>CM017582.2:16844769-17444769 GCA_007844105.2 Rhamnella rubrinervis | reverse complement strand
TGACAAACTTTCCCAAGTTGTAAAATTCCCTCCTCCTTTGCCATATGACTTGTACAACCACTGTCTATAGATCACGTGTGAGAATTATCCTTGAGAGTTGATTGAACGACCATGAACAATTCTTCTGTCTCATTTTCTTACTCATCGGTAAAGTTTGCATGTTGAACTGGCTAATTCTTAGGCTGAAACCTTCCTTGTAGTTGATTTTGCTTGATCCTACAATTCTTCTCAATATGACCAAACTTTTTACAAAACTTGCATTGAATCTGAGGCTCTCCCTTGCATCAACAATCCTTTTCTAAATAGTTTGTTCTTTGACAAATTATGCAAAATGAACCTTTATCTTTTCTACCATTGTACCTTTTCCTTTACCTCCATTGTTTAGATTAAATTGCTTGTAATCCTTTATAACATGTTTTCCTTTGTGCTTTGCTTGAAAGGCTTCCTCAGAACTCTCATCTTCTCTAATAATTGTTCTCTGTTCCTGAGCTTGTAACTTGCTGATAAGTTCAGCAACAGAGAATGCTTTTAGATCACATGACTCTTCAATAGCAGATATCTTGGACTCAAACTTTGCTGGGAGACTTATCATCATCTTTTCAACCACCTTTGGATTTTCAAAAACTTCTCCAAGCACCTTAATTTTATTTACCAGCTCAATCAGTTTTGAGGCATACTCCTTTGCTGACTCTCCTTCCTTCATTCTTAACATTTCAAATTCCCTTTTTAGAGTTAAGACCTTGACTACCTTAACTCTGCTGCTTCCTTCAAACTCTGCCTTGAGTTTGTCCCATGCTTCCTTTGGTGATTCACAAGTCATGATTCTTGTAAAAATTGCAACTGATAAAGCTGAATGAATGCAAGTTAAAGCCCTTGGTTTCCTTGCTTTCATTTCTTCATATTGTTTGATCTGGTTCATGGTTGGATTTGGCCCAAGTGGATGAGGATCCTCTTCATCCTGTACTGCATCCCATAAGCTTAAAGCCTTCAGATATGACTTCATTTTTATCTCACGTATGTGGTAATTTTCCCTTGTACATACTGGTGGCTCAGTCCTTAGAAAACTACCAGATTCCATCGTCTTCCCTCTTTGTTGTGATAGCCTTCCTTTGCTGGTGTAACCTTGCTGCCTTCCTTCCTTTGCTATAGCTGCAATCTCACAAGTCCCTCAAGAATACAGCTCTGATACCATTTGTTGGCTTTTTGAAAATGGAAAAAACAAAACAGAGTAGAAATGGCATGCTTCTCATTCACATTTCAACAAATATATAACATATATACAAAAAGTACAACACAAAGGCATGACTTGAGATCTAGTTCTCATTTACTCCAATACAGAACATCATAAAACATAGAAAACCAAACAAATACAACAACTCCCATAATTTAAGCATACAATAAACAAAAGCGTCCTTAATTTAGGAGTAGTTGGTAAAAAGCTTACTGTTTAACAAAAACATAGAAAATATGGCTTTTGTGAGTTGTATACACGAAAATGGCATAAAGTTGCATCTTTTCAATGAAAATCAGCTGGCCTCTTATAGGAGAGCCTTCCATATACAAAAGTTCAATTTTTAAAATTCAAAATGCAGCATAATTGCCTATCTTACACAATATTTATGTGTCTAAAATATTACAAATAAAAAATCTAATCTTGCATGGGAAACTAAAATTTTTCAGCTTGCATATTTTGAAAAACAACATTTGTTTGTGGCCAAATTGCCACTGCTTCAACATGTGAAACTGGCTGATGTATTTGTTTTTCCTTCTTTCTTCTTCTGCTTTTACTATTTCCATTAAAACTTAAACATCTGTGACTAGAGAAGTGTACTGTTTCAAGGATTTCATTGTGTGTTTGGGAATTGAATTTTTATTCTTATTTTTTGCCATATTAGGCCGTCTTAAAATTACTTATCCAATGTTAATACCGTGAATTTTATCTTCTTCTTCTTCTTCTTCTTTTATTTTTTTATTTATATATATATATATATATATATATATATCTTGGATAAATCAAATTAGGCATGTAAATATTATACAATTTGATCCTTTAATACTCATATATATTCAGTGAAGTCATTTTAATTAAATAATATTCTGATTACTAATTAATCACAGCAGGCAAGAAGGCATACTCGCATGCACGTACGACTTTCTGCCGTACGCATTACAAAATAAGCAACCACCAATTCTATGTGCATGAATAATTTTATGAATAGAATCTTTTAAATAATAGTAAAGAATTATTTTCTTATTAATCATCTCTAAGGTAAAAAGTCAGTTATTTTTTTATTATTAAAAATAAACTTTTAAGTTCAGTAAATAATTGCTGACCCGTAAAATCAGTCATTGACTTGTATTTACTAAAAACGCAAGTACAATTTTTCAAAGTCAAAGAAAGTAAGCTTATTTAAAAATTAAAATAATCAACTTGGCTATTGAATTACTCATAATTAATGGAAACACATGGAGAGCATTGTTATAAAATAGCTCTGTATATCACTGGCTCTTTCAATTAATTTGCTGGAAAAGATAAGGCATAATTGAATTCAGAGTCTTGATTTTTTTTGATGAATACAGAGTCTTGATAGTTGAATAAAATTACTTAGTTTATGTATGCAGACCAATAGCCGTCACCATTATTTAAGTTTCTTATTTATTTATTATACGTTTGACTATAGTTTTCATGTCAAGAAATGATCTACTAGTTTTAGGCGCCAAAATAAACTCTGGTACTCTGGAGTACCAATTCCTGCACTGTTAAAACGATGTCACATAGATAAAAATATTAATAAAGTATTATATGACACTATTTAACGGGGCAGAAGATACTCCCGGAGTACCAAAATTTTTTTCCTAGTTGCCACTGGGTAATTGTTTTTCCTTTCCTTTATTTTTTATTTTATTTTTGATTTACTTCTTAGGGTGTCTGAGTCAGCTTGCTCGCACCTTGATTAATCCCCTTTCTTGTTCAGCAAAATGCAGGTTATGAATGAGAGAATTCACAGAAGATAATAAATCTCCTGCAGCTTGGCATGAAAGGACTCGAATTAAACTTTTAGAAAGTTGTTGGTGCGCCATTTAAAACTGGCTTTTTAGATTGTTGAGTACCAGCTTCATGCTTGTCAAACAAGTATTTGTATATTATGTGTGTGTAGTATGTATATGCTTTTTTTGGTAATTTTCTAATTTCTTTATAGAAGACTCAATGTGTTGCTTGTTTTCTGAGTTTTTGAAGGGAGTGAAAAGGGTTTGCTTAGTTAAACAATGGGATGAGTTAGTAATGCTTGACGATTTAAATGGCTCAGCTACATTTACATGCCATGAGCTCAATGAGATTGGTATTCATTCAGTTTGGAAATTCAAACTAAGACATTTGCATATTTTGCTGGCGAGTTGATTTAGGTCAAGGAGTTCTCAGAGATATCAGTCAATCCTGCATCTCAACGCACATGATTATCGCCTCCTCACGCTGACTCTTTGAATGCATTTGGAGTTGAAAAACATTTTTAGTGACTTAAAAAAAAAAAACCACCAAGTGGACGATTATTGACATTGTTAAAGGGTATAATCATTACCTCAGCACTATTGCAGATTGGAATCGCTTTCTGGTGGTATTTCAGAAAAAATAGTTTCTGCTTTATTTTGTATTCTAAGAGCAAAACGAGAAAGAGATTGAAAGGGGATGATAAAGTAGAAATTTCGTAACTTAAAAAAGTTTAATACTTCTTGTTGAATGAGAGGAAGGACACAATCATCAACAACCAAAGCGTAACCAGCCAACTGATCATATGCTACCTGATTAGTTTCTCTAGAAGAAAAACTGCATCCAAGATTAGGAAAATGAACTAAACAATCCTTGATATCATCACTAAGAAAACACTCAGCCGACAAACACTTGTTTCTTCCATTAGTAGCTCCATCCGCTTGTTCACAATCTGATTCTATCACTTCATTCCCAAATCCAGTATCGCTTTTCTCACTGCTAGTCATGTGGTTTTTACTTTGAATAGGTTAAACTTCTGATGAGAGTTCACCATAGAAACTTGACTAGTCTTGTTGGGTATTGCAACGATGACAAATGCTTGGGCCTGATATACGAGTACATGGCAAATGGAAACTTACAAAGACATCTCTCAGATAAAAATTCATACCCTTTGAGCTGGGAAGACAGACTGAGAATAGCAGTGGATACAGCACAAGGTTAGCTTGAGAAAACATCAATGGTGATATAAACAGTTACTCTTTTTTGAGTTGTGAGTGAGTGTATGCTTGGATTTGAAATGCAGGTTTGGAGTACCTCCATAATGGTTGTAAGCCACCTATAATCCACAGAGATGTAAAGACCGCAAATATCTTACTGAATGAAAAGTTCCAAGCCAAACTAGCTGATTTTGGCCTCTCAAGAGCTTTTTCCATTGAAAGTGGCACGCACATCTCAACCGTTGTGGCTGGCACCCCAGGCTACCTAGACCCTGAGTAAGTATTCTACTTCTTTCTTATGCTTTTCCTACCTAAATTGTTAATCAACTTTTTCTTGTTAGAGCACCACCAATGGCCATGTTATATATGATCTCGCAACAAAAGACCAATCTATATGTATCAATGAAGAATGATTAACAAAAGGCTTATACTATTTACGTATGTATGTATGTATTTACATACTGAGTTTCATATTTTGAATGTTGTGGTACGTGCAGGTACTACGTAACAAACTGGTTACAAGAGAAGAGTGATGTCTACAGTTTTGGAGTTGTTCTTTTGGAGATAATCACAAGCCGACCAGTTCTTGTAAGAAGTGATGATGAGAAGCCTCACATATCTCAATGGGTTGCTTCCATGCTTGAAAATGGAGAGATTGCTAATATTGTTGATCCAAGGCTACGAGGGGATTTCAATATCAGTTCTGCATGGAAAGCTGTAGAAATGGCAAATGCTTGCGTTCGCTATAAGTCCATCCAACGCCCAACGATGAATCAAGTGGTGGTGGAATTGAATCAGTGTTTGGAATTAGAGATTGCTCCTAAAAAGTATGGCCATGACAATAAAATTTCCATGATGAATCTGAATCTGGATACTGAACTAGCCCCTTTAGCAAGATAGTCTTAGTTCTGTGATAGATATTAACTGGGTTAAAGTTGTTGTTCCAAAAAATTTAAGCTATTAGAAAGCGAGTTCAGTTGGTTATTTTTATTATATTCTCGACACAATGGGTGTGAAGTGAACCTGGCCATTTATATAGTTTCCATCTCACTTCCATTTTCGTAAGATTTGTGACACTATCGGATCACAAAAATGTGAGTAAAATTGTTCTTCCCACTATAGTCTTAAATATGCTAAAGGTAGCTAGGAAGTTGTTCGTGAGCTATTAAAAGTAGGACTAATTGATACTTAAACTTGAGTGCCCGCTTCATGCTTGTTAAACAACTAAGCATCTCATATTTATGCCTTTTTTAAAAAAATTTTATTATGTCCTAAATTCATTATAGAATACACAATCTATTTGTCAATGAATTATCAGAGTTTTGATGGATCTGAGCTTTCCAGCTCCAATGGTACCAAGCAAGTAGCTCTGCTTTAAAAATCAATTATAGCAAAACCATGCAAGTTAATTACATTAAAATGGTTTATATTAATATACATACATATATATATATATTAGCCAGATGGACGGGTTTAATTTTCCACTGTAAACATCTTGGCCAAGTACTGCAAACAATTTAAGCCCCCATTTATTTTATTTTTTTATAATTTAAATCGATGGTTTGAATGCTCTACATATAAAATAATGTACCATGAAGTCCATGAGATTGGTTGGAGGGTCACATGTGTTAGTCTCCTCAAAGCACAAGATATCACTTGCCGACTTTGGGTACAGTAATTGGAGATTTTAGTGACCAAATAAAAACCAAGTGCATGATGCCTAACATACAATTGCCTCAGCATATAATGCATGTGAGAATTTAATAATGGTTCAATTAGTATCGCTTTCTTGTGGTACCTTATAAGATTATAGTTTCTATTTATATTTTTCTTAGAGCAAAGAAAAAAGAAGAAAAAAAAAAAAGAAAAAAAAAGAAGAAAGAGATTGAAGGGGATGATACAGATGTTAAAGTACTTTAAAAGAGACTGAAGGGGATGATACATATGTTAAAGTACTTTCTCTTTGCCTATTTTATATTTAAATATTAACTCACCAACGAGTTCTGTTTAGAATATGGTAAAACACCTCACACGAGTTCCTAAAACATAAATTCATAAAATTCAATGAGGAAAAAGCAATAGTAACAGAAAGTATAAAGCAGAAGAATTAATTTCTGAGGTTAAAAGGCTCACATGCCAACTTACAAAACACATTTTACTTGGTCATATTGGCACCACAGAATTATAGTGCTCACCAAGCCCAAATGCATGCTTATGGTATGATAGCCTGATACTCGAATCAGAAGTACCAGTGTCGTTGTTGGATTTGTACTCTTTCCCCATCTCCACATCAGGAAAGGAACCTGAGTATATCATTATATGTTTTCTAAGGCAATGAGTTAAAGCTCCGAGCTCAAGTTGTCCTCCCCAAGCAGCTGTTGATTCAACTTCTTGACAGTATCTCTCAAATCGCTCCGCTACAGAATCATCAGAATCGTCTTCTTCATTTTCTGAAAAGAAAAATGGGAGAAACTCGGATGCATGATTCCTCATATAAGCAGCCACCATTAGTCGAAGTTCTTGGTAAGTGTAAGGTGATAGACCTCCGGAGAAGATGGCTAGTTGATCTTCAACAGCTCTGTAGAGGCAGTGCCCATCTGGCTTTATTTCATTAATGGTCAGACCAAAGGGTTCAAGCTTCTTCTCTAGTCTCTCGCTCTCAATTGTCCGGTCACTTATAAGGTTGCTCTGTTCTTCTTGTATTCTCTGCTCTCTTGCAGCTTCATGCTGAGCCCTTTTTCCTCGCCTCTTTGTACTCTTGCTGGGCTTTGCATGGTCAGGTTGATTGATAACTGAAACTCCAGCTATAGCCTTTACTAAATTCTCAAGATTGTTCTTTTCATTTTCCTTTTTAGTATTATAGCCTAAGGAAGCAAGTTCTTCAGCATGCTTTTCTTTAAGCTTAGCAGAAAGCTGAGAGATCTCTTCCTCCACCTGCTTTTTCTTAGCTTTCTGCTCAGCCTTGCTACCTTTGGCAGCTGCCTTTTTCAGTTCAATTTCCTTGTTCTGCAGTTGTGATATTTCTTTCCTGCATATAAATAGACAATCAATGACGAATAAAAACATGAAAAAAATAATCTAGAGGCATACGCCTCAACTAACAAGCTAATAAATATCATTCTCGTATCATAATCAAATCTAATTATACAAGAAAAATTTGGTACCTCAACCCACAAGGCAATAAGCATACAGTGGGGTAAACATGCAGTAAAATATAAATGAGGGTTACTGTATTTACTAACACATGGTTGAAATTCAACACAATAAAGTATTTCATGTCCATAATTATTTTAAAATAGGAACAAAGAAACACTCAAGTCAATTACTGAATCCAAGTTATTAAACTACCAGCCTGTAATTAGAGAACCGATCTTAATTTCATTGAACAACAAGAAACCACCACTGTTGCTCCATTCCAAGACAATAAAAGCCCAGGAAACCAAACAAACAAAATGAATACCTATGCCTAGAAAGCATTTCATCACGAGACTCCTGCTTGTCTTCAGATGCATCGTCCAAAATTGCTTCAGAAGATTCATCCTGTATTTCTTGAGCATCTTCCATTTGAGCACCCCTGAAATCAAGGTAAAGAATAATGCATGTCAGATACTGGATATCTTTGAATGAAACTACATTAAAAATTTAAATTATAGTCATAACTAAAATGCAGGAGAAGAGACAAAAAGAATGCATGTAGAATCATCCTAAAAACAGAAAAGCTTCAATTCTCTGACAAAGTTCTTCAATAATACATAAATTTCCTTCAAAAAGATCCTCATACAGACAATAGTGAAAGCAAATAGCCCCCTTAAAAATTCTAACATTGAATTCATGCCCAATGTAGTAGTAGAAAGAACGTTTCTACCAAACTAAACATTCTAACCACATGGAAAAAAATATTAACATATAAAGTGGGTTTCCATATTCAGATCCCAATTGAGTAATTTTATAAATCAATATGGATCTGTTAAAGTAATCTTGACATTCAAACAACACCAACGAGCTTACATTTTTAATCTACTTCTTCTTTCTATATATATATATATATATATATATATGCAGAGAAGAAAACATTATGACTATTGACCTAAACGACCAAAGAAAGCACTGGCCTATGATCAAAGATTGAAAACATCACATCAAAAAAAGCATATTGGGGAAGAAATTAAACAATTTTCTTTCACAGAACCATTGAATATGGTAGAAGACAAGAAATCAATTACGGCACATGTGAACATTAATCAATCTGAAGAAGACAGGAAAAACCTACAGAAGACAGAAAGGGGTCAATCATTCATTATTCTTACCCAAAATCCACCAAAAATGAGCATTAGAAAATTTTCAACATTCCATCATAGGCAACCATGGCCTATTTACTTCACTCAATGTTCATATATTGTTTTTGGTATTAAAAACAAAAATAAATTGGAATTGAGATACTGAAACCAACAATTCACAACATATAGATTACCAAACATCGACTAAGCTCAGTTCCACATCCCACGCATCTTAATCTAATAAAGTAAATAAATAACAAACCTACCAGGCACACAACCCATAACAAAAATGGTAAATACATAAATAAAAAATGCATTTCAATCACTTAAATGGGTATTTCAACTCAACTCTCCAATTGGGTTTTCATCGCAAAATATCAAAGACATATTTCTAAGCACATAAAGAACTACACAAATTCACATAAGAACTGAATCCTACTGTATTTGGTAGAAAGGAGTTATAGAGTATATAAATTCATACCCAGAAAGCCAAACAGAAATTCAAAATTGAAAATGATCTCTTCACGCTAATCAACCAATTTTTATTTTATTTTATTTTATCAGATATCTTAGTTGCCGTCGTTTGACTTCCAAGAAAATGAAGAATTGAAGCATGAACTCACCTGAAATTTAGCCAAATAGGTGCTTTGGTGAAGTCTTTTTCTTGGAACCCAAACGCAGTTAACAGTGATTTCCACTCGGCCACTGGCAAAGGATTATACGTCGGTCTCTTAGCTTAGGGCTTCCAAAAGGCACACGCTGTCTGATAATCATCTCTACGGAAGCATTTCCAAAAGAAAGAAAAAGCGACGCCGTTTTGAAAAATCCCTCCCCCTTTGATTATTCGGACGCATATTCCATCCACGTTTACCGCACACCCAGCGGGAGAGTAATCTGGAAAAGGCCGCGAAGATGAAAATTACAAAATTACCCAATTTATCCAACTCTTTACTTTTTCCATTAATTTTTAGGGCTAATTATATTTATTATTCTTATATTTTAAATACTGTATTAATATAGTTTTTATATTTTTAATTTAAATAATTATAATATTTATATTTTCTAATAATATTAAATAAATTATTTTATTAAAATTTTTTATTAAATTTGATAGATTATATCATATTAGAGTTCAAATAAATATTTAGGTGAAATTTTTTATTATTTTTTAACTAAAAACGCAAATAATTTATTTAATAGAATAACTTTTTAAAAATTAATAATAAAAAATTCTATTTGATATTTATTTGAATTCTGATATGAAAAAATTTTAATATAATAACTTATTTGATTTTATTGGAAAGTATAAACACTGTAATTGTTCAAATTGAAAATATAGAGATTATATTGACATAATATTTAAAATTTAAAAGTAATATATATATTTAACACATATTTTTTTAGAGTTTTTTTTTGGTAATTTTTTAATTTAGAAATAATTGTATACATTGTAAATCTCCCATTTATAATTACTGTTCAAAAAAAAAATTTACAACCCCATTAGGTGTAGTTAATTATCTAAAATGAAATATATTATTTTTAATAATTAAGGGATTTATATTTTTTATTTGGAGTAATATATATTTTAAAATTAAGGAACAACGATAGCGAAGTTTCCCCGCCAAAATTTCATTTCAATAGCAGCACCGCAGCGGAACCAGAGCGTCACAGAACGACGTCGTGGATAAGCTTTTTCCCGGCGAAGAAGCCTCTCGGCGGTATCCAATCGAACCCAGATGGTTCTCCTTCACCACCAGATTCCTTCACGCAAAAGAACCTCCTCGTTCGTCTCCCCCTTCCCTTCCCAAAAGCTTCCCAAATCCACCAGCACGGCCGCCGCCGACGACAATGCTCCACCAAACGACGTCGCTGAAACTTCTGAAATCGATAAGCTGGTGTCGATTTTGGCCGAGGCAGGTTGTACTCTCATCAACCCCTCGGGCCCACCATGCCTCCCCGCCGATCCCCACAAGCTCCGTCGTCATCTCCACCACGCCTTTTCTTATTCCGATAATGCCCCTGCTCTTCGCTCCGATTTCCTCTCCTGTCTTTCCTCCTACCTTCAGTCCCCCCAAAACCTCCGCAGGTCAGTTTTTCTTCATGTCGTTGCCCTAGTTCTGCTCCTGTTTGGTTTCCCAGAAATTTTATGTAAGAAATTTTGTGCAACTTTTTTATGTTCTTTTCAGGGTACTCACCGCTTCGAGTAGCGAGAGTTTCGGTTCCTGCAGAAGCGAGAGCTTAGTCCGACACCTTTTGCTGGTACCCTCTATACAACTAGACCTTCAGAACCTGCTGCTCGAGAAACTTCCCGAGTACTTTCATGTAAATCCACAAGATTCTGGAACATCTCTGTCTCTTGAAGATGATGTTGCTAGGCTTATCATTAACCAGTTCCGGTGGCTTGATTTCATCGTTGATCCTAATACCTTCACTGATAAATTGATGCAAGTCCTTTCCATTTGCCCTCTTCACTTGAAGAAAGAGATCATTGGATCATTGCCGGAGATTATTGGAGATCAAAACAATAAGACTGTGGTTGAATCCCTTGAACAAATGCTTCAAGAGGATTCTGCTATTGTTTTGACGGTGCTCGATTCCTTTTCCAACCTCAATTTGAATGATCAGTTGCAAGAACAGGTTTCACACTCTCTTTCGGTTTGACATTTTTAAAATTTAAATCAGTGAGCACCATGTCTTACAGTGTCCAAACAGTGATTTTGAATCCGTTTTGTTGGCAAGGAAAATTAAATGTTTTTACTGGTTTTCATATAAACTGTCATAGAAATTATGGAAGTACTATGCTAGTATGCTGTGTTTCCCTTTTGTTAATGCTCAAAGAGCAGGTTTAAGTTTTATTGTTGCATATATATATATATATATATATGTATATATATATATATTTGAAAACAAGTTTTGAAATTTCATTTTCTTTGAAGGCCATCACTATAGCATTATCATGCATTAGAACAGTTGATGCGGAGCACATGCCATACTTGCTTCGATTTCTGCTGCTTTCAGCCGCACCGGCAAATGTAAGAAGAATAATCTCACATATTCGTGAGCAGTTACAATTTGTTGGCATATCAAATTCTCGTGCAATGCAACAGAGTAAACTCAAAGGCAAGTCACATTCAAAATGCACAGAGGCTTCTGTTCTTGAGGCATTGAGATCAAGTCTTCGGTTTAAGAATGTATGTATGTCTTTCTCTTGTTTATTTGAGAAGTTTGCAAATTTTCTTTAAATTTACTTTTGTGTAACATTTTTCTATTGGATGCTATTAATAGATACTCTGTCAAGAGATTTTGAAAGAACTGAACTGTCTTCGGAAACCTCGGGATCATAAAGTAATTGACATATGGTTACTTATGCTCATATACATGAATGGTGAGTCCCTGCAAAAAAGTATTGAAAAGCTGTTCAGGAAGAAAGTTATAGAAGGTTGTATTCAGAAAGCTATGATTGATCAATGTATTTGTGGGCACAAGGAGTTGGTACAGGTACCTTGAAAATCTATTATACCATAAATTGCAATTTCCTTATGTATTTTTTAAACTATTATTTTGACTGTTTCTTGATTCGCTAGGATTATTTTCCATCATTTATTTCTCTGTCTGAATACCTGTTGGCTTGCAAAGAAAAAGAAGCCAGGGAGTTTGGCATTCATATGTATAGTTGTCTGTTCGAAGAATTCAACGACTCTTATTCAAGACAAGAAGTTAGTGGCATGAATAACTTCTTCTTTCTTTTATTGATATGCGAAAAGAACACAACTCTTAGATGTTGTTTCTCTCCAGATTCTTGGCTCACTAGTTACCAATGTTGGATCTGGTGTTAGTTACACAGTGAGTTCTGCTTTGGAGACCATGGCT
This sequence comes from Rhamnella rubrinervis, assembly GCA_007844105.2. Lineage (NCBI taxonomy): Eukaryota > Viridiplantae > Streptophyta > Magnoliopsida > Rosales > Rhamnaceae > Rhamnella > Rhamnella rubrinervis. The sequence continues at coordinate 17,432,419 of CM017582.2, read as the reverse complement.
TTGCTAGCCTCAAAGTATGCGCAGGAATTGATTCCTCTTTCTTCTCACATTAGTGGTACTGTATTTCTTCATTCATGTGCATTTAGATGAAGTGTTTCTTGGCCAAGATTTTCTTTGATGCCTATTCCATTCTCAAATCCAGGTATCTTGGATTACTTGGAGGGATTTAGTGTAGACAATCTGCACAAGGTAGAATAATATCTTCCTGTTTCATTCTAAGCACCGTAAACATTTAACATTAGGTTTTCACTGGTTGCACTATGTTGCAGGTTTATGAGGTTTTCAGCCATCTAGCACTACTAGTTAGATCAAGTGCAGATTCATATGGATCTTCCTTAGCAAATGAAATTTTTATGATAGTCCGCAAACAGGTACCAAGGGTTATTGAGTTTCTTTTTCCCATGGAGCACTTTTAAATTTAGGTTTCTTATCAAATTCTATTGGTCTTAATATTGTTTCCGATGATGGAAATATGTTTGTTACACAATCCTTGGGTAGGTTGGCCATCAAGACATCAAGTACAAAAAGATGGGCCTTATTGGAACTCTAAAGATAGTTTCTGGTCTTGGGGATGAAAATACTGTTGCTTGTCTATCCTCATCTCAGGTACGACCTTGAGAATACTGTAACTAGAAGGCAAGGGTTTTTTTCTTGATCCTTGAAAGTTTTTCTTAGAACAGCAATTACATTCTTTACTTTAGGATGCGCTCTTAGTTTCTGAAGGTCCTCCTTTTTCCTTTTTGGTACAGAAATCAAATTCTGAGGAGGCTTTGGAACTCTTGAAAATGTCTCTGGACTCTTGTAAACAGTTGCCCTTATCTTTGATAATGTTTTATGATGAACTGACAGAAATGATGGACTGTAAAAATCTGCATCCAATAGTCATAGAGTGGTCAGTAGTTTTAATAACTATATGTCTGTGGTTTTATGTCTTGTTATCCATTTGGTGAGTTTCCATGAAAGATGCTTAATATGGTTAATTCTATATTGTAGGGTTGGAAAGCATGTGGGAGAGTTTGAATCTATATTTCTCTGTGATCTTGAAGGTGGGCAATTACCTGTTAAGGACTCGTATTGTGGTTTAGAAGGTCAGTATAGCGGTGAAACTTACCTTCCTGCTTTCTGATATCTGCTCTTAATATAATGTCACATAAGAAATTAAGCTGGGGTAGCGATTAAAGATTCTCTTCTGTTTTGGCAGGGGAACTATGGATGAACTTGGATGGTGATATATCACCTATTTGTCTTAACATATTGCCATTGGCTTCCTCTTCCTTGCAGTAATGTCTTGGTCATATATCCCTTCTTGTTTAAAATTGTCTCAATGTTTACGACTGCCAAAGTTGAAATTTCATCATGTGCAGATCCAGTTCTTTGCAAGTTCTTCCTGCTAACTTCCTTTTACTATCTACTGTAAGTGCAAGGCCCTTAATCACTCTAAATGATTTGGCATTATTTGACATAGTTTAATTTGCCCATCAATTTCAGATTGAGAGGTTGACAAATCAAGGATCTCTTAGTGGAATTGATGCACTACTTGGCTGTCCTTTGCACCTTCCTTCCTCTAAGGTTAGACGAAGGACAATGCTTTTATCCACATTAACAACAACTAAATGCTCATCATAATTCTTTTCATCTTTTTGCTTAACCTCATGGACTTATCTTTTAAAAGGAACTGTTAGAGTGAAGTGCAAATGTCTTTTTCCTTCGCATTAAGTTGGCTATGTTTAGGTTATCCGGTGAGATCTTTGCTATGGAATATCAATGAAGTACAGATCTCTTTAAAGGGGCCAACAAACTTCGAGTGGATGATTGAAAATCACTTAATAGGCATGTGGATTATAGAAGGTTATGAGGATGATAGGATGACTATCTCAGATTATGGAAGATTATGAGGATGGTGGGATAGTGGTATTTGCTCAGAAAGAAAAATGGTTTTCCTATTACAAGGAAGGAAGTAAACTTTTGATATGGATCTCAAACTCTCAGGTAGAGAGAGTGCAACTTTCCTTAAAAGAACAGAATCTGAGGTTCAAGGAACTTCTCTTTTCTTGATTTTCTTAGACACAAAAAAAAAGAAAAAAAGAAATGTAATGCAAATTGTAATATCTCGTATATCAGACCAGGAGATTGCTCCTGACACTGCTGCTTTTCTTCTTGTGACGTTAATGCATCACTCAGTTGGCTTGTCTTTTTATACATGTTGCCTTTAAGTGCTATTGCTCATGAATTTTTTGTTGACATGTATATGGATCATGCATTATTAGTACTTTTTTGGAGCTGGCTGGACGTCTTTAACAGGGAAGCAGAAACATATTGTAGGCCTCTCTCTTTACTATGCTGCAAACTGGATACGTGAACTAGTAAGTGTGGATTTCAGATTGCACCTTCATGTTTGAGGTGGGTCTATACCTCAGAGTTATATCATATTGACAGTGGCTGTAAACCTCTGCTGCCATTTGTAGCTCAATGCCTTCTGTACACAAGTTGCTGGAGGATTTGAATTTACTAGCCAGGCTTCAAAAGAGGACATAATTGCAAAGCTATTGAAACGATTAAGGAACCTTGTGTACGTTTTCGTGATCTCCATTCTTTGAGAGTTTTTGCAAAATTTTTAAATCAGCTTTCACATAGTAAAACTTCGAAGGCATTGTGAAGAGACAGAATTAAGGAGAGCGCTTCTATAACTCAGCCCTTGTAAAAGAAATGAATTCAATTCAATTGTATAAAATTTTATTTGATTATTGGTCATATTGAATGGTATCCTTCTGTTTGTCATTTTCTAATTGTAGATTTCTGGAAAGCCTGTTAAACTATTCTGTTGATCAATGTGCTCTTTCTCTTCCTGAGCTTCATCTATATGTGGATCATTGTGGATCTGGGTTGTTAAACCAACTTTACTATGTGGGTCATGTGGACAAGAAAAATAGCCATAAGAAAACTCATGTTACCACCTCCACGGACTGTAAGAGGACAAGGAAAAAGATCTCAAAGGCAATAACAAGTTCAGATACTAATGGAAAACTCCGGCAGCCTACAATATTGGATGTATTGAAGAAAGCAGGAGCTGTGACAAGCCAAGAGGTGCCAAATGATAGTTCTTCTAATTTATCTTCTAGGGCCAAGTCAGCCAAGTCATCACAACAGCATCCCTGCAACTCTCATGAGCCAGTAGTAGAAATCTCTGCAGTTGCCAAGGCTCTTGAAACTCATAGATTCAAATTCAGGCGTCTCCTTGTTCAATGTTTTTTCATTTTGACTTTGTCAAAGGTACGATAGTTATGCAGTTAATAGGCATACTTTTTGGTGTTTCTGCATAGAATTTGATATAATAGTATCCATTGCATGTTCATACTACTCTCTGCAGGATCAGTGGGTTAATATGATCTATGATTCGATTTTTCCCATAGCTTAATCTGTATTTATTTATTTGATACTGATTAAGCACTAGAAGTACATTCATTTATTTTCCAATTATCAAATTGTAAGAACAGATTTGAATAATTTCAATTTCGTGAAGTTTGAAAAGCATTTCTTATCTCTGAATTTTTGGAAATTTCGAAATTGGGGCTATTAGCACTTAGTGGCTCAAATGGGGGCCTTCCCTTTTCTATGCTTCATATATTTTGTTTAGTGTCCCTCTAGATGTCTTTTATGAACTTTCATGTGTCAAAGATAGAGGGAAATAACAGAATGCATCCGTTTTTCAACAATTGAGGCAATATAATTCATATAAAGAAGTATTACTGTTTTGTTTTGTTTATAAGATATGCATCTTTTTTAATAGAACAATGGGATTGAATAGAATAATGCAGAATTTTTAGATGTTTCTTTTCTGATGCAGAATCAAGATTCGTGCTGCTCTGATTCTGCTGCTCAGGTAACTGGTTGTTATGGATTGTCGATGATTATTTTATTACTATGAGCAAAGTTGTAAACTGGATTTTCTTTTTCAATGAGTGTAGTTACCGCTATTTCTATACCTTCTCCGTGATCTTCACCACAAGCTTGATTGCTTCGCTCCTGGAAAACAATTCTCAGGTAGAAGCATGAGTGCTCCAGTCAGGTTTACCACAGTAACAGTGGGTGAATTCTTGAGCAAAATCAGGCCACTCTTTCCAAGTCTTAGGAAGCATTTAGAAAGTGCTGTTTGTTTACTTAAAGAAGGTTAGAAACTGGGACCAAGGTTCTTGGATTCATTATACCATTAGAATTTTCTCTAATTGTGAAAATATTACTCTGAAGGCGATGAAATTTGTCAAGAACATTGGAAGATTGAATCTCTTTCTGCTGGGAACCCAGATATACCCAATCTTGTACTTTCAAAATCTGCAGGTTCTACTTCTGTGTTTAAAGAAATACTTCATTGTTTTTGTAAGGTGAAATTTCTCAATCTCTCCCTTTCCAGTCCACACCAAAATTCTATCCAGATGATTATTATTTATTGCACAAAAATTGTCATTCAACTACTAAGTGTTTACATTCTGGTATGTATACAGATTATAAACCTTCCCGATATTCGGATGGACAAAACAGTTCTCTCATACCTGCTTGAAGCCTTCCAACCTGTCAATATTCCGGATGATATCTTTTCAGGCATGCAGCTGAATCTGTCTCCTGGGACCATAGAATATCAATATTTTGGTGCTTATTTGTTTGTTGAAGGTGTCTTGGACACAGGTATGCTTTCTGTCCTGCTGCTTAGTGGTGTTTTATGCCATTCATAAATAAGTCGCACTTATGTTAATCACCTCTGTGACCACATCTGGATCTGCAGCATGTTCCTTCTCCTTTATGCTGGCCTCAGAATCTCTTTTTACTCTAGAATCAATTGTGACCTCGGTCCAGGTTTACCTTGATAAGCTGGAGGGAAACAGTAGCCACATGAACTCAGGCTTTATCCAGGGGGCTGTTCCTATATTGAGAAGGAAACTTGGAACTTCTGCCCAGAAGCTATTAAGGCATAGATGGGATACTGAAAATCTCGAGAATGGTTGGAGAAGCAAAGTGAGACTATATCTGTTTCGAGCTAGTGTTCTCGCACTCTCCTATAGATTAGATGATATCGCTACTTATTATATTTGTATGGACGCGTGTATAATTTTTAGTTTTTGAACGATTTTAGGGAGAAATAGTACAGAAGATACTGTGCGTCTACTTGGAAAATAGTGATTCCACTCCTGCTTTGCTGGATGAGCTGGCCTGCACTATTCTGCCTCAGGTGCTTGCATATTTTTGATGTTTGCGTTATGGGGTTGAGAATTTAATATCTGAATCATTTATCTCTTTCCCATACGTGGCTACCTCTTTCCACATTACCTCTACAGTGTCTGGTATTAGGTTGTTCGCAATGTGGTTTGAAAAAGCCCTATTCAAAACTTGCTTTTTAAATAAGGAAAACACTATCTTGGTTATGACTTGGAAAGAATGGATATATAGTAATGCAAATCTACTAATGAACAGTGCTAATCAAATTGAAATACTATGCCTTGTTTCTTTTCTGTATCAGGCTTCTTCATGCAAAAGTATGGAAGAAGAAGATTATCACGGTTTTCCGACTTTAAGTTCCGCAACATTTATTGTATGGTACAGGGTACTGGTAAGGCATCTCAAATTGTTGTGTAATTAAGTTCAGTGATATTATTTATTGTTGGAGATGTTTACAGAAGTGGTATCATTTGCAGCATGAAAGGAATCTGACTGCTCTTATTAGATTGGTAAGCAGAAGATTCATCTCAAGTTCAAATGTCATAGCCCTTTGCTAGTGGAGAACCATATGGTCAGGGAACAAGAACTGATGCTATTTTCTTTCTCAGGTTAAGGAAGTGACAGAACATGGGAAACCTAGGGCTGGTGCTCAGCACGACTCTGTGGAAGAAATGCTTGTCAAGCTACAGCAGTCTGTAAATGTGGTGGTATCATTAGTTAGCCAGTGCAGGACTTATGACAAGGTAGTTAAACACAATTTAAGATTTCTTTCAGCAATGTTTGTTGTGTTCTTCATTTTGCTTTATTTAATTACACTTTATTACATTCTTTATAATCTCGAACATTGTTGAGACCAGTTAATGTTTTACATGTTAATATCATGGCACAGGTCACTGTGCATGCCATGGCTGTCAAGTATGGTGGGAAGTTTGTCGATACCTTCTTGAAAGGTATGTGTGGAAAAACCATCTGACTTGTAGTGTGATCTGAGATATAGTTGTCTGAGATGTTGATATTATTATCTGTTTTCCAGTGTTTGACTTCTTGCAAGCTCACTTTGAAGCGCATAACAAGCATATAATCCAAATGGTAAGTTCTTATGTGTAATAAATCTTAAAAGTTGGGGTTGGTCTCATGCTTTTTTTCCTGTAATGAATTTAGGTGAAAGAGCTGCAGAAGGCCACAAGAACAATACAGACTCTATGTTCTGAAGCAAAGGTCAGTCCTAACTTATTATTCTTAGTTTTTAAACTGTTGTATACAATATTCTTCATGTTTTTACCTTCCTTCTATTTTATGGAAGGGCTTGAAACAAACGGCAATAACCAGCAAAATTCCAGCTACAAAAAGATCTATGGAACGCTTCTTGTTCCGCGTCAAGGCTCTTCTTCATGCAACATCTAGTGGATGCACCTTCTGGATGGGTAATTTTGATTATTACAGACTCTAGTAAATTATTTCTATTCCAAAAGTTTTAATTATTACGGACTAAACTCAACGATGGATATTAACTATGTTGCCTAATTGTTTTGACAGGTAATCTAAAACATAAAGACTTAACAGGACAGGTGGTTAGCTCTCAGGCTTATGTGGACGATCAAGATGACAATGCTGATGAAGAAGATCCGATGGAAGCTGTCAATGAAAGTCCACCTGCAAGTGTTGCTAGCGAAGAGGACCAGGAAGAGATGGAATGACCAAGTTGCGGACATTCAAAATTTCAAAGCATATTGATTGAAGAAAGCCAAAATCAAGTGAGTTTTTGAAAAGTTTAGTCAAAAGTGTCTGACATCCCTGTTGATTATTGCCAAATATGAATTGTTTCTCCCTAAATATGATTACTGTATAGGCTTGAATTCTACATTTTTAGGTTTGTAATTGCATATTCGGTTGAGTTCTGTACTTGGGTACGTGGTTAGTGCAGCATTATTCAAGACTTTTAGTTCTTTCTAAAAAAAAAATAAAAAAATAAAGGGGATTTTCGGGCAACAATCAGTAATTTTGACAAAACATAACAATATATGAAGAAGATACACTATAGTACCTGATCTGAATTAAAATCATAGTACTTCGATACAAGGAGGCCCCATCTCTGAACTACTGAAAAGGAGTGCATTTGGGTGTACTTACCACCTCCATCATCAGACGCATCAGGAATCTACATCAATCTATATATATATATATATATATATATAGCCTTCACGAACAATTTCAACTATGAATATACATGTTTGGTCACCAACGCAGACACCAGATTGTTGAGCAGAACGGTAGCTCCAAGTACTATGCTCGCCAATTCTCCTACCTTTTCACATAAATGAAAGAAATCAGATATTATATATGTAATTTGTAACCAACTATTTATATATATAGACATGCATGTCTACAGTAGTCTAGTAACACACCCCACGAGTGTCAGTGGCGACAGCAGCGGTGATGAACATGAGAATGAAGGTGACAAAAAACACCAACGCAAAAGCTTGGCCATGGCTCACCGCCGGACATGAAAGGATGGAAAACAGCTTTGAGAGTGAGACGCAGAAACGGATGCCGAAGTCTGGACTGCTATGTAAGCAGGCACTTGTGTCCATGGGAAGTGCTGGAGTGTGGCAACTGCTATTGTGACAGACGGGTTAAGGTATGCTCCTGAGATGTGTCCGGTCGATGATATCACCACCATCTCCGCATGCCCTGCGGCTGTTGCATTTCCAATCAAGCTTTCCACTCCGTTGTGCTTTTGGTTCACGATGGGTGCAGCTGCCGCCGAGAATATCAGTATGGTGTCCCTACAAACTCCGCTCCTATCTGCATGCAATGTTTATATATTTACATACATACATACATACCTACCTACCTACCTACCTACCTACCTACCTACATACGTATATATATATTATATATGGTATATGACTAGAAATATTACCTTACGGGTGAGAGTGAGAGACGTGCACAGCTGGCCTCTTCAAGCATTTGAATTCCATAATTGAATCCGAAAAAACGACCACTAGCTAGAGCTAGATACTACTAGTGCTCCAAATCAAACACTCAATGAACCAGGTTTTTAATTCCCCAAACCGATCAATAATTTAGATTCTAATTTAAAGAAGGCGAATATATAAGGAGAGGAGCTAAATGATCAAGAGGCTGCAGGGCCTTCAATGCATGTTCGGTAAGACCCGTATGTATATGTGGCTCATTTACTGTATTTATCTTTATTTAATTATTTTTAATAATAAATATCAAGTAGCTAAATTTTAATTGGTCAATTTATTAAAGGAAGTTATTGAGTTTTTTGATATGAAATATGAAGCTTGGTCCTTTCTTCATCCACAAAGAGTGCGTATCTTCTATCTTGATTTGCACTTGGAAGGCTTGAGAATTGCAGAGAGAAAATCTTCAAGACTAAAGCTATAAATCAAGATATTTACGAAATTATGCTAATTTAGTGAAACTCACAAATTCAATGAGGATTTTGCATATGTGATTAGTGCAAAATTATAGACTAACATATGGTATCAGAGCATGGATAATGAATTTATATTTCTCTATTAAGTAATTTGTATTTTTCTCTCTGTTTGATTTAAGCCCTAGCTAATTTACTGCACGGAGAAAAATTGCAGTTTCGATCTGTTGGAGTTATAATTTTAAAAGTTTCGTGCATGTTTATTTGATTGATCTGGGCACAGGTTTACTTGTTCGCTTTCGACAACATCTAAGACTCCTTACTACTTCATATTTCCGCTGTGCTTATACATTGTTTATTGAATTGAATTGCATGCTTTGTGCTCTTCTACTTGAACATGTATAAAACTTGAAACAAGAATCATGCTTTTATACTTTCATGGTTTCCGTGCATGCATATCTTAAAGATTATATATGATAGTCATGTTGCTTTTATCAAGTTTCCATCTATAAAGACAATTATTATTATTTTTTATTAGTCCACACTCCTAATAGATCCCCCTCCAGCTAACGCTTCAAGTAAAATTGAGTACACATGAGGTAATAACGAAGCTTATTAAAACTTAAATTATAATTTTCACAAATGAGTATGATAGATTGACCGACTTTATTTCCACTAGATCACACATGTGGATGCAGGCAATTATTGTTTTACTTGTGCATAATTGCAAAAATTTAATGTGGTTGACGCCCAAATAAAATATGTTAGTGATATGCTTGATGATGTACTAAAGTTTAACATAAATATATATGGTATTAATTTTTATAGCTATATATGTGATATGCATGTCTTAAAGCTTATATATATATGGTATTAAAGTTTAAAATTGCCATTAAGTTGTAGGGTATGTATATGTAATTGTTGTAACTTGTATATTACTTTTGTCATGATTTGCCGTTGCCTTTTAAGAAAAATGACATAATAAATTTATAGGTATTTGAAGTTAACTAGTTATAAAATATTTAAAGATTGTCCAAATGTTACTATTTAATTTTTATAATATATGAATATGAAGTGTTAATTTATATACTTAAGTGAATGTGTTTAGTATATCCAAAGATAGCTGCATGATTCGTTGAAGTTTATTTAATTAACAATTAAGTAGAATAAAATTATCATAATTATTGTAATTATGATATGTCTTAGAATCACCCAAAGGAGATATGAGATATATATTTACTGTTTATGTGTTAAATCTTATGACTTGAAGCATTTGTTTATGAGCATTTTATTATGCTTTGTAATTTATATTACTGTTAATTTTATTTCACTTGGATGATCATCTATTTTATTATTTAATAGATTGAATTGCTCATGTGAACAAGTCTAATTTCACCTTGGCATGTTGAATTTTGATTTGACAATTCAAGTTGAGATATTGATGCAAGCACTTCTGATTCGAAATCTTTCTATGAAGTTTGGAAATGATCGAACGTACATATTGAGCTTAATGTTTACATGAATGACTATTGCTAATATCACTAAGACATCTTTTTTCAAAACTGAAGTTGCTAAAGGATTTATGAAATTTGTAAAAGAGTGCTTTTAAATTGTTGATAAGTCACTTTGCGAGGACACTAATGACTAATTTAACCATCATGAAATTTGATAATTCTTGTAGTATGCATGAATATATTATTGAAATGACAAATACAACAATAAAACTAAAGACATTGGGAATGAAAGTTTATGAAGTTTTCCTAATATAGTTCATTCTTTATTCTTTGTGTACGAGGAGCTTGAACCATCTCAAATTAATTATAACACTATAAAGGATAAGTAAAATGTGAATGAATGATTAGTATGCTTGTTCAAGAGAAGACAAAGACTTAAGAATTAAGGGACCTATGCCCTTCATTTGGTGGGTCATTAATGAGCTAGAAAGAAACTAAGAAAGAATATTGGTAAAGGCAAGGACAAGCAAGGAACAATCAAACTTAATGAATCTCCTAGTCAATTTCACAAGAATGAATATAAAAGATGGTAGATGTCATTTTTGCAAGAAACTTGGGCACTATGATAAGGGTTGATTGAAACATAAGTGATGGTTTGTAAAGAAAAGTAAGTCTAGAGCTTTTGTATGTTTCAAATTAAATTTGGTTGAAGGTCTTTATAATATTTGATGGATTGATTCTGGTTGTATGACCCATGTTTCCAATTCAAAGTATGGATTCTTTATGATCCAAATCACAAATCCAAATGAAATAAATTATTCTTATAGGAACCGTGTTAAAGTTCTAGTTGAAGTGATAGGAACTTATTGTTTAATTTTAGATATTGAACATCATTTGATTCAAACACTTTATGTAACTTTTGTTTTTTGTAATTTAGTTTCCTTGTTTAACCTTAACATTGTTGAATATATATTTTCAAATTTGGAAATGAATGTGTGAGTTTATTTAAGAATAATTATCTTATTAGTTCTAGTATTCTTCATAATGGCATGTACAAATTAAAGTTGGGTAATCTTTTTGTCAAACAATTTTAACCTACATCATAATATTAATACTAAACGTTTAATTTATGAATGGTCAATTTCTTACAACATAAATGTTTAGGTCATATTTTTAAAATAATATTAAAAATATTGATAAATAATGAAATTTTATCAGATTTAAACTTTATTGGTAAAGAATAAAAGACGGTCTTCTCTCCATCCATTATCGAGTTTGTATCTTCCATCTTGATTAATTTTCTCTGTGAAGGCTTAAGGATTGTAGAGAGAAACTTTATTTTTATTTACTGATTTTGTTGCATATCTTTTTACTGATTTTTTTATTCCTCTTCAAGAGTAAAAGGATCAAGATATTTATGAATTTATGCTAATTGAGTGAAATTCATAAATTCAATGATTTTAGGATTAAGTTTTACACAATTGGTTATTGAAAAATCATAGACTAACATTCTCTACATTGCTGCCTTGTTTCACTCAAATGAAATCAGCCATAATATTTCTACCAATAAGAAGAAGAAAAAAAAACCCATATTATTGTTTTATTCAAACGTCCAGACCTAGTTGCTAAAAGTGATTTGCTTTTATAATTTTATGTTTTGGGTTGGCAAGGCCATTGGCTTCCTTTAAGTTGGCTTGTTTTATTCCAATGTATCAATCACCAAATCATAAGGTGATAAGAACTAGCTATACCAGCTACGAATTTAGAAGTACATTGATTATAAAATTCTTAATTTTATCTAGCCTTAATCAATGCATGAATTTAGCCAAAAGTTATACAGTACTTGATGTAAATCCCAATAAATTATAATATAGGCAACTTTAAGTAGCTTATAATTTAAAATTGTCGATCTCTGTTGTCAACACGTAAGCACTTACGTGGGAATTTATCAAAAATTTAAAATTAGCCTTGCTTGTTAAGTTGAACAAAACTAAAAGTCGTTGATGTAAAAAAACAAAAAGGTATTATCATTTTACCTCTGTGACTTTGCCAACTTAATATAGGAATTGTTAGTTAAGTACTTTGCCAACTTATTATCATTATTATTATCTAGGAATTGTTAGTTAAGTACTATTTAATTAATCACTGCATGTGCCCTCAATTATGTATAAAGTACTCCTAATTGTCAACCCTTGGTCGAGTATGATCAATTTTTGCTCTCCTCTAATCTAAGCTAGCCTGAGGCTGATCAACCTACAATTAGCACTGCAAACTCTATCCATCAATGGCTGCCACCAAGAGGTAAGCCTGCATGCATGTTTATTAGGTTTTGTTAAAACTGGCTTCTTACTAATTAAAAGAGATTTGAACTATATGTAATACATTCTAATTAATAATTAATGTTCTTCGATCATGTTTACAGGCCTGAAGATGTTGTGACCATCGACGTTTATGCAGCCAAAGGTCTCCTCATCAGTTCATCTGGTCATCGTTATTTGGACGTCAGGTATTTCTTATTTTTCTTAAGTTTTAATTAGTTTACAAATACACTAAATTAAACTCATAAATAAATAGTAAAAAAAAAATCTCACACAAGTAAATAATGAATCCTAAAGATTAATGAAGAAAATAAAACAAAAAGAAGTTTTAAGGATAGCTCCTATATATATATATATATATATATATATATATCTATATATGCAGGTCAGTTGAGGAGTACAAGAAGAGTCATATTGATAATGCCTTGAATATTCCTTACATGTTCATCACTGAAGAAGGTGATATATATTATACATATACATATATATTTTTTGTACGATATTCCTTGTTATAATTATACATATATGTTAATTATTATTATTATTTTTGTTTTATACAAATAAGACATGTATGTGAGAGATCTTTCAGATGTAATACAAAATTCAATATCAGATACGAGTTATTATTAATATTTTGGTGGGCTATAAATCAGGCAGAGTGAAAAACCCGGAATTTCTCAATCAAGTGTCATCAATTTGCAACAAGGAAGAAAAGTTGATTGTGGTAATTTAATACATTTTTACTAATTATGCGATTTTCACCTTGTGTAAGAATAGGAATGTTATATATATATATATATATATATATATATATATATATGATGCAAAATTTTGGTTGGCATAAATTTTTTTGAAGGGCTGCAACAGCGGAGGTAGATCACTTCGTGCTTGTGTGGACCTACTTAACGCTGTAAGTTTCTGTCCGAGGCCCCAGCCCTTCTCTATTTGCAAGTAGAGGTCTTCTTTTTTTGTTTTAAGATGATAAAGACTGCAAGTAGAGGTCTTCAAATTCATTATTATGAATTTCACTTCCCACTTAATTTTCCATTTTATTTTATTTTATTTTATTTTTATTATTATTATTACCAATAAGTTTTAGGAGAAAATGTAATGAAATGAGAGAATTGCAATTACTGAATGCAGGGGTTTGAGAATGTGAAAAACATGGAAGGGGGTTATTCCAAATGGGTGGACAGTGGATTTGCAGGTGAAAAACCCACTGAAGAATTAAAAGTAGCATGCAAGTTTCGTCCCTAAGTTGCTTCTTTCTACACTATTGATGATCCCTTCATTGAGAAATTACTGAATCATGAACAATGGAAGTTCATTTTAATGAGCCAAAAAAAAAAAAAAGAATGTGGGTTCGTCAAAGCTACAAAATTTGCTGGGGCTGTGTTGTGCTTCTCTAACTTACAATAAGAAGCTGTATTTTCCATTTGCATTGTTGTCATTAGAATTATGTACCATCGTGAAGTGTTGACGTAGTTTTATTTGGGGCTTTAACCCCCTTACTTGATACAAAGAAGAAAAAGAAAGAGCATCCTCTTAATAATCAACAAAAGGTGCGCGTTAAGAAATTATGCTGAGGAGCAATCCCTAACACTCCCTGGAAACATGAATTTTAGAATACTACTTCAAGAACTTTCCCAGCTAATATATTGTAAATTTGACATCAATATGTACAGTATTCAATACACGAACGTACCAACTAGCAAACAAAAACTCACATGGCCCATGCTTATAGACAAACGAGCCTTGGAGGAAAATTACAGGTTAGATATTCTTGATTCAAGGTCTAGAAAGACCAACACAAATGGGAAAAGAAATAACTGAGTGCTTCAGCTACAAGTTCTGAAAACTAACGGAAAGAACAGTCCCTTGCCCAGTGCCCAGTCTTACCACACTTGGAGCATGTGCCTGATGAAGCAAGCCTTCCTCCGGACCCAGTAGGAGAAAATGTCGAATTAGTGGAACAATTATTTGCCCAATGCCCTTCCTTTCCACATTTGAAACAGGAAGAACCAGTTCTTGCAGTGAAGCTTTTGTTGTTTGCATCACTTGTACTATAATGGACCTGAGGACCAGTGACTGGAAGACCAGCTGACATAGTATGCTCATTGCACCACTTGAAGAAACCACATGAGCTTCCCTATACAATAAACAAACCAACTATGATTTATTCTCCCATTAATGGAAAAGTTTCGTTTGATTTTTTATTAGTTAGAGGGAGACGAGGGCAGAAGACGAAAGAAAACAAAGAACTGGTATTAGAGAAAATGCATTTTCATCAGGAAGCATTGTCCATCCAATTGAAGTGCCATCAGGCATCAAGTGGTTTGGTTCTCACTTTCTACTACCCTCTTTTCTCCTTCTTATTCACTAACAATCCAAGTTGGCAAAGTATTCAGCAAGGAAATGTCTACCTTTTCAAATTGTAGCTTTGCACCATCCAATTTGTCTCCAGTTTCTCATTTTGTTATTGTTTTTTATAACTTACATACATGTGTATGTGTGTGTGTGTTTGTGTGACAAAATGAACTTATTATCCTGCTTTTAGTACTTTCTGAAGGACACTAGAGATCCCTAGTAACCCCAAGTCTCCAACACAAAGGTCATTTGAGATATCCCTAGAGATCGTTTAACAAGACTATTGACATCATCTAACTGCTAACAATTACTTTCTCAAAAGTGAGTTAAAGAAGCTGAATTTCTGAACTACTTGAACCAAAAATTTCCATAACTTTGAATATGATCTTTATAGGTTTCAAACATTTCATCTCTGCATATATGTTTGGACCTTTCATCTCTTAGCAATTAGCTAAGCTACAACCTTTACAGTTGTTTGGTATACCCATCACCAAACAACACCCGTTACAACTCACAACTGGTGTTATGGTAACTAACTACTTCGGATTACAACTCAAGTATAAACTATAACATAGAGGCATCCTAGAAGCCATGGATTTAATAGAGTTGTATTCTGATCTTAAAGTCAGAAACATTACTTAAGCCAATTAACCAAATACTTTACACAAACACGAGTGCATAATTATGCTACATCAACACTTTGTAACATGGAAAACCTCTCAATTAAACAATGCAAGACAGCAAGAGTTAATTTTCATTCAGGCATATTCATGTCTAAATGGTTGATAACCGTCCATTTCATATTAGTTGCATACAGAGCCTTAAAGTTACATGCTTTCAAATTTGTAGGGAATTCACATGTTTGTACATTGCCAACTCAGACAAAGAACATGAACAGCAAGCAAAACAGAAGAATATCTATAAATAACAGCATCAAAATGTTGAAAATTAAACAGTAAGATGCAAAAGAAACTGGATGAGAATCTTGGTTGAGTATATTACCTGGTTCAGTGGACAACGATAGAATTCCTGGCCAACATTTTTGCCTGTTTTTGCTGTTAAAATCAGGCAAAAACCAGCACCACAGGAGCACGGAAGATCAGGAAACGAAGAATTGGATGCATAATTTTGAGTCCCATCAGTCCTGACATTCGTTCCGGAAGCAGCGTCAACCCACTCAAAGAAGCCACATCCCCCATTTTCCTGTGGGAAAAACCATGAGATTAGTCACTTAACACCCCCCAAACTTTTGGAACTTCTATTCCATTTTTTCCTGTTCATTCTGAATTTGGGTTTTCTATTTGGAGCTTTGCTATGTAATATCAAAATGAGGATCTTGAAACCTCGCAAAGGGCTCATGCATAAGAAGGCAAAACAAGGATGTTTGTTTCAATGACTGAAAATACTACGTCCTTTTCAAATCCTAACTTCAAAAACTACAAGTCCACTTGCTATTACAGAGATTAATCTACTGGTCATTTTCCATGTGCTCAATTGGGAGCTTGATCGCATTTCGCATAAATTTCTGGATAATTTAATATAACAAAGGAAATTAAAAATTGAAAAACACGACGGAAAATATGTAATGCACCTGCCGGAGAGGGCATTTGTAAAACTTCCTACCACGATTCTTCTCGGTATTTGCGGTCAGAACCAAACAAGCTCCATACCCACAGGGACAGTTTTTCTCAGGAATAGACGGGTCACTGCCATAATTACCATATTGCCCTCCGCCTCCTCCTCCTCCACCTGTTGCATCGCAATCGCGAGCCCAGTGCCCCAACTTGCCGCATTTGAAGCACGAATCGCCACCGTCTGATCGACCACCGCCGAATACGTCGTCGTTACCGGAAGCAACCACCTTGACCGTTCCTTTGGCTACTCTGCCGCGAAGAGAATCAGAGTCGGTGCTCTGAAAGGAGAGGTTCCGGTTTCCTTTGAGGGCGTCAGTGTATACACCGCCGCCAACGTCATCTTTGCCGTGATTCGAGTGGGGGCGGGGAACGGCGACTTGTGCCGACGGTGTGACCTTTCGGCGCTTGTTGGCGAGCACGTGTGCCTCAGCCGCCGCCACCTGAGAAAGGAAGTCGTCGTCATCATCTTCGATTTCGATAAGAGCTTCCATTTTCAATTTTCGCCCTCAGGCTCTCTGGCGAAGCGTATACACGCCCCGAGGTCCCTCTCTCCAATTTTGTTTTGATTTCGATTTCCGATTTTGCCACTGGGTTCCCCGCGTTTTCCCGCCTTCGATTTTGGTTAATGACCAAAAAGCACATGGCAGCCTTATTTCTATTAAATTGTGTAGAATATATAAATATTAATTATATTAAAATTTACGAGAATCTGACGAAATAAAATATATAGATTTATACTCTTATACATTTAAAATATAACTTTTATCAATTAAATTTTGTAAAAAAAATAAAAAGAAAAAATTTATAATTTCTAAATAGTTCAAGAGGCTACATACAGGCTACAAATAAATGGCATGTTTAATTATCTTGAGAATACACTATCAATTTTTATTTTTTAAATTTATTTAATCATTAGTTGTGAATCAATATATATATATATATAAGAGTTATTTTTTCAATAAATGATTAACATGCATTCAATACTCTAGAGGGAGATCAATAAAGTTTGATCTCTGATCAAGATATTTGGGTTTAATAATAGAAACGTAACTATATAATAATTTAACGAAAAGTTAATTTATTTTCAAGTAGAAGTAAGATATACTAGTTATTTTTAAATTGGGATAATGTAATTTGTTAATTGAAATGTGTAAAATCGAAAAGAAAGTACAAGAAATTTTCTTGGTATGAAAATAATACCTGCCCCTCCCTAAGGCCCTTTCTAATTTATATATGTATAAGCTCCTTGAAATGTATATGATTCATGTAAAAATAAAAATTAGAAAAAAAAAATGAAGAAGAAGAAGAATAGAGAACGGCTGAGGTGGTGTTCAACTATTCATGTAAAAGAAGTTACAATGGAAACAGTTAGTTTTAATCTGCTCTTAAATGAAAACATCAACAAATCTTTTACTCTTTCAAGAGGGCTAAGACAGGGAGATTTACTATCTCCTTACCTCTTTATACTTTGTTTAGAGATTTTATCCAGATTGATCTTAAAAGAAGAAGCAGGAGGAAAACTTTATGGGATTAAGATAAGCAGATTAGCTCTAGCTATCTCCCATCTTATGTATGGGATGATATAATCATAACCTGCCATGCAAATAAGAAAAATGCAACAACTGTTAAAAAAATTCTAAAGCAATTTGGTGAATGGTTTGGATAAGAAGTTAATTAAGAGAAGTCTAATATCATTTTTTCTAATAATACTAAAAGGATTAAGAAAGGAGCAGTGAAAGAGGCTATGGGCTTTAAAGAGATGGGAAATAATTCAGTTTATCTGAGGAATAGTTTGGTTTTTACTAGGAAGAAAACTAAAGAGTTTGGTTTCTTAAAAGAGAGAATACAACAAAAACATGTGGGTTGGAAGAGTAAGCTTCTATCAAGAATAGGCAAAGAAACTCTTATAAAATCAGTGGTGCAGGCAATTCCAACTTATTCTATGGCTACATTCCGAGTCCTTTCGAGCTTATGTAGCTAAATGGATATGTTGGTTCAACAATTTTGATAAGGAACTTCAGGCACAAAGTATTTAGCTTTGAAATCTTGTGATCTCTATTTGTCAACCAAAGGAGTTTGGTGGACTAGGCTTTAAGCTTTTCAAAGATATTAATATAGCTTTGTTATCAAAGCTGAGCTGGTTGGTAGCATCAGGACATCATAGTCTATGGGCTAACTTATTTCGGTTGAAATACATAATGGGACCCTTTTCGGTCATAACCCTCCAAGAAATTCTTCAATGGTCTGAAAGGAATTTATAGCACAAAAAACATGATCTGTCTTGGAGCTTATTACATACTTGGTAATGGAAACTTAGTTAAACCTTGGACTGACCCCTTGGGTGCCTGGATTATCTGATCATACCCCTAAACTCAAAGAGGAAGTTAATGGAGAAAATTGGAGCTGTGCAGCTGATTTTAGGACTTCAGATGGCATGGAGTGGAATGTGGATCTCATTAATCAAATTTGTGTGCCTGAAAGCTCCCAACAATACTTAAATTGAACTGGATTCAAAATGATTTGCAGGAATCACTGGTGTGGACTGGAAATGCCAAAGGAAACTTTTCAGTTAAGAAAAGTTATCTTGTAGTTAATAGGTATTGTTATGGGGTATTTTATAATATTAATTTATACTCTTATATTTTGAACATGTGTCCAAGAAGTGTTGAATGTGTACTCAACCTCACTACTGTGCTAGTGTTGCACATTATTCGCAACACGTACCACATCTCTACTCATGTTGAGGTTGTGCACCCATTCTCACTCTCTCATTGCAAGTAACCGCTCCCACATCCACACACTCTCATACCATAGACGGTTATACACAAGTGGGAAGATGGAGTATGGAGCACAAGGTATGGTGATAGGCACATAGTAATTGCCTCTTCCACCAGTCATCTATAAAAACTCCAAGGATAACTCCCCTAAAAAAAGCTCTCTAACCTTACTGAATATCTACTCAAATCTCCCCAGATTTCTGATCACTGACTTGAGCGTCAGAGTATCATTGGCGGGTAACACACTGGTGCCCTAGAATTACCTAAAATTCTTTTATGTTTTCAGGTTCTTAAACACTCCAAGTCACTCCATTTGAGTAGTGTAAGGCCTTAGTCATTTTTTGGTTAAAATATTTGACGCCGTCTGTGGGAACCCAATTCTCACTTTATAAAAGCTTTTATACTCACCGAAGAGCAAAATAATATCTGACAAAGAATCTAAAATAATGATCCGGGGGCATCATACTAGTGCATCTCAAGACGCACCTGCATCACCCAATTGTCTTCAGCGCACCTCAATTGTGCACTTGCACCTCGCCAATGTAACAATGCACCTTATCACTGCACTTCAACAATGCACCTGAAAGTACTTATTATAGTGCAATTACCAAACTGGGGGCACCTACTCCAAGTACAAATCGTACCTAATAAGCAACGAGCACTCAGTCAACGCACTAAAAGTGCATCCCATTAGTGCACTCCAACAGTGCACCATACTAATGCACCTCACAAGTGTACCCAGAGCATCCCAAGAGTGCACTTTAGTGCACTACACTAGTGCACTCAATAGAGTACCCCAAGCACGTCAACAGTGCACCTTATCATTGCATTTCAACAGTGCACTTCATAGCACTCATTACGGGGCATGCACCTTGGGGCACTTGTCCAAGTGCAAATCGCACCTACCGCACACTCAAAGTGCATCCCAACAATGCACCCAATAGTGCATCTCACACTCAAAGTGCACCTTATTAGTATACCCTAACAGTGCTATCAACATGGCACCTTACTATTGCACTCCAAGAGTGCACCTTAATATGCCTCACAAGTGCACCATAATTAGTGCACCTCACCAAGACACCCAACAGTGCTCCTAGTGCACTCTAATAGTGCCCTCAACATAGTACCTTACCAGTGCACTCTAAGAGTACACCTTGGTGCACCTTACCAGTACACCCCAAAAGTGCACCATAGTGCACCTTACCAAGGCACCTCATTGATGCAACCCAACAGTATCCTCAATATAGAACCTTACTAATGCACCATCCTAGTGCACCTCACTAGTGCACCCAATTAGTGAACATCCACTATGCACCCTAATATGCAATTTCTTTATATTATTTGGTGGCTGAGCCTCTATAATAGCTCGAATGTTGTTCTTATTTATCTTGATCCCACGTTGATGCACTAGGATTCCTAAGAAATATCATGTTGAAACCCTAAAAGCGCATTTCTGAGTATTCATTTTTAGTCTGTATTTCCTCATTCTAAGGTCAAATTGGACCACCACATCATTGATACACCTATAAAGAATGTCCTATCATATTATGAAAAAAAATGCATTCATAGCCTTTTGATAAGTTGCTTCTACGTTATTTAATTTGAAAGACATGACAACTCATTCAAATGTTCCAATTACTCTCAAATATCTAAATATCATTTTCTAGATATCTTCTTCGAGGATGAAGATATGATTATATCCTGAATGACCATCCATGAAGGACAAGATTTCATGTTTGGTCGCCCCATTTACTAGAAAGTCGGTTATTGGTATTAAATATTATCTTTTAATGTGAATTTAGTTACATTTGTAAAATCCACGCATACAGCTCGGATATTACCGTTCTTCTTGGTCACAAGAACCATGTTGGAAAGCCATCTTTAGTGGTACTTGTTTACATGGCTTAAACCCCACTAAAGTAGAAAGACAGTGCTTAAGCAATGTAATAACCAAGTTATTATTTCCGAAATTGTTGATTTCCATATGCGTTTTCAGTTTTATCGTGGTTTTATCTTTTTCACCGAAACAAGCAGTTTTTAAGTTTCCCGAGCATTTTGAGAGGGCCAAAAGTACCCTATAAGGAGTCGATGGACTTTTTCTACCCATTTTACCTTTGATCAAAGGTTGATTAAGTTTGACTAAGTTTGATTTTTACTAGTCATTATTTTAATAATATAGTTAAATATCTTTTACTTTTTACTTTAGTTTATTATTAAATTGAGTTCCCAATTGATTTTTACCTCATGATAGCCGACTCTTCTCCTTCACTTCTCCAATGTTCTTGTTTCTAATTGCATCCTAGAGAGAGAGAGAGACAAAATTCTAGAGAGAGTAAGTGAGAGTAAAATTTCAAAGAATTTTCAAATAAAAGTTCGAGGTTAGTGGCCAAGCATCAAAGGGAATTATTTGGCAAAGCTTGTGGGATTTTTAAGGCTTGGATTGAGTGTTTTTCTTGCTTGGAAGAGAGGTAGGCAACTATACTTTATAATTTTTCATATAAACATGTGATTTTATGTGATAAATTGTTGCAATCTTGTGTTGTGGTGATTGATGTGTATTGAGTTTAATGACAAAACCCCCAATTCTTAGGGTTTAGGGTTTTGTGATTTTTGAGGAGATGTGCATTAATTGGTTGGATTTAAGTGGTTTCAATTGAAATTGATGGTGGATTAATGCATAAACCCTTGTTAATTTGATGAATTGATGTGAAATGGATTGATTTTAGACATGTATAGGGGCAGCACTATGTAGGGTAATTATGTTAAAAAATTTCATGTGAGAGGTATTTTGATCTTTTCACATGTAAATGGTATTTTGGGTATTTTTGAAAATTCCAAGAGTATTTTGGTCAATTTGTATGCAAGGGATACAAATGAGATCTTTGAAATTGGTCAGGGGCGTTTTGGTTATTTTGCATGTCGAGGCATAAATAGAATTTTCAAAAAGGTCAAAGATATTTTGGTCATTTAATATGTGGGGACATAAATGTAATTTTTAAAGTTGTTGAGGGTATTTTCATCATTTTTCATATGATGGGTAAAGTTAAAAATATTTAAAATTGAAGGGTATTATGATCTTTATCAAATTCAATGTTATTTTATTATATATATATATATTAAATTATCTATTTGATTATTAATTGATATATATATTCAAAACACCCTGTTTATAATTTGTTTAAGTTATTTATTTATACAATGGTTTGTATAATGATAAATATAATTATATTTTACAAAATACATATATTTTATGTATGTATTTGTTAATTATACAGAAATGTATTTTATCAAGGTGCATGTGTAAAAATAATTATTTATGTATTAAAATGAAAATTAATTTATTATGCACTTATAGGCATTTTTCATACATGGGTGTATATGTATATATAATTATGTATATGTATAAGTTGTACTTGTGTGCATGTATATATATATATATATATAATATATATATACATATATGAGTGTGTATATATGTGTTTGTGTATATATATGTGTATGTGAATGTGTATTTATATATATGTGTTTATTAATGTATATATATATATATGTGTGTGTTTATAATTGTGTTCATAAATGCGGATATGAATGGATATACATATATGGATGTATTGAAGTGGTTGTATGCATGTATTTGGTTGGATAATTGTTACTTGATTGTCATTAAACTGAGGGTAGGATGGTAATTAGCTAATTATTCATTAAGGGGTATTTTGTTAATTTTTTATGTAGTCAATGGTTATTTTGGTAATTATCGAGGTAACCAATAGCATTTCGGTAATTACATTAGTATGTTTGGTGATTGAAAATCGTTGGTTTGAACAGGGGCATTTTGGTAATTACTGATGTTGGATGGACAATTTGGTAACTATGCGTTTTATTGTTTTATATGAAATAAAAGATTTTTCCTTAAGGGTTTATGTTTTTAAAATGGTTGCATGATGAGGTGCATGGTTTCAAACCCTGTTGTTAATAGCTCTATGAATCACTGACCACACGTAGCGGTGGGTTGCCCGGAACGGTGGTTTGTCTGCATACCACAGAGGTATGGTATTTCGTGCACATAATGTGGAGAGAAAGTAGACTATTTGATTTAAAATAGAGAGGAAAAAATGATAATTTGAGATGTATGGTTGTACACTACATGACATGGCATTGACATATGCATATAGTTGCCCACTGAGTGTTTTCACTTACAGTTGTCTGTCTTGTGTGGCAAGTAAGTCTAAAATTTCACAGTGAAACTTAGCGGAGTGCGGATTGAAAGGCGCAATGCGATACCATGTTCTTCTGCATTTGATTTGATATTTTGGGCAATGATATTATATATTATAAATACTATTTTCCTTTACGGTGTGGATGTGTATATTTTGGATTTATCTTAAAGTAATACTATTTATGATGTGATTTGCAAAACGATCTTAAAGAGTAAATGAATGTTTTGGTTTTATTGTGGCTTTGTCCAAAAACGTTTTCAACAAATTAAATTTAAAAAGAAGAAAAAATTTACGGTAATCACACCTTACTCAAGAAGCTAGGCTTGGGTAAGGGGGTATTACATCCAGTCTTGTATCTAATACAGACAAGAAAGATTTTTCATCAACACTTTTGGTTCAATTCTATAGTACTCATGAAACTTCCTTTCCATCTCTTACCATGTGTGGATGGAATTGAATGATAGATTGATGAACCAAGTAAAAGATGAGCCATATTGAATCATTGGTAGCTGCTTTACCACATTGAATTGTGAAGCGGCCGATGTACTAGATAATGCTTTGATTTGACATTCCAAGATAGGTCTATGTGTTTAATGGCCTTTGGACAGCTAAAACTTTATATATCTGACCGACTAGTTCTTCAATCAAACAATCAATTGCTTCCGATTGTTAGATAGGTTTTTCTTACCATTTTGACCCGTAACATCATCATTCCTCTCATTTTAGTCATTCAGTATGACCACATAAATTTCACCTTGGTCATTCTTTCTTGGTAACCAAGCTAAGCTAAGGGTGGAACATACCTCATAGTCTTGTCTATGGCAGGGATTCCACCAAACCCCTAGTGTTGACTTTTGAAAAATGTTTAGTTCAGTCATCAAACCGTCCACCGTTCAAGTTGTCTTATCTTTGACTGTTTCAAATAAATGGAATATATGACAAGTGGATGTTAACAACGCCTTTTTGAATAAGGTTCTTCAAGAGGAAGTCTACATGTCTCAACCACCTGGTTTTGAAGACATCTCTCATCCTGATTATGTATGCTGCTTCCACAAATGCCTCTATGGTCTATGACGAGCTCCATTTGTATGGTATGATTAGCTACATGTTACCTTATTCAATTGGGAATTTATAAATTCAAAGTTTGACACCTCTTTGTTCATTCTTAATGGGCCCAATGGACTTATCTGGGTCTTAGTTTATATTGATGATATTTTTGTCACTTGTAACAACCCCATAGTTGTAACTCAATTTATTCAACGTCTCATTGCCACATTCTCTCTTTTAAGGACTTAGGATCAGTCTCCTTCTTTTTAGGCATTGAGGTAACCCGACCTCCTGCTAGTCTTCATTTATCTTAAACACATTATGTTCGTGAGCTACTCCAACATACCAACATGCTATCATGTAAAACTAGTCCTTCTCTTGCAAGCATTATGTTGGTAAATCCTTTTCTAATCCATTTCTTTACAGAAGCACAATTGGAACACTTCAATACGTGATATTGATGCAACTTGAAATTTCCTTTATGGTCAGCAGACTAAGCCAGTTTATGCAAGCTCTTAGTGTAGTGCATTGGATTGCTTGCAAATGTTTGTTATGGTATTTAAAAGTTTCCATGCATCTTGGATTGTTCTGTTGACCTTTTGCAACTTATGCCCTCTATGGCTATATCGATGTCGACGATCGTTGGTCTACGGGGGATACTGTCTCCATCTCGATGAGAATATGGTATCTTGGTCTTCTAGAAAACAACAAGTCATAGTTCGATCGTCAATGAAATCAGAATATCGTGCCTTAGCTCATGGTGCTGCTGAAGTGTCTTGGATACAAGCCTTGTTAAGTGAACTCAATTTCAACTCATCCTTAATTCCTAAGTGCTGGCCACTTGGGTGCTAATCTAATATTCCATGCAAAAACGAAGTATATAGAGATAGACATTCATTTTATACGTGACAAAGTCATGCAAAAGTCTTTAGTACTTTGTTTTGTTCCAAGTGATCAAGTTTTTTTTCGGCCAATATCTTAACTACAGCTTTGCCCATGCCACGCTTTCATCATTTGAGGATTAAGCTCAACATTATCGAGCCCCCGTGTCGTTTGAAAGGGATGTTAGTGTTAAAGATAAAAGCTGAACCTATTGTGGTAGTCATTGGTTGTTGCAATATTATATTGGATTATCTATGTAGTCACTTACATATAGAAAAGATAATATTTATTGTACATATTCTACAGTTACTATGGGTTTTATATATCTTGTAAATGAGTTACCCTTAAATAGCGAGTAAAGCAAATAGTGAGTAAAGCAGTAATTAAAGAAGTCTTTTCTTCGTACCTGCTCTGTTTCTTTTCCCAATAATACTGCTTCATATCTTTTCATATCTCTCACAGTCAATATGTATTTTCTAATAT
Organism: Rhamnella rubrinervis; assembly: GCA_007844105.2. NCBI lineage: Eukaryota > Viridiplantae > Streptophyta > Magnoliopsida > Rosales > Rhamnaceae > Rhamnella > Rhamnella rubrinervis. The sequence goes on along the minus strand of CM017582.2, from coordinate 17,406,629 downwards.
TTTCAATATAGAAAAAAGAAAAAAATTCAACCGCACCTGCAGTGCAAGAGTTAAAAAGATATTTAATATATTATCTAATGTACACAAAGCAGTGCAGTTGTACATTTTAATTTGAAAGCAGTGCAGGTGGCCATCGGCAAGTGTCTATTCTCGCACTTCTGTGCATTGTTAAAAAAATTTAATTTTGAACACCTTTTCGAACTCCGATTTATATATATAATATATCATTAGAAAGTTAAGAGGATAAGTTTTAATTTATTTTTTTTTCATAATTTTCCAGGTTGATTGATATATCCAAAAAATACAGTAAAGTTGACAGACATGCAAATATTATAGGTGTGTATTTTTGCGCGCTGTTGGAAATTATTTATTTTAAATATCTTCCCGATCTCCGATTGGTGCGTATAATGTATAATTGAAAATCTAAGAGAATGAGATTTAATTTAAATATTATTTTATAATTTTTTAGGTTGATTTATATCTCCAAAAAATATAATAAAGTTGACAGGCATTTGTAAGTTCAAAAGGGCATGATATTGAAAAAAATTTAGTTTTGAACAACTTCCTAATCCCGATTCGTGTAAATTTATATCCTGGATTGATTTAGGTCTTTAAAAATATTTTGGATTGACATTCAAAAGTTTAAAAGCTGCATCGTTGAAAAAATTTTAATTTTGTCAATATTTTTTATTTTTATAATGTGTCTCCAAAATTTATTTTGATTGAATTTTCCAATAAAAAAGAAGGAGAAAAATAAAAAAAGAAGAACAAAATAATAACGATAATAATGATGAAAAAAAAATATATACGTGCAATGCATTGTATTTAATATAAAAAAAATAATTTAATAAAAATATAAAATTTAAATAATAAATAAACTAAAATTTTAATTTTTATAAAAAAATAGTTAAAATTCATTAAACCTTCCTAGGCTATGACACCAAAAAAAACCCTTCTATTATTATGTTTTCGTATCCAGGGACATCCTTTTGGGTAATAGATCCAAGGACCTATATATAGACAAGTGACTGGTCTAACTATGGCCTATAGTCTACGGTTGAAAATTTAAATTAGGGTTGTCCTATACGTGGAGGGTCACTCTCAGCGTACGACCATATTCAAAGCGTCTCATATTTGTACACGACTTGTCTCAAAATTTTATAATGGCCCACACAAAACGAAGATTTTTTTTGTAAACGAAGATGCAACTGAAAATTGGGCCACATTAATTAAGGAGTCGAATTTACTTTGTACTATTTCATAAATGATTGATGGTGATGTAAATTACACTGTTTTTAAAATCTTAGAAAAAGGGTTCAAATTGTTATATATTTTTATGTTTCTTCGCATAGGGTATCAATTTTTTTTTACTTTAAAATTTCAATATTATATTAAATTATTACTGTCTTGGAAAAAACTTACTTAGTATTTAATAAATGAGTTTAATTAGTGTTTTATATCTCAGTGGATGAAGATCATATTTTGCGTTTACTATTTTTACAAAAACAAATTGAAATGTGGTTGCCGACAGGAAAATTTTTTTAGGAAGCCATTAAATCCTCACATACTTGTGGATGAGAATAATATATAGAATCAGCCATTCACTACAAAAAAAAAAAAAAGGCTCTACCGATCAAAGCTTTACCAACCAAACAAAATTGGTCTCTGAAGATTATTTTTACTGATCAAATATTAGTTGGTAAAGTATTTAGTTGGTTAAAATTGACAAAAATAATTTACAATCTATTGCGACCACACTTTGATCGCTGATACATAGAATCAGTAACCAAATTCATTGTGGCTGCTGAAGCTTTTGGCGGCAATAATTTTTTGTGCAGGAAAATCTATTAGCAACCAAACATTGGTCGCTGGTTTGTTGTTTCAGCGATCAAACATGATTTGGTTGCTAAAGCTGTTGGTGGAAATTTTATTTTTCTCAAGTAATTTGGTTTTTTGCGACCAAGTTAAATTTGGTAGTAGTAAATATCAACTAACGACCAATATTTGGTTGCTGAATCTCATCTTTAGCGACAAATATCAATTTGGTTGCTACAAAATCTCAATTTTAACTTTTGCCACTATTTATATAATTTGTTATCGACCATTAATCAGTTGGTCGGTATAGGAATGTATTAGCAAGCATTTAATGGTTCTGATGGGGTGTTTTAGCGACCAATATCGATTTGGTAGTTAAATGATTTGCCATATTCTTTTTCTCTTTTTTTTCTTGGTAATAAAATTGTTATTTTTTTTCTTTTTGGTAATAAAAATAAACTTTCCATTACCGCTTTGTTATGAATTTGAAATAATAATAAAGAAGTAAGAAAAGAAAATGATAAAATATAGGAAATACAATTTAATTAAAAAATATTATGGTATTTCCTTTCAGTTTTAAACAATTATATTAATTAATGGATATTATGCTATAAATTATGTCAAATTCTAATATTAAAATTTTAGAAGAGAGTAATTTAACATTATACTAAGCTTAAATATGGTAAATTGAATTAAAAAAATAATGTATAATATTATATTACATCTATTACATATGTGACACATGTAACATGTATCACATATATATGTGTCAAGGACTTGTGTGGCATGTGTTAAGGACTTGCATAACATATGTCTCATAGAATTGTGATAGCATGCTAAACTAAATTAAGATAAATTGTTTCGAAAAAAATAAAGAATAGTCTGAATCAAATTTATAAGCACATAAATATTATGTCACGTATGTCACACATGTGATATATATAACATATATGTCACATATCGCATAGATATTTTTTTGATTCAATCGCCCATGGCGCAATTATAGAAGTCGTGATTCAATCACCCATGGCACAATTTGAAGTTGTGAAAAAATGATCTGAAACAACCACAAACACAAATCAAGCGTTGATTCAATCGCCCATAGCAAAGTGGGGTAGGATTCAAAGGTGATGATGATGTTTGAGTCCCCTGGAACAATTGGGATTTTGCTTTAAAAAAAAAAGAAAAGAAATTTTAACAAACTATTTTGGAGAAAATTTTGAGCAAGGATTGAATAATAAGAAATGAAATTCTGAGCGCCAAATAAAAAAGAAAAAATGCAGGATTTTTTTTTTCTTTTTTAACAAAAATTAATAAAATTAATCAAAATATTGAATTAGACTGTCTAACAAAGCTTTTAGCGGTACATAGTTTTCTTCACAACCTTTATTTTTTTTGGCACTCATATTAGCTTAACAGACTCCTTACACAGAACCACTGAAGAGATTTTTTTAAAAGGTCTATCTCTTTATCTAATATGGTATAATTTTTCTAATAATAGACAAAGTTATTAGAGATGCTCTAATATTTAGGATCTAACATTTCATTTTTAATTATCTGTTGGAAAATATTAATAAGGTCATATTATTAGAATGCATTTTCAATCATAAAATTTAAAAACCCTAGTATTTTTTTCAAATTGTAAATTATTTTAGGTTTTCGGTCACAAAAATAGTGACTAAATTAACGACATGATTGCATTAATTAATCATATATGGGTGCTTAATTTTCTTTCTTATTTCTTTTTTTCCTTGGATTCAAAAGACAACAATAGCAAAAGAAGCACAAGCACTCAATTACATATTTCACAACGAGAGCAACCGCGAACTGATAATCTTCAAGTTACTTGTTTCATTAAACGAAGGCTACGCACCTAGGGAATCACAAAATGTCTTCTCTTTCTTTTGAAAAATTAGATCCAGCGTGGTGCTTGGTCCGTTGATCAAATTTTATTTTACACACTACAAAAAAAATGGGCTTCACCGATCAACTTTTTACAAACCAAAGAAAATTGGTCGCTATATGATACTATCACCGACCAAATATTGGTTGGAAAATATTTCGGTCGGCTAAGATTGGAAAATTATTTTCAAAACCTATTGCGACCAAACCATGGTTGCTGATTCCACTTATCTGTGACCACATAACCTTTGGTCGCTAAAGATTATGGCGGGAAGAAAAAGTTGAGCGGGAAAATGTATTTGCGACCAACTATTGGTCGCTGTAGTGTAGTTTCAGTGACCACAACATAATTGGTCGCAGAACCTTTGGCGGGAATTAATGCCGCTATTTTTTTCCACAGGTGAAAGGAGTTTTAGCGACCAAATAGAAGTTGGTTGTTATTAACAGACTTTTAGTGACCAAAACTTGGTCGCAGATATTATGTTTTAGCTACCAATATCTTTTTGGTCACTAAAAAGCTTCAATTTTAATGTTTTTTCCTGATTATATAAATACTTCCGACCAATTTAGAATTGGTCGGTAAAAGATGGTATGAGTGACCAGGCTTTGGTCGCTGAAAGTATTAGCATAGTATTTTGTAGGTCTTGACATCTATTAATTGGTCACTAGATGTCTTATTTATGATTAACTTATATATATATATATATATATATTTGTTTATATATATATAAATATATGGGAGTGTCACATAGATTTTTTTTAGTAAATAAATATGTGTTAATATATATAGGCATGTGAATGAATATCACACATGCGACATAGAATTTTGTTCATACATATATGCATATAAAAAAACATCACATATGGTACATTGAATTTTGTCACATATGTGACATTCCAATATGTAAGATATATACATATATATTTTTAGTAAATATATGTCACATAGATGTTTATTCATACATATATACATATAAACTAATGTCACATATGTAACATAGAGTTTTGTCACATATTTGACATAAAAATGTGTCACATATATATATTTTTATTAAATATATGTCACATAGATATTTGTTCATAGATATATACTTATAAAGGAACATCACATATGTGATATTACTACAATTGTATATGTATATAAAGTGCTCAATTGATATAGTCTATGCTTGTATCCCATTTAATATGTGTCAAATATCTATTATTATAAGAGAGCCAATGTTATATATACTAGACCAACATTGTGTCACATGTTTTATGTGTCACATTAATCTTATGTCATATGTATTATGTGTCACATATGTGTTATGTGTATTATAAAAGTGATAATATTATGTGTTACGTGTCACAGATTTATCTTGTGCTGTCACATGTCTTACGTTTATATTATGACAATATTACATATTAAATTTATGTGTCACACATGTACATATTATTATGTATCTACATATATATTCACATACATACACATACTTATACATTATACATTAAATAGTAATATGCTTCTATATTATACATTAACTAATTAAATTGTAAAAAGTAGTATTATTTTTTTGTAACTTAAACTATATGATTATAAGAAGTAAAATAAAAAAATTTAATGGTACAAATATCTTTAAAAAACATTTATATATATATATATAAATGTTGATGAAAAATACAAATGATTAATAAATTAAAAATAAATAAATAAATATTTTAATATTTATTAATTATTTATAATTTAAAATATTAAAATTTCATTTACTTCATTGGTCAGCGAAGAGTTTTAATCAGGCGGTAAAATTTTTCAGCCAAATTATTTAGTTTAGCATTTTTTTAAGGCATTTACCGACCAATATTGGTCGCTGAAACTCAATCCAAAATACACTCTTGATTTTTTCAATTTCTTTTGCTGTTTCTTCTCCTACGCCCTAATCCACTCCTTTCTTCTTCACAAATCACTCAAACCAAAAGCCGGCCACACCCAAACCAAAAAGCCTCTTTTTTTTTTCTCCTCCTCTATCCTTTTTCCTCTTCTCTCAAGTCCTAAATCCTCCATTACCATAGCCACCCTATGGCTGAAATCTCCGCTACCAGTCCATCAGCCTCTCTCTTTCTACTCCTTTGGTTTTTCTTTCTTCATCACCGCTTGCGTCCTCATCGTTGACCTTTTCACCTACAAAATAGCCACATCTTCAATCGCTGGTATTATCCTTCTCACCATTGACTTCCTCTCCGAAACCTCAATCGAAGCTTTCATTGTCAGGATTTTATGCTCTCTCGACAAGAATGCTTATGTTTGCGATTTTTTGGATAAGCCTCAATCTATGATTTCTTGGTTTTTTGTTATTTTACAAGAGATTTTTTTTAGGGTTTTGAAGATGGAGGCAGAGGAGCTGGAGAAGGAGAAGAACAAGTTGTATAATTCTAAGGGTTCATAAATGAGAGAGTTCTGGCAGAGAGCAGAGAGTTTTGGTTTGGATTCTTTTACTTTTCTAATTCAATAGAAGCTTTTTTTTTGCTTTTTTTTTTTCTAATTCCTGCTTTTCTCTGTTCTTAGCCTGTGTTTTGCTCAAGATTGAAGATTTGGAATTCTGTGTGTGCATTTTTTATTGTTTTTCTTGATTTTAATGGAAAAAAAGTGTTTTTTTTGGGTTTACATCTTTCGTTGTCTACTCCTCGAATCTTGGATTTACGTTTTACCCATTTTTGCTCAACTGATAATTTCATGGAGGTACTGCAAATGTTGGCTGTGAAAGTTTGTGAAGAAAAATGGTTTGGGTAAATTTTATGTTTTATTATTACTTTCTTTCTGATGTGTTTTTTTCTGCAATATGCTTACAGGTGGACTTGGTGCAATTTGTGAAAGAGAGAAAGAAGAAAGATATCGAGTGTTATAAGGCAAAAAATGAGCACTGGAAGCTTATCTGTTCTGGTAGAAAGTGCACACATTGATATTTTTATTTATCACAAACAGATATTGATATCTATATAACTTTTGTGATCTGTATTGATATTCATTTTTTTCTTTTGTTTGTGCAATTGTCTACTGGGTCAGAATTTAGGGCAGCCTTTGCAGAGGATTCGCCTTGCTGCATCTGCTTTTAGAAATTACTCTTCTGCTACAAAAGAGGTAATGGCGGCTTTTGTTGCATTATTTTATTATTTTATTTTTGTTCTATAGAATCATGTTTACATAGTTCATTCTTTCATGTCCCAGTTTGGCTGTATGATGGGAGTGATTAAAACCTGTTTCGAAATCTCCTTTATTAACCTCAATTCTTTGAAGCTTGCCTCGTACGTTGGAGAACGCTGAAATACTATTCTTTCTGTACTTGTTGCCAAATAAGATCATATATGTACATGGCTAGGTCCTTTATAGAACAGAGTTTGGTCTATTTGGTATTTCTTGGCTTGCTTGCATGTAATTTTTTTCTTGTTCGTGGAGAGTATGGGAATTATGTATTCTTAATGTAAATTTGCAGTATTTGTAGTCCGCATCATACTACTTTCTTTTTTCTTGTTTTCCACTCCAATACATGAATTGGAGTGCTGCCTCATTTTGAAGTATTGTTGTCGCACTGGAATGTTTTGTTTTCTCAATATGTTATGTGGAAATTTTTTGTGCTTTTTCGTCCTCTGCAAATTTTATACCGTATCTTTCATGGATGTTTAATTTATTATTGTTATTTTTGTTTAAAATATAGCTAGAGTTTATTTATCTTATTTTCTAGTGTCTTGTTAATTGTACTTGTTCTTTTAATTAATAATAGAAATTACTTTTTGTAAAATGTAAATAATGCACAGATGACAATGAGAAAGGCTCTGAACTCAGCCCTTGATGAGGAAATGTCAGCTGATCCTAGAGTCTTTTTAATGGGTGAAGAGGTTGAGAGATATGAATATAATTTATTTTCTTACTAGATCCTTGGTCTTTTTGTTCTTATGCACTTGTTATGTTTTGTACATGCAGGTTGGGGAGTATCAAGGTGCGTACAAGGCTAGACTTGTTGGATTGTAATTTGCTATCTTCTTTATAGGCACTATATGGAACTTAATCATTTATCTCAGAGTTTACTTTTATCCTCCATCTTATACAGATCTCTAAAGGACTTTTGGAGAAGTATGGTCCTAAGAGGGTTCTGGATACACCAATTACAGAGGTTATTCTTGTTACTTGAAACACTTCTACTAGTTTCTTTAGCCTTTTGTTTACTTTTATTGGCAAGTAAATTATTACTTAGTCTCACTCTCAATAACTTTGATTTTTAACGTTACATTAATGAGGTTAAAGATCATAGAAGCTCTTTCTTTTTATTTATTTATTTTTTGAGGATGGGGTTTGTTAATTTTCAGGTGCAAGAGAGTTTTGAGAAATTTCAAAGCAACTATGGAAGTTGGAGTGGATATGATAGGATTGACCTTGACAGCAGGAACCATTTGGTGGTGGGTATTTGAGAAGAAATGATTCAATACTTTCTCGTTGCTTTGCAATTTGACTTTTCCCTTTTCTTTTTTTTTTTTTTTGTATTTTCCTATGAAACCCAAAATAGCTTTGTATTAGTTATAACACATTGCTCTGTTATTACAAGATATTAATTTCTTTAAATATTCCTCTTTCAGTTTAAACTGTTTGTGTATTAGTTATCGCAGTATCATCTATTTCTTTAAAGCTTTTTTCTTTATGAAGAAGGACCAGCACCATATACACCATATTATATGGCTAAGGTTATAAACATGCATGCATTCAGAATGAAGTTAATTTGTGTTTTTCCCACGTTTGTTTTTTGGGTAGCTAAATGGGAAATTTTGGTGTTACTTGAATTTCTTTTTTTTTTAAAAAAAACTTCATCGTTGTATATATTTGCAAGTATTCATGCCCTTGTTGTTACTAATTTGTTTAACAGATTTGGAAGAACTTCATGCATGGCTGGTTCAAGAATATGCTTTTGGGAGAAACAAAAAGCACTTAATTAGTTTAACCTTTTTTGGTGCTTGGAGTTTTTGGTTTTAATTGAGCACAAATATGTAAATTATTGAGGTGTTTATTTTTTTTTTGGTTGTCAATGTTAAATTGACTTGTCGTTACTCTTCTCGACTATACATTGCTTATGCTTATCTTGTAAGTATGCACCCTTGTTCATGAAAGAGCAATGAGCATTTAAGCTTTAAAGAAGTAATTATGGACATATTGTAAAATAATTCATAATCAAATGTGTATTCTATATTATCTAATTCATTTACCATTTCTATAATTTGTCATATTGATAAAAATGTCTTCTGGTAGGTTTCGAAAGCTTGTGTCTTTATTTAACTTTATTGAGTTTGCTATATTAATCATTTTTCTTCTTTTAACTTTTGTAGCTCCTTTTTGTTATTTGGAGCAGTTTGGGTAGTTTTTTATTCCCTCTATGGTTCGGGTGCAATTAATCATTTGGATTACTTGGGAGTGCAGGTGGCATGGCTCTCTAGACCTTAGATCCTTTCCATTTTTGTGAATATGCTTCCTTGGAAAAGTGGTGAGGATATGTGGAATGAAATCTTATATTTCTTTTTTATTTTTTTAATTGTTTTCTGTTTCATATTTCAATATTTATTTTGAAATATTATTAGTGTAAAGAATTTTAATTCTGATTTCATTATTGAGTTTTAGTTCTTCGAGTTTGGGATGTGCTTCTGTATGAAGGAAACCGAGTAATGCTCTTTCCAACTGCGTTAGCATTAATGGAGTTATATGGTACACATTATAGATATTAATTTATTGGTGGCTCAAGTGTATTACTGCAATGTAATTTAATTATGTAAATATTCCTGTAGCTTTTGCGTTAGTTACAACTAAAGGTGCAGGGGATGCTATTAAGTTTTAAATCATGTAATGACAATTATTTATATTAATGACAATCATTCTTTCATGCTTATAATTTAAGTCTTGTTATTAAGTGCTTATTTATTTATTTTGTACAGTTTAGTAATATAATAAATAAATAAATAATTTTAAAAAATTACCAAGAAAATGACTTTATCAACCAAATTTTGGTTGCAAATGAGTGCAAATTAACCAATGTTTTACGATTTTCAGCAACCAAATATTAGTGGGTAAAGGTTCTTAGTTTTTTGAACTGCTCTTTGGAGACCAATATTTGGTCGCTACTTGTAAAACTACACCGACCAAAATTTGGTTGGCAGAAGCTGCCCATCTTCCCCAACCAGTTTGTGGTCGCTGAAAGTTTACCTTCAACGACCAAATATTATTTTTTGGGTAAAAAATAACAACTTTTGCTGACCAAATTTCTCGACCAACCATTGGTCACAATATGTCAAAAAGTCAACTAATTTTTCACCATTTTCCACGATCAAATCAACAGCTTTACCAACCAAACATCTGGTCGCCGAAGGTTAAAGCATTTGCGATCAATTCTACTTTGGTGGCTAAAGACTTCCACCGACGGGCTATTAACGACCAACGGCCAACCATGGTTTTTTGGTCGCTAAAGGCTTTTGGCGACCAAGAAATTAGTTTTAGCGACCAAAATGGTTGGTCGCTGGAGATGCTTTTTTTTGCAGTGACAACCAGTGTTAATACAATAAATACTATCAAATTGTTACATAGAAATTTTGACAAATTAAATTTATCTTTCTTATTAGTACCAAAAGTATGACAGATAAGGTTGATATATTATTTTCTTATTATTATTTCAGTTCTTGCTGGGTAAATTTACACTCCAGCTCACTCTAGACAGATAGATTCCTTCGTCTCAGTGAGTACTTCATTTTTCTCACCGTCTGTCTTATTTTTCTTACCAATATCCTGTATGTCATTGACATATTTTTTTTAGAATCTGTTTGGGAACTATTATTTTTCCGGTTTATTTTCTTGAATTGTTCATTATTTGCTTCATTTAAAAGTTTGTTTATATCTATTAGAATTTGTTATTCTAAGTATATCACAAATAAAAAAGAAAACGAAAAACACTAATACTAAATATGATTTCATTGCGCTTTTTTTTTTCCCTTCGTATTTATGTTTAATTGAATGGTCTAATTAACAATAATGAACTCTAATAACCTTTAAGCCAAACAAATTATATTCAATTCAATAAGAAAAAAAAAAATTAAAAATGAAAAACCAAAGACAAGAAATGTTACCAGACCGGCCTGCACTTAATTATATATTTTCCAATTCAGTTTCGACAATGGAAATACTTCCATTTGTAATAAAATTAATTTTCATCATTATAAATAATAACATATCATTTTATGACCAATCTTAATATGTATAGTGCGGCATGCAAAATATCTATTACGTGGTTCAGTAATGAAAATTCCTATACAAGCCTCATGTTGTGTGTATCCCATTGCCAATTCAAAGCCACATCAAGGCAGTGCTTAAATTGGCGAAGCTCCTTCATTCCAAAGGCTTTCACGTAACCTTTGTCAACACCGAGTTCAACCACAGTCGTTTTCTTAAATCCTTAGGCCCTAATTCCCTAGATGGCTTGCCTGACTTTGGCTTTGAAACCATCCCTGACGGCCATCCATCTTCCGATGCAAAGCGACTCAAGACCTCATTTCACTTTGTGAATCCCTCAGAGGGAAGATTTTGGCTCCACTTCTTGACCTCCTCACCAGACTCAGCAACAGTGGTCCTCCTGTCACTCGCATCGTTTCGGACGGGTTCTTCCCTGTTGCCATCACCGCTGGAGAACAACTTGGAATTCCTGTTGAGTTGGTGTATACAATTCCAGCATGCGCCTTCTTGGGCTCAAACAATTTTCTACAATAGTAGAAAAACTAGGTCCCCCACCTGTGCTAGGTAATGAAATTTATTGAAAGCTTACCAATATTGTATATGATTACATATTGATTTGTAAAATTGTTATAATAATTTTACTTACATATATTTTTGATGTTGCAGATGAAAGCAGTGTGACAAATAACTATTTAGATAAAGTTGTGGATTGGATTCCAGGAATGAAAGATATGCGCGTAAGAGATTTACCAAGCTTTTGTTGGACGAGAAATACTGAAGAGCACTTCTTGTTTAACTTTACCATGGAATCAGCTGAAAACGCTCACAAGGCTTCAGCAGTTATTCTCCACACTTTCTATGCATTGGAGAAGGACGTTTTAGATGCTCTCCAATCTATGTTTTCACATTTATTTGCCATAGGTCCTCTACAACTTCTTCTGAATATAGTTCCGGAAGACCCTTTGAAGCCTGTTAAATACAGCCTTTGGAAGGAAGAAAGTGAGTGCCTACAATTGCTCGATACCAAGGAATCAAACTCAGCGGTGTATGTGAATTTTGGAAGCATGACTCCGAAACACCTGGTGGAGTTTGGTATGGGACTTGCAAATAGCAAGCACCTTTTCTTGTGGATAATCAGACCTGATTTGGTTGTAGGGGAATCAGCTATTTTGCCACCTGAGTTTGTGAACGAAACTAAAGGAAGAGGCTTAATAGCAAAGTTGGTGCCCACAATAGGAGGTTCTTAATCACTCATCAATTGGAGGGTTCTCAACACACAGTGGTTGGAATTCTACAATTGAGAGTTTGTCTTCAGGTGTACCTATTTTTTGTTGGCCATTCATCACGGACCAACCAAATACACTTGCAAAGAATTGAGGATGGGAATGGAGATTAACAAAGATGTGAAGACAGAAGAAGTTGAAAAGCTTGTTAGAGATTTGATGAAGGGAGAGAAGGGTAAGGAGTTGAAAAAGAATGTGATGGAGTGGAAGAGACTTGCAGAAGATGCCACCAGTGCTCCAAATGGTTCTTCAACCAAAGACTTGGATGATTTGGTTAAGCACTTGGTTTCATGAAAATTGTTCCACATGTTGACCTTGCTGCATGGTGATTCTGTTAAAAGTCTACTAGTTAAATAAACTGAATTACTTGTTGAAATCTATTTACTTTCTAAATTACTTGGTAACAATAGAGTTTTAAAGCCTTGATTGTAACAATTTTTTTCCACTTTTAGTAAAATATTATAGAATATTGTAATACCTATTTACTAAAACGAATATTAAGTTATTGTTATTGATTCTCATTTATGAAATAAGGAAAATAAGTTTGGATTTAAATTTTTTGTTTCCAGTGAAAATTCTGGTCTCTCGATGGCGAAAAAGATAATTGTGTTAATAAAAATAAATAAAAATCATCAGTTTTCAAAATTTAGACCACATGTGTTACTCCATATTCTTTCTTCTGCTTCTAAATTAAAATTTATTGAGCGTAGAAATGAAAGAAAAATAAATTAAATTTAGGGTGTCAAATTCTAACTGTGTTGTTCCATGCAGGGGACATATCATGCTATGTTTCATACATTGTTTGCCTCGATAAATAATTAGATTTCAACAGGTCCTTCCTCTGTCCATGCAAAATCCGAGCTTCTACTGATGATTTGTTTGAGTTTCTTTGCTTGGTTTTTCATCGAGGTAATTTTTCACAAATTATTATTTTTTTTTTCAAACTAGTTAAACCTATAGATTACTTTTACCATTATTCCTTCAAGATGACCAGAAATCTGAATTATAAAAGTTACTTTTAGCATTCTTTCTGATTAATTTTATATAAAAAGTCCTTCAAAATGTATTCCTGTGGTAAATGACACTGTTTGCGCTTATATAACGCAATTTGTCTTTTATAGCGATACAAACACCCCGGAGAATTAGGCCAGAACTTTATTTTTGTAATTCTTGGAGTGTTCCTAAGAAAAAAAATTATTTTTTATCAGATGCGAAGCTAAGTGCACAATAAAACCCTAGTAGTATCATTCTTTACTATGTCAATGTTGACAACTTAAATGTTATCCCCACTTGCTAGAAATAAGAGAGATGGAGTAATATATAGAATTAGCGTTACATTATTAATATTCTTTATCTTTTAATTTATTATAATGGACAGTATTATATAAAACATGATGAGTTTTTTTTTTTTTTCCTCTTTCTAGTAGGAACAGCTAATGCTAACAACTTATCAAAATTTTGGAGTCATTAATATTCAATCTGAAGAGCATGAAGGAGATGGGGCTGTTAAAGAGAAAAATTAGCAAATAGCTTTAGATAATATTGTTGAAATCCATTAATTATTTAACCTTTTTGAACATAACTATTGCAGTGCTCTTTTTCTTTTTGTCTTGTTTTGGTTTTTTTGGATAATTATAATTTATTGATTATTATAATTTTAAAGCTCCAAACACTCTGTATTTATGTACGTGTGAAAATATTCCTTTATTTTTGTTATCAGTGCGAATGAAAATCACTAAATATAAAAATATAATCAGTTTTAAGAAAACACATATAAATATATTATTAATTAATGTATAATTTTAAAACCTACATATTCAAAGAATAGCAATCTGTGTGTATAAAAATCTGTTCTTAAAAAATACATATAAAATATATTATTAATATATGTATTGTCTTTATCTATACTATATATTCTAAGAAATAATATTGTTGAAATGAAAAGGAAAAAAAAAAAACGAACAACGTAAAATTTATTAAGCGGGACAGTTGAAATGTAAAAGAAAAAATCGTGGGAGAGCACTACTTAATCACATCGGTATTCACATTATTTTTTTCAGTTGAGCCGAAAGCAAAATAAGAAAAAAAAAAGAAAAAAAAGAAAGAAAGAAAAGAATTTCAGTATGGATGGAGGCTAGGATTGAGCTGTAAAAATAAAAGAAATAAACTAGAATTCAAAGAGTGTTATAAATTTTACAACATGTTAAAATTTTAAGAGTGAGACAGCTAATTTGAACTAGTATCATAAAATAAAAAGTGACCAAGATAATGTGTTTTTACGTTGGAGGATATGTAAGGGTGGAATTCAACCATAGAGAGTATAACTGCAGAAGTACCTACGCTGTGTTCGTCATTCTTCTCCGAGCATACAACCAAGTGTCGCTTTACGTGCAAGGAATTGGGGGTGGGAATTAATGGAGATTGACAATGATGTTAAAAGAGATGAGATAGAAAAGAATTGTGAGGGAGTTGATGGAGGGAGAGAAGGGTAAGCAAATGGAAGGCTAGGCCATGGAGTGGAACAAATTGGCAGATAATTAAACTAAAATGTTTTACTATGGCTTTGATCAGATTGTTGTTAGGAGTGATTAGTAAAAATGTGGTTAATCTCTAAATCTAAAAGATGTGCAGATCCTATATTGAATATGTTTTAGCAATATATATATATATATATATATATATGACGATGTACGTTTACTTAGTTTCTTTTTAATATATGCCTTGCATATTCGCTAATGAATTGTAATAATATGCTGCTCTTCACCAAAAAAGAAAAGAAATAATTTGCTATTTCAGCGTTAAAGGTATTTACTATGCATGGTTTAAATTGATAATATTATTGTTATAGATTTAATGCTATGAAAGTGTCACCGTGTAGAAGGAAACTACCAACGCAATAAATTTTGGGTAGTGAAAACAGATGTATTATATTCACTGACTATACATATATACAATTGCAGAGGTATATCAGCGATATACCTCCTATAGACTAGGGGTTGGAGTTACAGTAGCAATTATTCTCTATCACGTGAAGATATATACAACTATAATAATTTCTACCACAAACCGTGTACATAACTACTACTGTAACACAAAACAACCCTAATCAAGTTATGCTGACACCGTGCAAGAGTTGGACAACTCTTTTAGTTTCATCACCATATTAGTTCCCCATTCGTAAAACATAGCTCAAAATGAACATTTTGTTTTTTGTTCTTTTAGTGTTTTCAATACTTTATTTTAGTCTATCAGTACATAGTTTGAATAAGAGAGAGTTTATAGAATAAACTTTTTCATTATAATTTATACAGAAATACAAATAATATGACATATATTTTTATTAAATAAAGGATTATATATTATCAATAAATTTAATATATCCATTACAAGTAACAAATAAAACGTACCATAATATTTATATTACAATATAAATTGTGTTAAATGATTGCACTATAGCATATATAGGATGTTTTAGGCGTATTGATAATGTAACTTTTTCAAGCCACGAGAATTCGTCATTTTTAAAAGTAAAAAAACTATTCTATAAGTCCAAACTATTAATCATTTTAAATTTTTTAGGTCGCAAAAAAAGTGATTAAATTAATGACAAGATTGCATTAATCAATTGTATATAGGTTTTTAATTTTTCTTACAAAAGCAGAAGCACTCAATATTTCATCACAAGACAAGAGAAACCGCAAAAACTTCAATCTAATTAGTTACGTTTGTTGAATCCTTATATCTTTGACCCGTACGTACATGTTTCAATGAACAATGATTAAATTGTTTTTTTCCAAAGGCTAGCTAGAGAATCATAGAAAGACCTCTTTCTTTTAAGGAATGTGAAGAATTAATCCAGGAACTCATTTATTTGAAAGTGTTTGATAACTAGGTGAAGAACAAAGGAAGAAGGAAGAAGGAATAATTCATGTGCTAAACAAAGAAGCCCAATTACGAATAGTATGCACGTATGTATAGTAAAACTCGCCATGCACAGTGCTTGCACCAAACAAACATGGTCTCTGTAAAACAGTGCTCACACAAAACCAGTAAAACACCTTCATTTTAACAACAATGGGGCTTGCTTTTAACATATTGTATATATATCTTCATCCTCTTCTTTACAAACAATAGACACAGGCAACGCCAACAAAAACATGTGTGATTTTCAAAGGAGCTTCTGCATGGGTGTGCATTGCACCGGCAACCAAACCTAGGGTTAGAGAGAGAAAGGAGCAATCTTTCTTTAATGATTCTTTAGGCATAGTCTTTCTCAAAGTTTTTCTGTAACAATTACTAGTGTAATTGTAAATAAAGGGAGAATTGGGTGTAATGGGATTAAGAGCTACTGTGTGAGATTCTATGTTAATTGCTTGTCAATCACTATTGCTGAGTGCCTAAAGCTTTGGATGCAACCACAATTATAGTGCAGAGACTCTAAGATACCAGAGTCAAGAGGAAGTAGGCACAATTTGCTGAACCTCTATAAAAATTCCTATGTCTCTTTTTTGTTTTTTTCCCCTTTTGTTTTTCTTGGATTCAATTGGGTTATTTGGGTCTGTGTGATTCAATATTTCACAAATGTGGAATTCAATTTTTTCTTTAAGTTATTGAAAGCTTTTTGTTTGAGACCATCATCAAACAATGTCAACCAAGATTGAATTGGAAGTCTTCAATGGCAAGACCAACTTCCTACTTGAGAGGAAAAAGATAAAGGTTATACTTATCTAATAAAAGGTTGGAAAAACACTTGATGAAACCTACCGAGCAGCGTAGACTGATGACAACAAAAAAGAAGTTGACGTGATAGCTTTCAGCACCATTTTTCTACATCTTTCAGACAGCATTTTAAGGAAAGTTGATGAATTCAAATCTACAGCAGAATTATTGAAGAAGTTGAAAATATTATATCTGGTAAAAATCATCCCCCATAAATTTTTTTTGTTTGAATAGGTTTTTGATTTTAAGATGGATACTATAAAGGATATAGAAACAAATTTGGATGTTTTCAATAAACTGTGTATAGACTTGACTAATTGTGATAAAAATATTCTGATGAGCATTATGCTCTAATCTTGTTAAATTCACTACCAAATTCATTTATAGAAATTAAAAAAAATGCAATTAAGTATGGTAGAGAGAGTTTAACACTTGAGACCATGGTTAATGCTCTTAAGTCAAGGGACTTGGACCTAAAGTCTGAAAATAAAGAAAGAGGTGATAGGTTAAATGTGAGAGGTAGATCCCTCAATAGGGGTTGGAACCAAAATCAGAACTGAAGTAAGAATAAATCAAGAAGAAAATCAAGATCTAAATCAAAGGCTAGAGGAAGGAGGTGTTACTATTATCATAAAGAAGGTCACTATATTAAAGATTGTTTTAAGAAACAAAAAAGAAAAAGATAGATCATAGAAAGAAGGTGACCTAGCAATAGTCTCCAATGATTTTGATAATGGAGAGGATCTAACTGTTTCTATTCTTAGTGATAAAACTAATTGGATACTTGACTCTGAATGTACCTTTCATATGTGTCCAAATAAGAATTGGTCTCACTTTCATAGCAAGATTGATAGGGTTCAAGTTTTGCTGGGAAATAATATGACATGTAAGGTTGTTGGCATTGATAGTGTCCTAATCAAATTGGACGATGGTACCGTAAGAACCTTAAGTTTTGTGAAACATATGCCAGAACTTCAACGGAATCTGATCTCTCTTGGCATGCTACATGAATCAGGTTTTGTGTATAAAACTAAATCTAGAAGCATGAAGATAATGAGAAGGTCATATGTGGCAATGAAAGGTGCAAAAAGAAATAATCTATTGATGAGCACTCAAAAGTGTATATTTATTAAAGTTTAAATCATCATTGTACACTTAAAAGTATCATTAATTCCTCTTGTTTAAGCAATTTCTTTAAGTTTAAGTTTAAAAGTAAAAATAAATTAAAATGTGTATTTTTGACACAGGTTTAATAAAATGGGTGTATCTTTCAATCTAGAAGGCCAATTAAGGTGATTTTTAATGCAATGGAAAGAGACCTTAATGTACCACAATGTTATAGTTATCAATAAAGCCCAGTTCAGAAGTTTAGTGGATTATATTTGGGTCACAATACAACTGTTCGGCACCCAAACAACCAGCCCAATGTGTTTCTGTATTTGGATCGTATCTCACTCAATACTAACTCAAATACATTATTTCTTGATGTTCTGGAAAGCTAAGGGTAGCACCTACAATATTGATTTTTGGACAAAAGGCCAAATCTACCGAATTCAATGTGATATGACCAGCGGAAGTGGGGAGATAAGTATGATATGTATTTTCAACTCAAGCTAACATTATCTCCACCTTCATACAAGTCTTTTGGCATTTACCACCCTTAATGTTCTATAAATACCTACATTGGATACTCATTTGAGGCATCTTGATGTAGAGATCAAAATTATATTCTTGTATCTTTTATTTTTTCTCTTGTTGTAATTCTCTTTTATTCTAAATGAAAGTTATGTTCATCTCCTTCTTTTTTCTTTCTTCTTTCTTTATTATGAGTAACTAAACTTCATTTTGCTGTAGTAAAAGGATGAAACTCTTGGTAATGGAATAAGGTTAGATTAATCTCTTTCTTGAGCTTTAATGTTTAGATTATAAAATTATTATTATATGTTTTGTATTTGTTTTCAATCAATTTGCAAAACCTCATTGTAAAGTGGGGATCTTGATTCATTGTTGACAAGATATTGGCATAATGAATGCTTGAACTCATTTACATATGTTGGTATTATTTGGTAATTAAAAGTAAATATAATATAAAACATATACAACTACAAATGAACTTTAAATATTATAGTTTTCGATTGGAACTTCTATTATGTGTGTATTCCAATTGAGTTATAAAAAGAATTAATGTTCTACTTAATTTATATGCCAAGAGTAGATCCCCTAACCCTAGCAAATCTTTTTATTATCTTAATTTGTGTAACAATATCTTTTTCATCAATTCCTTATGGATCAACCTCGGACTCCCAAAAAATTATTATTTGAGACAACTTGCACTTGAAATTGCAATCTTTTAGTTGTAGCATCTATATGTGTTACTTGGAAAAGCTACAACTGATTCAACTACTATAGCTAATTGAAGTTAATTTGTTATATATCAACTAAATCTTTGGCATAAAAGATTAGGACACATTTGTGAAAAAGGTTTGTATTATTTGAATAAATCCAATATATTTGGTAAAGATGTGGTTAGCAAGCTTGAATTTTTTAAAAATTACATACTTGGTAAACAACATAGATTGAGCTTTAAATTGGGCAATTACGGATCAATATCTATTCTTGATTATGCTCATTCTGATTTATTAAGGTCTGTTAAGGTCCAAATTCAAAGTGAAAACATGCATTTTTTTTTATCCATAATAGATGATTATTCAATCAAGGTTTGGATTTATTTGCTGAAACATAAAAATAATGCCCTTACAAAATTCAAAGAGTGGACCATTTAGTTGAGACTCAAACCTGTAAGAAAGTTAAAGCTTTGAGGACAAATAAGGACTAAGAGTTTTGTAACTCTTATTTTGATGAATTTTGTAAAACTAATGGCATATTTAGACATAAGACTGTCAAATATACCCCTCAGTAAAATGGAATTAATGAAAGGATGAACATGACTTTATTAGACAAAGTGAGGTGAATGTAAGTGTGTTTAGGTTTACTAAAATTGTTTTGGGGAGAAGCTGTGATGGTAGCATCTCATTTGGTTAATATGTCACCTTTAGTAGCTATTAATTTTAAAACACCTAAAGAAATGTGAACTGGTAAGATACCAAATTATAGTGGCTTGAAAGTGTTTGATTGTATTGCCTATGCACACCAATCTAAAGGAAAACTTTAGCCTAGATCTAAGAAATGTGTTTTCTTAACTATCCTCGAGGAGTGAAAGGCTATAGATAATGGCTTAAGAAAAATAATGGTTATAGAGTCATAGTAAGTGTGGATGTTATATTTGATGAAACACATATGTCCTATAGTGTGTTAAGTGGTGTAGGTACATGTGAAAAAATTGATTGGATTATAAGAAATCATGAACTTCCAATTGAGGTTTAGCATGTTGAGAATGAAACTGAGTTAGATGATCATGGGAATGAGTTCCCTATTGCGACAGATCAAGATCAAGCCATTCTAGCTACATCTGATGTTGATGACAAATCCATATTATATACATGCTAATGTTGCTGCTTATGGTTTGTTATCTTATCATAAGTTGGATGAAAATGAACCAAAGACTTACACAAATGCTGCAAAGTGTAAGTTATCCAAGGAATGATTAAATCCAATGGAAGATGAAATGAAGTCTCTTCATGAAAACAGGACTGTAAGTGTTGGTTGATAAGCCTAAAAATCAGAAAGTGGTGGACTGCAAGTGGATTTGCAAAGTGAAAGAAAGCTTAACTTGATCTGAGTCAGTGAGATACAAGGCTAGGCTAGTTATAAAGGGCTTTATAATGGCTGAAGGAGTTGATTATAATGAAATCTTCTCACCTTTGGTAAAGTATACTACAATCAGAATTATGCTTGCCTTGGTTACTCAATTTAATTGGGAACTTGAATAAATAGATGTGAAGACAACTTTCTTACATAGAGAATTAGAGGAAGTAATCTACATGAAGCAGCTTAAAGGTTTTGAAGTACAGAAAAAGAATAGTAAATTGGTTTGTCCATGAAGAAATTATTATATGGGTTGAAACAGTTTGCAAGATAATGGTGCAAGAGGTTTGATAATTTTTCCTTGGATTCTTATTTCAATAGGGGTTCCTATAATAGTTGTTTGTATTTCAAAAGTTCAAGTGCAGAAGAGGATGTCATCGCAAGTTTTTAGCTGATCGTGCCCGTCATTTGAATAAGAGGCTAAATATATGATATTTGTACCTTATACAAGTGGTATAGGGTTAGTATTGTACACTTTGGTGTATATTAGGCCTGACTTAGCACATTCAACTATTATGCTAAGCATATACATGTCAAATCCGTGTAGGGATCACTTGGAAGCTTTGAAATGGTTGCTCATATATCTTAGCAGGACTATGGATGAAGGGTTATGTTATCATTCATGCAAGAACTATATTAATTGGTTGGATATGTGGCCTTAAATTATGTTGGTGATAAAGACAAAAAGAAATCCAGTTCAACATATATTCACTGTGTGTGGGAATTGTGTGAGTTAAAAAACATAATTATAGTCTGTGGTAGCACTTTCATCTACTAAAGCTGAATAAATTGTAGGTATTAAAGTTGCTAAGGAAGAAATATGGATTAAAGGATTATTGAATGAATTAAAACTTATGGAATAAGAGACAATTATATACTCTAATAGTCAGAGTGCAATTCACCTCTGTAAAATTCCAGTTTTTCATGAAAGGTCTAAACATATTCAAGTCAAATTTCATTTTATCAAATATATAATTGCACAGAGAGTTTTCAAGTTCGAGAAAATTCCCACAGAATTTAATCCTTCAGATATGGGGACAAAGGTCTTACCTTTGAGCAAATTTAGTGTTGGCAACAATTTGCTCAATATTGCAATTGAATAATTGGTTGATGGGTAAGAAGGTATCTCAACGTCTCTGCATTTATGAATTTTAGATTAAGGTGAAGATTTGTGAAGAATTAGTCTATGAACTCATTTATTTGAAAGTGTTTGATAGCTGGGTGAAGAACATAAAAAGAAGGAATAATTCATGTGCTAAACAAAACAAGCTCTATTATGAACAATATGCGCTTATGTATAGTAAAACTCGCCATGCACAGTGCTCACACCAAACAAACATGAACTATGTAGCACAATGCTCGCATAAAAATAATTAAACACACTCATTTTAACAGTGTTTGTCATTCTTCATTCAAAGTAACATTGTCATACTTAATTGGAACATTGCATTTTGGGTTATAAGCAAACATAATAGAAATTGGGTCTAGCCTAAGTGGCTTTTGACAAACTATATATATATCTTTGGTCTATTCTTTATGAAAAAATACAAAGACGATAATAACAAAAGCATGCGTAATTTACAGAGGAGCTTTTATAAAGGTATGCGATACCGGAGATCAAACTAGAAGTTAGAGAGATAAAGGATCATTCTTCAAGCATTCTTTAGGCATAGTCTTTCTCAAAATTATTCTATAAGAATTATTGAGCATAACTGTAAACAAAGAGAGAATTTGGTGTAATAGGATTAAGGGCTACTCGGTGAGATTCTGTATGAATTGCCTATCAATAACCATTGATGAATGCCTAAAGTTTTGTATTCAACCACAATTATAGTGTAAAAACTCCAAGATAGCAGTGCCAAGAGAAAGTATGTATAATTAGCCGAACCTTTATAAAAATTCATGTGTCTTTCTTTTTTCTTTTTTTTCCTTTTGTTTTTTCCTGGATTCCATTGCATTATTTGGTTCTATGTGATTCAATATTTCACAACAACAAAGATCCAACAAATAAGCAAATATCAATTCTAAAAAAATGTTCATAATTAATATGCATGTAATTATGTAGAAGAAAATTGATCAACAATCAAAATGGCGCAAGCTCTATATAATCAGTGTTAATAAAATAAGAGTTTTTAGATGTCATGGCCAGGTCTAATATGTAATAATAAAAAAATGCCAACTTTTTATACAATTAAAATTTTAGTATGAAATTGCCTTTATACCTTTGAAAGTGCAAAATGAAGAGGCCATTGATAATTAAAATTTTAGTCAATACGAAGGTAGCCACACAGCCCAAAATCACACCACCACCCATCTCCACCGACCCCTCCCCTTCTTCTTCTTTGTCTGAGCATCCTTTAATGATATTTCCTTCTTCAACAAACTGAGTTATAACAATCATTTGAGTTTCTATAAGTTAATATATGTATTTCATTTTAGATTTTTGTTTCTTAATTTATATTGGGTTGATGATTTGTGGAGATGTTTTAGGAGATTGTTATGCACCAAAATCAACTATTAAAATTTGCATTTGTTGGAAAATTTCTTTGTTCATATAGCATAGTGCATAAGGCTACGCTAGCTGAACCAATTTTCTTCTAAGCTTTAAGCAAGTTCAAACAAAACTAGAGAAGACACACAAACGCAAAATGGCACAAGTAGTAGCTAATGATAAGCGTCATGGTATATGTTTTCCATTCCCACTTCAAGGCCACATCAAGGCAATGCTTAGTTACCAAAGCTCCTCGATTCCAAAGGCTTTCATGTAACCTTTGTCAATACTAAGTTTAACCACAATCGTTTTCTTAAATCCTTTGGCCCTAATTCCCTAGATGGCTTTCCGAACTTTTGGTTCGAAACCATCATGATGGCTTCTGATGTTTGGATGCAAATGCCACTCAAGACCTCATTTCTCTTTGTGAATCTCTCAAAGGGAAGATTTTGGCTCCACTTCTTCACCACCTCACCAGACTTAGCAACACTAGTCCTAGGACATAGCAGGCCTGCTATAACACCACCCCCACTGGGGTCCCCTAAGGTTTAACGCCCTCCACTAGGCTCCCCCGATCCATTTCCAACCGATATTATCCCCAATTTAGCCATCGCACGAAAAACGGTATGGGGTTTTATCGGACTTCTATGGAGGTCATCCATCCTAGGATTGCTCCCACCGGAGTACGCTTAATTTTTGGAGTTCCTACGAATCCCTTAGCCAAATGCTCTGAAAAGGCCTCTCTTTCCTATTAAACCTTTCCTCCACCACCCAGGCGATGTGCGACTGGACACCAAGTAGCTGCCGATGCCTCTTGTACTCACCCACTCAGGTCATCACAATCCATCCCCTTTAGGGGCCCGACGTCCTCGTCGGTACATTTTCAGCTGGGTGCAGTCTCTGATACCTGTTGTCACTCGCATCGTTTCAAATAGGTTCTTCCTTATTCCCATCACCACCGAATTCCTTTTGTGTTGTTTTATACAATCCCGTCGTGCACCTTCACGGCCATCAAATAATTTTCTACAATAGTAGACAAATTAGTTCCCTATCTGTACTAGGTAATGAAATTTATAGAAATTGAGCTTATCAGTATTGTATATGACTACATAATTGATTATTACAATTTTTACAATAATTCTATTTATACATTATAAGGTTAGAAAAAATCCATATACTTAAAACAAAATTATTTAAATTATTAAACAAAATTTTACAAAATCCATATCTTATTGTTTAATAACTACACTTAATAATTAGCCTTTATAAGTTAGCTACTTAACAAGCCATAATCATATATAATAAAATATTTTTTTATTGACTCAATAAAGTGTAAGATTCCTTCTTCTTTTCTTTTGGAAAAATGTAAAATTCGTTGAGTGGTGATTCTGTTATCCAATTTTTACTTTTAAATTTAGTAAATTTATTTAACTCCTTTTTAATAAATATAAATATATAGTTAGGTTAAAATGAAGATCAGTTAGTTGCACCTAGCTATCTAAATACCAGCTCACATTGAACTCGATAGAGATCGTATGACCATAAATGAATAAAGTTTTTATTTATTTTTATCATAGTTGATATTCCTTATCCTTATTAGATAATTATATATAACTAATAAAACTAACAAATTCATTATATAGTAATTAACAAAAGCATATCAATGATTGATCTTGGGTTAGAGTTATCTAGACTCTGGGATAAATAGATTTTCGTTCTCTATACGTGCAACCTCTTTATCCTAGATGACGGGGCCTCGAAGAAGTGATCACCTTACTATACGATGCCACCCAAAGAAGGAAAACGCAGAATCAATTTTATTGCAATATAAATTATGTTAAATAGTGGCATTTATAAAAATAAAAAAAAAAAGTCTTCAATAGTGCGTTAACCCAGTCCAAATGTGCCTCGTGTATATGAAATAAGACAATCTGGGGAAGATTATGTGAATTTTTATTAATTTTACCAAGAAAATGAACCATCTTTATGTAGATGAACCCCAAGAGGAAGTAGCACAAGTTTGAAGCTGAAGTACTATCTTTGTAGTAGAGTGGGAACTTTTGGACATATAAATATAAATAAGTTATAGGGAAGTAGGAGAAGATCATAAACCTCCTCCACACGTTGTATAAATTCCATTGCCTCTTCAAAGCCAAATCAAGGCATTGCTTAAACTAGTCTAGCTTCTTCACCAAAGAGGCTTTCACATAAACTTTGTCAATATTGAGTTCAACTACATGTGTTTTCTTAGATCTTTAGGTCCAATTCTCTAAATGGTCTGCCTAATTTTTTATTCAGAACCATTCTCTATGGTCTCCCTCCATCTGATACATATTCCACCCAAGATTCTCCTTCTCTTTGTGAACTTGTCACTAGAAACTTCTTACTTCCATTCCTTAGTCTCCTCAAGAAACCCAATAGTACTTCCAACTCTCATCTTGTGACTTATATTGTTTTGATTTGTTTATCAGTTCCACCATGGATGCAGCTAAAGAACTTGGAGTTCCTATGGTATTTTTCTTTATTATTGCTGCTTTATAGGACTCAATAAATATAATTCTCTACTTGAAAAATATTTTGTCTTTCTAAAAGGTGATCATGAGGCAATTGACAGGATCATACCCAAAATGGATCATGCCTTGGAAAAAAATTCTATCAAAATTTTGGCAGAATCTCCTCTATAACTAGGACTAGCCTAAGATTTAACTGCAAAGAAAAATACAATTTCAAAATGTCCAATAGCCACAACAAATGCTACTGGAGATCCTAAAAACAAATATAGCCACAACTTAAATAAATATCAATGGATGTACATCATTGAAGAATAAGTACACAATATATACAGTACATAATGAAGGAAATAATATATATACTATTCAATAATTGAAGGAAACTAAGGAAATGCATTGGAACCTAAGCATATGTCTTTAAGAATATAATCTTGAGAGACTCAATGAGTGGATCAGTAGTAAAATATAAAATAAAAAAAATTTAGTTATTCTTTGAAAAACCTTTGAAATTATGAAATAATATACAAATGTTATATCACAAAAAAATAATTTTAAAACTAAATAAATGTTAGTAAAATAATTATTTGTATAACTCATAATGTAATTTAAAATCTAAATAACATTTCACAATACGATTTAAAACATTCTCACATATGTATTATCATTATATATATATATATATATATATATATCCAAAACCCACGTTAATTAGTCTAGATACACCAACTTATCAACCCTTAGCCATAAGGGGGCCTATATCATACTATACTTGACATTCCAAGGCATAGAAGAGGGGGATCGAGGATGAGGAACCTACATCATACTATCCTTAGCATCCCAAGTCGTCGAGCCTCATGTCACGCGTAAACAAGCGAGTGGGACAGAACACCGATCAATCATCATTCAACCTCATGTCATGCATGACCATAGCAGGGGAAGGAACATATATCATCAATACCAATAGCTATGACAAATTGATACATGGCGTACTCAACTTAAAGATATAATGTCCCAAAATCGCATTGATACAAAATCCTCTAACAACAACCTTATCAATATGGAATCAAATCAATACAGTTTTCTCAAAACCACATTTGATAATCCAAATAGTCTGAATATATTTTCTCAAAATAAGATTGTACATGTATGATATAAAATCAATTAATCAATTTCACCTTCATTTCCAAAGGAAAAATCTGTTTTTATATGTTAATATAGACTTGGAAATAAACTCAACTTATGATAAATTTAGAAATAAAATAAATACAAATATAAGTTAAGATATATATATATATATTAATCCACTCATTGATAATATCTTTACTGAGCCTTTCCCACTCAGGATCCACACGGGCTACTGAGCCTTTAAATATTAAACTCAGTCCAACTAAACCAAATACACACCCGGCATGACTAATAAATATATATAAATCCTCATAATTTATAAATCAACTTAAGTCAACCATGATTTAATCTCAAGAGATTTTTATGGTCCTAGAATGTCAATAAATAGTTGTATGTAATTATTCTCCTACCAGCTTAGATATAACTGGGTAACCCTACATCAAAGATTTGGGCTTTTTTTTTTTTTTTTTCAAATTACCAGTCCAACGTGAAAATATATCTCTAATTCATCTTTAAACATCTCTAAGAATCCCAAATTAACAAGAATTAAACATTATAGCTATTTATGGGGGTTTAAATTTGACAGTCTCTAAAGTATCCTAAACCCTTAAATTGTGATTTTTTTGCAATTCCCAAACAAAATTAGCAAATTATACACCAAAACAAAATCCACAAGACAAAGATTAATAATCTACCTTTAATTTGATAGGGTAACAACCATGATGGCCGGAAAGTGGCGGCCCAAAGGGCTTTTTGAAATCCACACAAACGAAAGATTTTAAAGAAAACAAGATCGAAATCCAACTCAAAGGGTCAAAAAGAGTAGAAAAGTACGAATCTTTCATCTAAAATCTCACCGAAGTTTGACGAAAGGAGAGGAGAGAGAGTGCACGGGTTTGGGTGTTTTTTGGCTACTACCGGCACTATCGTGACTCGTGGGTGGGCAACGGAGGTGTGTCGTGAGTGGATGATGCCGGCAGCATATGGTAGCGATGCAATAAAGTGTGATGGTGCAGAAGCTATGACAGAAGATGAGGGTGGAGGTGGTTTCATCTGGCAGAAAGGAAGGGAAAGAAGAAAGGGGGTGAGGAGAAGAGAAAGTTCTGGAATTTTTTTTAGGAAAGAAGAAAGGGGGTGAGGAGAAGAGAAAGTTCTGGAATTATTTTTTTAAAAAAATTAACTTTGATGAAAAAATAGAATTTTTCCTGTCTTCAGTAAGCATAACTTTCATATTTTAACTCCATTTTAGAGGTGGTGTCATCGGGACAAAAGAAAGGGAAAGAAGAAGGGGGTGAGGAGAAGAGAAAGTTCTAGAAATTTTTTTAAAATAAAAATAACTTTGATGAAAAATTAGAATTTTACCCCTATCTTTAGTAAGCATAACTTTCATATTGTAACCCAATTTTAGTTGTATCGAATGTCCACAAACTTGTATTAATCAGCTCTACGTGATACTATCAAATTCATAACAAAAAATTACACATAGCAAAAAGTCAGCTTTGGGCCCCATTAACTATACCAAAAAGTTTAACTTCAATCAATCCTCCAAATACAATAATTTCTTCAACCAGTTTCTAAAAATGGGCTGTTACATGATGCAAAAAGAAAATTGTAATTTAGAAGAACAATATTGTCATTGTCTGATCTATATATGATTAAAAAGAACTTTTTTATTTAATTTTGTGGATGATAGTATGCTGAACATGGTTACAGATTGGATTCCGGGATCTCCAATCCATTTTTCGAACTTCAGAACCCTTAGATACAATATTCAACTTTGTCATGGAAGCTGTAAATTGTGGTCATGAAGCTTCAGCAATTATTTTACAGACTTTCTATGTGTTAGAATGAGATGTTTTGGATGCAATCCCGTGGACAATTAATAATCGACATTTGTATTCCATTGGACCTCTCCAACTTCTACTCAATCGCATACCAGAGGACCCTTTAAAGCATCTAGAATATAGTCTTTGGAAGGATGACACTGAGTGCCTCTAATGGTTGGATGCTAAGCCACAAAAGCCGGTGCTGTATGTGAATTTTGGTAGCATTACAGTTGTGACGGGGCAACAATTGGTGGAGCTTGGTTTGGGACTTCAAAATAGCAAGCAAGACTTCCTTTGGATAGTTTGGCCTGATTGAGTTGTGGGTGAATCAGTTATTTTGCCTCCTGAGTTTGTGAATTATTGGATAGTTAGGAACTTATCACCATGAAGTTATGATTTACTGTGTTTCATCAAGAAATGCCATTGTTATCTGTGATTATAGCCTCTCTTTTTTTCTTTGGGTGTCAAATTCTTTCATACTTTTAGTATTTCGTATTTTGTATTTTTTTTTTTTTTAAAATATCTTTAGTGTTTCTATTACATGTGAGATAACTAAGCTCCCGACCACAAAAGGCATACTGCAATTCCTGATTAAATCTCATCATTTAGTAAAATAGTTATGTAGTGTCCGTTCTGATTATTCTCAGTCTTTGGAATTGGTTTATTTGGATTTGAAGTCCCTAGGAGAGGAAGGAATTTAACCCCATCTGATAGAAATGGCATATGGAAATACTGAAGCTAAAGAATTGTCCTTGTCTGGCTCCCTAAAATAATCAGGTGGCGACGCCAATAAAGGGCTTATTGTTGCTGCTGAATCCTGATTAAGTTCATTTCATTGAAAACCTGATGTTTCTTCCCACCAGCGCACAATTATTATTGTTAGATGCGGTGAACTCCTCAAGAAAATTTCTTCTGATGACGATGGAATTAAATCCTTTGTTGATGAAGACGGGTACCAACTTGACTTAAAATAAATGTCATCAATCTGATAACATTGCAACATAGTCCCAACTCTGCTCATAATTTCGCTTAGTTAAAAAATACAAAGAGTATTGTTCTGCTCTAAATTAAATAGATAATGGATAATACTCTAGTAATAAATATCCATTTTTTATATTTTTTAATTATGTGTTCTAATGAGGGTAGTTGGATAAACGATGTCATGACGAGTTGGTATACATTTGGGATTCTGAGCATCTCTAATGGTTATGTTCATTGAAATATATGTGGCATAGAATCTAGAAGATCTTACTGCTTATGTACCAAATGTTTATTTAATGGATACTACATTTAAATATTAACTTCCCAATAAATTCGGTTTAAAATGATATTAATTGATAATATGTAATTTAATTTTTAAAGTTATATCTAATTAAAATTAAATTTAAATAAAATACAACCAACAGAAAATTTTAAAAAGAACCAGAAGACGAATTATGAACGGAAGATGAATCTGCAAACGTGACCAACGGAAGATGAATACATTCATAAAAGCAATGGCAAAATAGCTCTTTCCTTCCATGTTTCCAAGATGTGGATTTTATTTATTTTAAAATAAAAATTAATAAAAATAATTAAAATACGGAGAGGTAGACAGTTTTTTTCATGGGCTTAATTGTTGTTCTTTTCTTTTCTTTTCTTTTTTCTGTCATATCAGCTTAACAGACCCTTTATACAGAACCAATAGAGAGGTTTTTTTAAAATTTATGTCTATTTGTCGGATGTGGTATAATGTTTGTACCACCGGACAGAAAAGGGATTTTAACAAAACCGGTCTTTCGAGGCTGGAAAATAATTTTCCCAACAGTAACGTTGGAAAAACCATCAAAACTTTTAATCACCACCCTATAAACGCTTTCACATAATTCCACGATTAACCAGGGCAATGGAGTCTATTTTTAAAAAAACTGTCAGAAAAATCAAACTCCTACTTAGTTCTTACTATTTTAATAAAAATTTCTTCTTAAAACTCACTTGTGCTAGCAATTTCCCAAAGTAATTTATCTACTTTATTTGTCTATATTTAAGTTAACTTTTTAAGAATCTGTCTAATTATAATAGTATAAAATAAATATAAGTAATTAATAAAGCATAATAAAATAAATTGTCTTTCTACAATATAAATAAATTGCCTTTTTAATTTTAAGTTAACTTTCTACTGCATAAAATAAAAATCTTTCTAATATTAAGTTAACTTGCTAACACATAAAATAAAATTTTTACAAATAATAAAGTAAGATACTTTATTAAGTGAAGAAGGTCTGTGTAAGTTAAGTTATGTTTCTAGAATTTTTACAATGACTTAGTTTGGAAACTAGGAAATATACAGAGAGGTAGTAGAAACTTAAGGAGAAAAGTTTGCAAGAGGTTTTTCTGATTGCCAAAGGCTTCTGTATTTTTCAATTCCCAAAAACTTCTATGTACAGATGAATGCTCCTCCTTATTTACAGTGCAGGTATGAAGTACAAGACAATATTGCTTTTTCGATTTGTTTTCTATGTGTCTTACTTTTTTACAATGCATATCCACAATGAATATGTGGGCCATGACTAGTTATGACTACTTTTTACAAAACTACAAATTATGGCCACGTATATTTAGATAGTAAACACATGCTTTTAATTTGGTCTTCAATTGTCTTCAACTGCAAAGCTGTACACTTGCTTTTTATTTCTTCTGCAATTGCTTCCATATATATATTGCAGTTGTCATTTGTATTTTTATCTTTATCTGCTATTGTACTTTTTTTACTGTTAAAAAATACCAAATTGTCTATCCTTCCATCTGATTCTGTATTGCTGCTTCAAGTTCACTATCATAATAGCTGCTATTGCTTTGAGTAGAATGAGTGCCGAAGTGATGTTCTCCAAATTCATTTATTATTTTTTGAAGATACTGCTTGTATTTATCACCTTGTATTTTTGGAGAAAAAAATAGTAGGATATCATAATTTTTTATTGTATTATTTGTAAAAATATGCTAATGTTTTGTGCCTGTGCTACTAGCTTTGAATTGCTATGGGAATCCCATTCCATAAAGGCTTTAACTTCATGAAATCTTCTGTACAAATCAATCGATCTTGGTTCTGCATGACTTAGATAAATAGCTTTGGTGAATTGTCGTGCTCATTGGGTTATATGAATAATATGATAAGCAGGTAGCATAATTCCGGTATCTTCATTAACTCTAGGGGGTAATGATTAAAAATTTATAAGGACAGGAGAAAGAGTATGATACATATCAAGAGCTCTATTTGGGGTTTTAGGATAAAAGGCAAGGTGTTGGATTGGATTTTCTAAATGAATTGTTTTAATCATTCCAAAACGTAATGTTTTAAAGAAAAAGATCTTCTAATTCTGGTGGATAAGAGGTATTTATTTCTTTAATAGAAAAGAAATTTTTGAAAAATTATATTTAAGAGGATTTTCTAACGGAATGTCTTGAAAATTTGGTCCAAGATCTATGAACAAAGGGAAAGGGTTATTTATGACTTTATTGACTATAAACAGAAAAGATTTGTAATGGCTATGGGATATAGAATCTAGGATTTTTTGTACAAGGTCAGCACCAAGTTGTGCTTCTAATTGAAGAAATTTAACTTCTTGACCTGCTGCTGTATGATTAAATAATTCTTGTAATGCATTGAGTCTGTCTACATTTACATTATTTTCTATATGCGATTTGTCTACATTATCATTATTGCTTTCTACATGCAATCTGTCTATATTTACGTTACTTGCTACATGCATGTCATTATTTTCTACTGCATGCTTTAACAGTCTTTCTAAATGCTTTATGTTGTCTAAATTAATTTGCATCTATCTACATGCATCTTCTAACTGTTTTTCTAAATCATGTTTTTTCTCATTTAACTTTTTTACTATTCGTGTTAATGCTTCACAATGATCATACAATTATATGGATGATGATGTTGATGCAGATGATATGGAATGTGGTGCTAAATATTTAATGCTATCTTCTGGGCTAATGTTTTCACTAACATAGTAGCTAGGTCCTAAATATTTTTTAGCTTCTTCTATTGCTTCATAAAATGCATAATAAGCTTTATGCACTAGATTTGGAAAATCTCTAATTTATTCTACTACATGAGACCAATGATTGTATATACCAGTCTGTCTACCATGAATTATTAAGTAAAATGTAAAATTTTTACTTTCTACATGATTGTTAATCTGGCTGAATAGAATGCTAATGCATTTAATGCTTTAATTTTTTCTTGAATATTTTTACTATTTCACAAGTTATCTAGTAAACACTGCTGACTATCTACTAATCTAAAATCCTGTCTAAAGGATAAATTGGAAAATGGGAGAAACTGTTTGAAGGTAATTGAATCATAGTTCATATAACAATCCATAACATGTAAAAAGAATTAAGTGTTAGTAAAAAATTAAGTATCAGTAATTAACCTAGATAGAATATCAGTTAATTTATTATCTTTACCATTTATATGTTCAAATTTTGTTTTATACCCTTTACCTATAATTGTTTCTAAGAATAAAATCCATCTCTTATTTGCAATTAAATTTTTCTTTTCAAAATTTTTCTTTTGAGATTTATTATAAAATTCAATTATATTTTTACAATCTGTTCTAATAGTAAAAGTATCATTTTGTATATACAAATGAAAAGAATTTAAAGCATTTATAATTTCTAAAATTTCAAATTCTATGCTTGATTTTCTACTTTCCGACTCGGTAAATTTTCCACTTGTAGACATTGCTATTTCCTCTTCTGTTTTTGGACTATCTACTTTAGGCTTTTGTAATAATACTCCAGCCCATCCTAAATTACTTGCACCTGTTTGTATAATTTTATAATAACTATCTATAGGCAATGCTAGCGGTTTAATATTTTCAACTATCTGTTTAATTTTCTGTACTAATTTTATATCTTCACTATTAAAATATTTCTGTCCATGCTTACTTAATTTATTATATAATGGTCTAACTAAAATACTTGAATTTGGAATAAATTTTCTACTATAATTTAATAATCCTAAAAACTTTTGTAATTCTTTGGTCTCTTCTATTTTATCTGAACATCCAATATTTTTGTTACTATATGAGGTTGTAAAATTATTTTTCCTTTATCTATAGTTAATCCTAAAAATTCTATTTTTTGTTTAAATAATTCTACCTTTCTTTTAGAAATTATAATATTATTATTTTTAAAACAATCTAATATTTTATATAAGTGAAATGTATGCATGAATTTATTATAACTATATACTAGAATATCATCTATGTATACTATACAAAAATCTGAATATGATTTTAATATTTTATCCATCCTAGTTTGAAATACTTGCAGTGCATTTTTTAATCCAAATGGCATTACTAACTGATGAACACTTAAAAGTGTATATTTATTGAAGTTTAAATCATCATTATACACTTAAAAGTATTATTAATTCCTCTTGTTTAAGCAATTTATTTAAGTTTAAGTTTAAAAGTAAAAATAAATTGAAATGTGTATTTTTTATGCAAGTTTAATAAAATGGGTGTATCTCTCAATCTAAAAGGTCAATTAAGGTGATTCTTAATGCAATGGAAAGAGAACTTAATGCACCACAACATTGTAGTTCTTAACAAAGCCCAGTTCAAAAGTTTAGTGGCTCATATGTGGGCCACTATACAACTGATCAGTACTCAAGACCAGCCCAATGTGTTTCTGTATTTGGGCCGTATCTCACTCAATACTAACCCAAATACAATATTTCTTGATGTTATGAAAAGCTAAGGGCTCCGCCTACAATATTGATTTTTTGAGAAAATGCTAAATCCAACGAATTCAATGTGATATGGCCGGTGTAAGTGGGGAGACAAGTGTGATATGAATTTTCAACTCAACCTAACTTAATTTCCACCTTAATACAAGTCCTTTGGCATTTACCACACTTATTGTTTTATAAATACCTACATTGGCTACTCATTTGAGGCATCTTGGTGTAGAGATCAAGACCATACTCTTGTTTCTTTTGTTTCTCTCTTGTTGTAATTCTCTCTTGTTCTAAATGAAAGTTATGTTCATCTCCTTCTTCTTTCTTTGTTCTTTCTTTAGTATGAGTAACTAAACTTTATTTTGTTGGGGTAAATGGTTGAAACTCTTGATAATGAAATAAGATTAGATTAATCTCCTTCTTGAACTTTAATGTTTATATTATAAAATTGTTATTATATGTTTTGTATTTGTTTTCAATTAATTTAAAAAACCTCCTTGTAAAGTGGGGCTCTTGATTCATTTTTGACAAGATATTGGCAGAATGAATGCTTGAACTCATTTACATGTCTTGATGTTATTTGATAATTAAAAGTAAATATAATACAAAACATATATAACTATAAATAAACTTTAAATGTTATATTTTTCGATTGGAATTTCTATTATGTATGCATTTTAATTGAGTTATAAAAAGAATTAATCTTGTACTTAATTTATATGCCAAGAGTGGATCCTCTAACCCTAGCAAATTCTTTTATCATCTTAATTTGTGTAATAATGCATCCTTCATTAATTCCTTGTGAATCGACCTCGAACTGCTGAGAAATTATTACTTGAGACAACCTATACTTGGGATTGCAATCTTTTAGTTGTAGCAAGTTTTTGGTGCCGTTGCCGGAGAATTGGTTTGAAGAACAAATTTGTGAGGTTTTCTTTTTCTAATTAAACTTCACAAATATGTTCTTCCTTTCTGTCTAGTCTTTTGTTATTTTATTTGCATAATATATTGAATGACTGGTTTTATTATACCGCCTGCTTATTTATTATCTCTAAATGTCATGAAAGGCCAAGCCTCCTAGTCTTTGTTCATTTCTAATTTTATTTTTTTATATTGTCTACTTATTTGTTGTTGTTAAATATCATGGAAGGTCAAGCCTCCTAATCTTTATTTATTTATATTTATATAAATATATATATATATATATATATGTATATTTCTTTTTCATAAATATCATGGAAGGCTATGCCTCCTAACTCTTGTTAGTTTGTTTTCATATTTTAATTTTAATTTTCATGCTCAATTGGTACTGTGATTCAAATTATGGTCGCTTGATTAAAATTAATCCTGGTACTTTGCATATTCATTTGTTTGGACCATCTCCACAATCACACACAATTGACACAATGACTGCAAATGAAAGTGTGCATGATGAACATGAAAATCAACCGTCACGAACTATGCGTGAATATTTGCAACCTGCTAGAAATTCTAGTCTATCATGTTTTATCTTTCTACTTAATGCCAACAATTTCAAATTTGAGCCAGATATGATTTCATTACTTCATAATTTTTATGGTTTAAAATTCGAGAGTCCACATTTGCATCTTAAAGAATTTGAGGAAGTGTCTACCACATTTAATGATCAAAATTGCACTGAAGGGATTGTCAAGCTTAAATTATTTCTTTTTTCTTTGAAAGATAAAGAAAAAAACTTGGCTTAACTCTTTGAAACCAAGATCAATTGGTACATGGCAAGAAATGCAAAGTGAGTTTCTAAAAAAAAAATTTCCAACACATAAAATCAATGCTTTGAAAAGACAAATCCAAAATTTTTCTCAAAATTCAAATGAAGCATATTTTCAATATTGGGAACATTTTAAAGATTTGTTAAATTCTTGCCCACATCATGGTTTTGAAAAATGGCGTACCATAAGTTTTTTTTTATGAAGGATTAACATCTGAAACTAAATAGTTTTTGAAAACAATGTGCAATGGTGAGTTCCTTGATAAAGAACCCGAAGAAGCCTTAGAATATTTAGATCACATGGCTGAGAATTCTCAATCTTGACATGGTAATAATCCATCTAAAAATTCAATTAGATCAAATCTTACAAGTGCTAATAAAAAAAAATATAATCTTAGCCAAGAAGATGATCTAAATGATAGGTTCGCTAGTTTAGCTAGAAAGATTAAAGCCATGGAATTAGCAAAAGTGAAAGAAATTAAATCCGTGCAAAATGAAGAAATTTATCGTATTTGTGATGATTTTGGACACTTAACAAATGAGTGTCCAAAAATTTATGTTTTTAAAGAAGTTGTACATAAACAAATAAATGTTATGAATAATTTTAGAAAGTCATTTACATCTTCTTTTTCAGATTCATACAATTCGGGATGGAGGAACCACCCGAACTTCAGTTGGAGGAATGACAACAATGCTCACACAATGTCTTCTCAAGGTACATCAAATATTCCTCCATATGCATCATCACGATCGAGAAATCTTGAGGAAACAATGCAAGCATTTATTCAAGGCCAAACAAACATCAACAATCAAACTTCACAAGCTATCAATGAGATCAAGAACACACTTTCTGCCTTGACCTCATCTTTACAAACTCAAGAAAAAGGTAAGTTTCATTCTCAACCTTAACCTAATCCTGCTAACCAATGTCATGTGTCTACTTCAAATGAGAGTCAACCTAAAAATATTAATTTTGTTACAACTCTTCGAAGTGGAAAAGTCATTGACAAAACCATAACATCCAAAGACCACGAAAAGAATGCGCTCCCGGAGCCAAAACATAATGGTAAGGATGACGGTATGCATGATGAGCTTGAACCTGTTCTTAAGGATAAAAGCTTATTTCTTGCACCTTTTTCTCAAAGATTAGAGCCAATTAAAAATTTAAATAAAAATTCTGAAATCTTTAAAGTTTTGAAGCAAGTAAAGGTTAATATTCCTTTGTTAGATGCAATAAATCAAATTCCATCTTGTGCCAAATTTTTGAAAGATTTATGCACTGTCAAAAGGAAATTACATGTACAAAAGAAAGCATTTTTAACTGAAAATGTGAGTTCCATCATCCAACAAAACACTCCACCTAAGTATAAAGATCCTAGTTCTCCAACAATTACATGTATTATTGGAAATACTAAAGTGGAGCATGTTTTACTTGATCTTGGTGCAAGTGTTAATCTTTTACCTTTCTCTGTTTATGAATAGTTAGGATTGGGAGAATTGAAACCTACAGCAGCAACACTTCAACTTGTCGATCGTTTAGTTAAAATTCCAAGAGGAATTGTAGAGGATGTTCTTGTTCAAATTGATAAATTCTATTATCCTGTAGATTTTATAGTTTTAGATACACATCCTGTTTTAAATTCTAAAGCTCAAATACCTATCATTTTATGACGTCCATTTCTTACTACTTCAAATGCTATAATCAATTGTAGGAATGAAATTCTGAAACTTTCTTTTGGTAATATGACTTTGAAAATAAATATGTTTAATATTTGTAAATAACCTAGAGATAATAGCGATGCGCATGAAGTGGTTTTTATTGATGAAGTTGTGCATGAACAATTTATCTCTACTTTTCCATCTGATCCTTTAGAAGCATGTTTAATTATCTCTAATGAATTTGCATTCAATACAAATCTGAAATTCCACATATGTTTTCTTTATTGAATACATTTCAGAAACCAAAATCGAATGGTTGGAGACCAAAATTCGAAGAGCTGCCATTGCAATCTAATATTCCCGTAACTTTAAGTGTTCAACCACCAAAACTTGATTTGAAACCATTGCCATCTGATCTAAAATACTCTTTCTTGGGTGAGAATGAAACATTTCTGGTAATAATTTCTTCCAAACTTGATGCACTCCAAGAAGGTAAGTTAATACAAACTTTGAAAATTCATAAAAAAGCATTAAGATGGACAATAGCTGATTTAAAGGGAATTAATCGTCTAATTTGCACACACAAGATTTATTTAGATGAGAATGCTAAACTTTCTAGAGAAATACAGTGAAGACTTAACCCAAATATGAAAAAGGTAGTGAGAAATGAAGTTATTAAACTTCTGGATAATGGAATCATTTATCCTATTTTTAATAGTAAATGGGTAAGTCCTACACAAGTTGTTCCTAAGAAATCTGGAGTTACTGTAGTCAAAAATAAAAATAATGAATTAATTCCAATTAGGACTGTTACTGGTTGGCGCATGTGCATTGACTATAGAAAACTTAACTTGATGACTAAGAAAGATCATTTTCCTCTACCTTTTATGGATCAAATATTAGATAGGGTTGCGGAACATGAATTTTATTGTTTCTTAGATGGGTATTCTGAGAATAATTAAATTGCAATTGCACCTGAAGATCAAGAGAAGACCACATTTACATGTCCATTTGGAACATTTGCATATCGTAGAATGCCTCTTGGATTGTGTAATGCACCTGCTACAGTTCAAAGATGCATGCTCAGCATTTTTAGTGATATGGTTGAACGTTTTCTTGAAGTTTTCATGGATGATTTTTCTATGTTTGGTGACTCATTTGATGATTGCTTATCTAACTTGAAAAATATTTTGATTAGGTGTGAAGAGACGAATCTTGTGCTCAATTGGAAAAAATATCACTTCATAGTGAGAACTAGTATTGTCCTTGGACACATCATTTCATCAAAAGGAATTGAGGTAGACAAATATAAAATTGAATTGATTTTCAACTTGCCAACACCAAAATTTGTTAAAGATGTTAGATCATTTTTGGGACATGCTGGTTTTATAGAAGATTTATTAAAGATTTTAGTGTAATTTTTAGACCTTTGAATAACCTTCTATCAAAAGATACTATTTTTTAATAGATAGAAAATTGTGAAAAGGCTTTTGTTGAGCTTAAAAGTATGCTTACTTCTGCTCCTATCATGCAACCTCCAAATTGGTCTTTACCTTTGAAATAATGTGTGATGCAAGTGATTATGTTGTTGGAGCGGTGATAGGACAAAGAAAAGATAAGAAACCTTATGTCATTTGCTATGCAAGTAAAACCCTAAATAGTATTCAATTAAATTATTCCATCACCGAAAAGGAATTACTAGCTGTAGTATTTGCATTGGATAAATTTAGATCTTATCTTATTAGCTCACCAATTGTTGTCTTTAGTGATCATGCAGCTTCGAAATATCTTTTCTCCAAGAAAGATGCCAAACCCAGATTGATTAGGTGGATTCTTTTACTTCAAGAGTTTTCTATCACTATTCGGGACAAAAAAGGAGTTGAAAATGTTGTGGCTGATCATTTATCAAGACTTATTTGTGATGAAACCTTTAACTTGGCACCAATTAATGACACTTTTCCCGATGAGCAACTTTTTAGTATTTCAAACTTACCATGGTTTGTTGACATTGTCAATTTTTTTGTTATAGGTCAAATCCCAAAATTTTGGACTTCACAAGACAAAAGAAAGTTTTTAACTGAGCTGAAAAACTTTTATTGGGATGACCCTTATCTGTTTAAGTATTGTTCTAATCAGATATTTCGTAGATGTATAGCCGACCATGAGGTAAGTAGCATTATCAATTTTTATCATTCAGAAGCATGCGGAGGTCATTTTTCTTCAAAGAAAACGACTGTAATAATCTTGCAGTGCGGATTTTACTGGCCCATATTATTCAAAGATACGCATGTATTTTGCAAAACATGTGACAATTGTCAAAGATTGAGATCCATTTCAAAAAGAAGCATGATGCCATTAAGTCCTATTCTTGTTATTGAAATTTTTTATTGTTGGGGTATAGATTTCATGGGACCATTTCCACCATCATTTGGTTTCGTGTATATATTGGTAGCTGTAGATTATGTTTCAAAATGGATAGAGGCAATTCCAACTCGAAATAATGATCACAAAACAGTGATTAAATTTTTAAAAGAACATATTTTAAGTTGTTTTGGAATTCCTCGAGCCATTTTAAATGATGGGGGAGCACATTTTTGCAATAAACCCTTTGAATCTTTAATGAAAAAATATAGAATCACACACAAAGTTGTCACCCCTTATCACTCACAGTCAAATGGACAAGTAGAACTTGCAAATAGGGCGATAAAGCAAATTTTAGAAAAAAAACAGTTAGTCCAAATCGCAAAGATTAGTCTTTAAGACTAAATGATGCACTTTGGGCATACCGAACAGCTTTCAAAACTTCATTAGGCATGTCTCTTTGTAGGCTAATTTATGAAAAACCATGTCATTTACCTGTGAAACTTGAACATAAAGCTTTTTAGGCCATTAAAGTCTTTAATTCAAACCTTGATGATGCATGCAAATTGCGAAAGTTACAAATAAGTGAATTTGAAGAATTGAGAAATGATGCATATGAGAATTCGAAAATTCAAAGTTAGAATCAAAGTTTTTCATGACAAAGCAATTTTGAGAAAAACATTTGATGTTGGTCAAAAGGTTTTACATTATAATTCTCGACTTCATATATTTCCTGAAAAATTAAGATCAAGGTGAAATGGTCCATTCATTGTTAAACATGTGTATCCATATGGAGCTGTTGATATTGAGAATCCTAAAAATGGTACTGTGTTTAAAATAAATGGATAAAGACTCAAACCATTTTTAGAAAATTATGTTTTTAATAAAGAAGTTGTTTCTCTTTCTGACCCTTATTATGAAACATAATAATGGTCATTTGATGTAAATATTTGTGTTTTTTTTTTTATTGTTTTGATTGCAGGATATTTATAGTTTAATCATTTTCTTCACCGGTTAAGTGGCGGATAACGGTACTCTGTGATTTTCAAATCGGTTTATTTTCAGTTTTCCATAATAACTGATCCTTTTTCTCCCTACAATGGATGTCACTCTTACAAATTTGAGAAAATACTTTCCTTCCTTTCCTCATAATGCTATAACAAAAATTTATAAAGCCAGGTGTGCAAGATTGAGAATGTTAATGGACAAGGGGATGCCTGGAGATATACGCTAGATAATTGAGGTCATAGTCTGATTGGCTGGTGAATCTTCAAATTTGTTTACCCCATACATGTCTGGGATGGGTAAGAGTTCATATTTTAAAAGGAGAAGAGCAAAAAGAATGCAAGTTTGTCACAAATGTGCATGATGGACTTGCAACAAGCGATGTCGTTCTTTAGGAATGGTTTCCGTTAATTGAGAAGATAAAATAAACTTTATTAAGGATGAACTGAGTAAGGAGTCACTAGATAATATCTTATTGAATCTTGAGACGCATCCTTGTGGAGTTGTACATCGGAAACTTCTTAATTTGTGGCATCTTTTCAAGGATGAACAACAATATTGTAGTCTTAGGAATCTGACTCTAAAAGATCCTATTTGCAAATTTGTAAGAAAACTGGATGGGAAGCATATCCTCGACTCATAGAAGGCGTTTAAGTCGTTACTGGACATAAAATCAGAGGAAGATGTGAGCCACAATCACAACTACATGCATGTTATTATTTTCGCTTAAAAAAAAAAAAATTTTGTGTTTTAATTGTCAACCTTGTCTGCGCACAGCTGGCCTACCCATGTAGGTATCATCATTGCATTTTCTATTTATTGCATGGTCTCTTTACCTATTTAAACACTTCATTTTCTTCATCACAATCCAAGTCTTAGTCATTGAAAGGTCAAGTTGGAGGGAGCTTCTGTCTGTCGATTCATAAATATTTGTGTATTTTGTGGATCAAGTCCTGGGAAAGATAGAGAGTTTCTAAAAGCTGCACACACCCTCGATCGAGTGCTCGCTGAGAAAAAGATTCATTTAGTATTTAAGGGAAGTAGTCTTGGCTTCATAGGGGCTGTATCCTTAGCTGCACAGATGGGTGGAAGTAATGTTTTAGGTATCATTCCTAAAGCTTTAACTACACCAAATATCACTGTGATGACAGTTGGGAGGGAAATACAAGTCTCAACTATGCATGAACGAATATTTAAAATGCTTAAAAAATCTGATGCATTCATTGCTTTACCTGGTGGCTATGGTACTTTAGAAAAAAAAATTCAAATGGTCTATTGGTCCCAATTGAACATCCATCATAAACCCATAGGTTTGTTGAATGTCAATAATTTCTTTGATGGTTTGTTAACTTTTCTTGATCATGCTGTGGAACAGAATTTTATCTCTCATTCGGCACGACAAATTCTTGTTTCTGCCTCGACTACTGATGAATTAATTGATAAACTACAACGTTTCGTACATGAACCTGATCCAGTAATGGCTCAGCTAGATTGGTCAGAACATGGTAGTAAAAAACGAAGGTTTGATCTGACACTTAGTTTATAACTTCCTTATCCTTTGGTATTACTTACAGCATTTTATTTTTGTTTAAGTTCATGTTAGGTTTCTCTTTTCAATAAATGTTGTATCAGGTAATATCTTCTTACTCTTTTTTTTTTTTCTATCTATATTTACACATTGAGGACAATGTTGAAATCTGGTTGGGAGTAGAAGTTTCTTAACTATTAAAAAAAAATTAGATAACTAACTAACTAACTTGTTGTAACTAAAACCAATTAAGTATGACCGAATAAGGAGTAATTTTACTATTGAGACGCATCTAAGGAGGACGGTTACTATTTTGTTTTGATTTGTAGAAGTAACAAAGTTTTATCATTTGATTCTCTTTGAAAGATTCAAGTCTATAAACTCTCATATCTTTATTTATCTAGCTATTTTTAATAAATATTGATAAACTTTCTTTCACACATACACTTATACACATTATTGTGGAATAAAAAAATAATAAAATAAAATATTGCAATAATTTTGTTCCTTTGCTTTGCTAAAAGAGAATAACCAAGAAAAGGGGTAGTTTAATTAATTAATATATATATATATATATATATATAATTGTGGATAAAGTTTGATTTCGTAATCTCCTTAGCCTGAGCAATTAAACTCGTAGAGGTGTCTCAACACTTAATACCCTATAACCAACTGGTTTAGGAGTTATTGGTCTAAAGCTCGATACAAAGGTTAAGGAGAAAGTTTAAGGGTATCAAATATTGCACTTGTATAAAAAAAAAAAACGTATCTGCAACTCGAGTATTAAGCTCGTAGGGGTGTCTTAACACCTAATGCTCTAAGACCAACTGGTCTGGGAGTCGTTAGCCCAAAACTCATTACATGGGTTAAAGATCTATTTTATTTATAAAAAAAAAAAAGTTAATAAATAAGTAACCCCTGCCCAAGGAAGTAATCTTAACAAAGCATTGAAACTAATTTTTACTCTTGTCATAATTAGCTCCATATATATGTGAAAATGAGCACCAAAAGAATGTTTAGCAATATCTTAAGAATAACTAAATAAATGAGAGTTTATTTAATTGAATTGATCAAAAAGAAAAAAAATGGCAATTAATTTTGTGAATTCTACTAATCAGTGACACTTGTATTACTAGGGACTAGTAATAAGCTGGTTGAAGGTTGTGATGAATACTTAAAAGTGTATATTTATTGAAGTTTAAATCATCATTGTACACTTAAAAGTATCATTAATTCCTCTTGTTTAAGCAATTTCTTTAAGTTTAAGTTTAAAAGTAAAAATAAATTGAAATGTGTATTTTTTATATGGGTTTAATAAAATGGATGTATCTCTCAATCTAAAAGGCCAATTAAGGTGATTCTTAATGTAATGGTAAGAGGACTTAATGCACCACAACATTGTAGTTCTTAACAAAGCCCAGTTCAGAAATTTAGTGGGTCATATTTGGGCCACAATCCAACTAATCAGTACTCAAAGACCAGCCCAATGTATTTCTGTATTTGGGCCGTATCTCACTCAATTCTAACCCAAATACAGTATTTCTTGATGTTCTGGAGCGCCTACAATATTGATTTTTTGAG
Organism: Rhamnella rubrinervis; assembly: GCA_007844105.2. NCBI lineage: Eukaryota > Viridiplantae > Streptophyta > Magnoliopsida > Rosales > Rhamnaceae > Rhamnella > Rhamnella rubrinervis. The sequence goes on along the minus strand of CM017582.2, from coordinate 17,362,338 downwards.
AAAATGCTAAATCCACTGAACTCAATGTGATATAGCCAGTGTAAGTGGGGAGACAAGTGTGATATGAATTTTCAACTCAACCTAACTTAATCTCCACCTTAATACAAGTCCTTTGATATTTACCACCCTTAATGTTCTATAAATACCTGCATTGGCTACTCATTTGAGGCATCTTAGTGTAGAGATCAAGATCATACTCTTGTTTCTTTTGTTTCTCTCTTGTTGTAATTCTCTCTTGTTCTAAATAAAAGTTATGTTCATCTACTTCTTCTTTCTTTGTTCGTTCTTTAGTATGAGTAACTAAACTTTGTTTTGTTGGGATAAAAAGGTGAAACTCTTAGTAATGAAATAAGATTAGATTAATCTCCTTCTTGAGCTTTAATGTTTATGTTATAAAATTGTTATTATAAGTTTTGTATTTGTTTTCAATTAATTTAGAAAACCTCCTTGTAAAGTGGGGCTCTTGATTCATTGTTGACAAGATATTGACAGAATAAATGCTTGAACTCATTTACATATGTTAATGTTATTTGATATTTAAAAGTAAATATAATACAAAACATATATAACTATAAATAAACTTTAAATGTTATATTTTCCGATTGGAATTTCTATTATGTATGCATTTCAATTGAGTTATAAAAAGAATTAATCTTGTACTTAATTTATATGCCAAGATTGGATCCCCTAACCCCAGCAAATCCTTTTATCATCTTAATTTGTATAACAATACATCATCAATTCCTTGTGGATCGACCTTAAACTCCCGAAAAATTATTACTTGAGACAATCTATACTTGGGATTGCAATGTTTTAGTTGTAGCACTAACCACTCAAAGTGTCCTTTAGAGCAACTAAAAGCTATCCAAAGGACTGACTCCTTGTGTAACCTAATTTGCCAAAATCCACTTTTATAATCAAATTTAGAAAAATAACTAGCTTTTTGTATACAATTTACTAACTCCTTTTTATTTGGTATTTTATAACTATTATTTAGAGTATTATCACTAAGTCTTTTATAATTAATTATCATTATATTTTTTCTCCTTTTTTGTTCACTATGATTAATTATTATAAATGCAAGACTTTTATGTCTACTTGTACTATTCCTAATTACTTTTAATTCTAATAATTCTTCTATATGCATTTTAAATTCATTTCTATCCTCTAAACTATATGCTAGATCTTGTATTTTAATAGTTATATCTGGATTAATAATTTCTATTTTATATAATTCTTTATTATTACTTATGACGGGATTATTTCTAATTTTTCTAATTCTTCTAGTTTTAACCTTATATCTTTAGGCCATTTTTCACATCCTACACAATTAATATTTTTACTTATTTCACTTAAATATAAATTTATTTCTTCTTGTTCTAATATTTTTATTTTTTCATCTACTACTATATCTTCTTCTAATAAAGATTCAAAAAATTCTATTTTTATTGATTTTTCTATATTTACTAATTTTTTCTCATACGGAACAGTATTAGTTTCAAATTTAGGTTGTACAAATGTTAATTTTTTAAAAAAATTTACTCCATTAGGTGTTATCATTATACTGCCATTGTTTTCTAAAATAAAATTTAATCCTAAAATAAATTTATATCCATTGGTTTTAGTTGAAATAAAAGTTTGTGGTGAAATATGTACTCCTCTATTTATTCTAATTGGTATATTATTTAAACATTCTATTATTTGTATTAAATTTCCATCAAATTGTCTAATGTTTACTGGTATTTTTAACTTATTTCTATAATATTTTGGTACAAGACTTTCATGTATTATACACTTATTTGCTCCTGTATCTATCATTACTTTAGTATTTGCAGTTTCTATTTTAAATAACAATTCTACATCTATGTTAATTAATTCACTTCCTACCCTATTTATCTCTATTGGTTTATTTTCTGTTGTTTCTTCTCTATTTTTATAATAATTTTTACAAAAATATTTATTTTCTATATTATCTTTATATCCTAATTCAAATTTATTTTTACAGTATGAACAATTTTTACCAAAGAATGATGTATAAATTTCTAATATATTTACTTTTATGTCTGTATCGGAACTACCATCTTTACTATCTTCAGTATTTTCACTATCACTATATTCACTTATTACACATATGCTATCATTATCAGATATTTCTTCTATGTTTATAATTTCTTCTTAATTATATACTTGATCTTCTAATGTACATGCCTCTAAACTATTTACTTTTTTATTTTCAGAGCAATTTGGTTTAATATGACATATTTTTTCACATAAATAACATTTACAGTGTTTATTATTTCTTCTAAATATTTTCTTTCCTTTATTAAAAGTTTTTCTAATTTTTGGTTTATTACTAGAATATTTAATAAATTTATAATTATTCTTTCTAGATCTATTTCTAAATTTTTTTATTTTCTACTACTGTTACATCCAAAAGTTGGTATTTCAAGTAAATCTATACACATATGCCTAAATTGATTTTTTGCCTGTTGTCTATGTTTTTCTTCTTCATAGTATTTTTTTATTTTTCCTCTAATAAATTCTATAACTGGTAACAATGTTAAATGATAATTAAATCCTTCTACTACTTTATTCTGAAACCAAGTAAATATTTCACTATATAATTTTTCTCCTACTTTTCCTTGTAATTTAGGAACAAATTTCATTAATAAATCTTGATCATAAGGTCTTCCTATCTGACTCCAATATTTATAAAAATAACTAGCATATTGGTCAAAATATCTAAGGTCACATATTTTTAACTGTTCTAAATTTCTAATAGCTTTTATTTGTTTAATTACATCATCTTTTTCATCTATTCCTACTCCTAAAATTAATTTAGTAATTGTATCTATAAAGCTAATTACAGTATTATTAGTATCAAACTCATTTAATTCACCTTCATTATTTGTTTCATCCAATCTCTCCATCCTAAACAAATTTTTTTTTATTATATCCTAATGTACTTTCTAAATATATTAGTTTATACATAGGGTATGTTATTACTACTAAAGCTTCCATTGGGTGTCTAAGTAAATTTCCTTCCCATTCATGGAATATTTGCTTCCAATCACAGGTTCTATGTCCTTATAAATTTAGTATTAAAATATCTTTAGATTTTGGTATATTTTTTCAATCTTCTAATTTAGTTTTTGCCTTATATATTCTTTCTACTTCTCTATACTGTTCTTTACTATCTGGCATTCCTCTTTTTTCTAAGTATTTTTTTACATTTGTTGGTTCTGTAAGTAATTACATATTACTATTTTGATCTAAATCTATATTTTCTTTACTATCTTCTTTATTTACACATATTTCATTTTCTAAGTAAAAGATTTCATTTAATTCTAACTGTTCAAAATTAAATTTTTCTCTTAGTATTTTATCTACATCTTTTTCTGTTAATTCTATACTATTACAAAGGTTTTCAAATATTTCTTCCTCTAAGTATTGATAAGGATTATTAAAAATTATATCTTTTATTTTTACTTTATTTACATCTAACGTTTTTTTTCTATCTATTAATGGAATTTCTACATATGCCATATTAATATTAATTTCCTTTTCTTCTTCTAATTCAGGGTTTTATATATTTCTATAATTACTAAATCTTTGCGTTACTTGATTATTTCTATTAGTATAAATATAACTACTTTATGGCATTTCTATTCTTTTATCTACTTCTGAATTTGGCAATTTCCATTCTAATCCATTTAATTCACTAGTATTTAATCTTGTTGGAACTATCATTTCTACATATTTACTTTTAAAACATTCTACTATATTTTGTGTTTCAAATTTAAGTTTTTTTATGATATTTATTATACAGTTTTCCTAATACAAATATTTTAAGTCTAAGCTTTTTATATTATGAATTCATTATATAACCTTTAGTTTGTACACTTAATTTAATATGCCTACTAAATTCATTTATATCTATATCTATATCTGGAATACATCCTACTATTGCTAATTTATTTCTAAGATCTATTTCTGCACTAGCTATTTGAGTCTATTCATGATCATAAAATCTAATAAGTGTAAATGTGCTTTTGTATCTAATTCTTCTCTTGCTTAGCTAATTACACCTATAATTATTACACCTACATGAATGTCTGTCAAATTTTGCTTTTTTAGGGAGTCTCTACCTATCATACTAATTAAAGTTATTTCTTTCTTGGTATTTACAGCTGCTATTTTTAATTCATCTGTATAAATATACAAACTACTTTTAATTTTGTCTAGTACTCCTTCTCTATATAAATTTTTCTTTTTAACCTTTTCAAAATCTTTTTCTAATAATATATTTGCATCTTCCTCATCTATTATTTCTTCCATTCTTTCTATTATTTCTTTACCTTTACTGAAAAAATTTAAAGAGTTTCTAATTCTTTGCATTAAATTGGAATCTACTTCAGTTTTTCTTCCTAATTCCATTTTTAAATATTATTTTTGATCCTAATATATATTTTATAGGTTGTTTAATTATATTGTTAATTTTATATTTACTATCTATTATATCTAATTCTTTTTGAAAATCTAAATTTTTTAATCTATTACTTAATTTATCTATTTCTTTATCTATGTTATATATAGTTGTTTCGATATTTAAGTTTTGAGTATTGGTTTTTATATTATTATTGTTTTCTATTTGTTCTAGTCTTTTTTCTATATTATCTAATTTATTTAAAGTTTTTAATAATAATTTAATTATTGTATTTGATTGAGCTTGTTGTATACTATTACTTTCTTTATTAAGATGCTTAGCACTAAATCCTACAGGTATGGCTGTTAATTCTTGTTTTAATTCTTCTAGTGTATCTACTAATATATTTTTACTCGTTAACTATTTTAATAATATTATTTAATTGAACTTGTAAACGGTTTTGCGTTTGTTTAATATGTTCTACCTCTTTGCTAAGTGTTTCTATTAATTGTCTAATTTTTAACCCTATTAGTTTAGGAGTTTTAGTATCTATTACAGTAATTAGTTCTAATATTTATTTTTTATTTGGAAATCTTTTAATTTGATTAGTAAAATATGTTAAGCTTTCTTTAATATAATCTAAATTTTTTCGTAAAGTATTAAGATTGCTAATTTCAAAATGGTCTACTAAAGCTGAAACTTTTCTATTTATTCTATCTAAATTTACTTCTAAATTTTTACCTAAATTTATTAATAAGTCTACTATAAAATTTTGCTGACTATCACTAGTATGCGGTATATGCTTATATTGATTATCTAAAGGTTCTATATTACACAAAATTTTAAACTGACCAGAATTGATTTTAATTACTTTATGATTTTGAATTTCTAAGTCCAGATATTCTAATTTATTAAAATTCATAAAAGAAAAAGATTTTTGTTTACAAGTAAATAAAGCTAGCAAGTGATTATAAAAAGGGACAGTTATTAAAGAAAATAGTTTTTATGGAATAAAGATGATTATATGAAAAATGAAACAACCCTTAGCTTACTACTCATATAACAATAATTTTTGTACCATTGAAGATGCTCTAATATTTAAGATCCTAATATTTTTTTAAGATGCATTTTGGATACCAAATTTTGAAAACCCTAGTATTTTTTTCAAACTATTAATTATTTTAAATATTCGGTCATAGAAACAGTGGTTAAATTAATGACATAATCGCATTAATCAATCATATATAAGTGCGTAGTTTTACTTTCTTAATTTCTTTTACTTGGATTTCAAAGATGAGAATAACAAAAGAAGAACAACCTCTCAATTACATATTTCGTAACAAGACAAGAGCAACCGAGAATTGTAAAAGAAGAACAAGCAGTCAATTGCATATTTCGTAACAAGTCAAGAGCGACCGAGAATTGCAGAAGAAGCTCAAGCACTCAATTAACATATTTCATAACAAGACAAGAACAACCGCACAAACTAATAAACTTTAATGCAATCAGTTACGTGTATTGAATGCTTGTCTATGACTCCACGAACCATACATACTTGTTTCAATAAACGAAGGCTACGTACCTACGGAATCACATAATGACTTCTAGTTCTTTTGAAAGATCCAGTGTCGTGCTTGGTCTGTTGATCAATTTTCTTTCATCACCAGCGTTAATATAATGAATACTATCAAATTGTTATACAATGAATACTATCATATATACATATATCATATGTATAAAATATAATACATATATACAAACAACACGTCGCAAAACTGGTCCCAGTGCCACATGTACATGTCACGAAAATGCTCCGTCTGCATCTGCTGAAACTTCCCGGTCAGCATGTAATTATGACCACCTCCTTGTATAGCTATCATCAAGGCCTCACCACGTAAGAACATCGTAACATCTTGCCTTCGTCCCTTCAACTCTCGACGAGTGGAGTCATCATCCAAACCAACATCACGGTATCCTCCACCAGATGTAGATGGAATACTGCCCCTATCGGACCTCCTCCCAATGTACGATCCTGATGATGATGACTCCCTCATCGGAGTCACCACTCATACAGCTACTGGCTCCTCTATCGGTGTATCAAGTCCTCCATGAACAAAATAGGAAGCCTGACTAAAGCACTAGCTCATCTAAGCAGCACAGCAACGTAAAGCAAATAAACAAATATGCAATATTGAAAGTGAATCTAAAAGACAGTCTACCTCGGTGCATAGGTGGATACTGAAGCATTAATGAGTACACGTTCAAAAACCTAGAGCTTTGATACCAAAATTGTAACACCCTTTACCCAAGCCTAGATTCCCGAGTAAGGTGTGTTATTCGTATAATTTTTTTTCTTTTTTAAATTTGATTTGCTGAAAATGTTTTTGGACAAAGCCATAACAAAACTAAATCATTTCTTTACTCATTGAGATCGTTTTGTAAACCACACTACAAATAGTAATACTTTAAAATAAATCCAAAGTATACACTCACACTGTAAAGGAAAATCGTATTTAAAAATATATAATATCATTGCCTAAAATAACAAACCAAACGCAGAAGAACATGATACCACGCTGCTCTCTAGTTCGCACCTCTCGAAGTTCTACTGCTTAACTTTAGACTTACCTGCCACACAGGATAAACAACTGTGAGTGAAAAATACTCAGTAGACAACCATATGCATATGTCAATGCCATGTCATATAATGTAACATTGTACACTTAAAATCACCATTTTTTCCCCTTTTTATTTTAAACTGAATAGCCCAATCTCTTTCCGTATTTCGTGCACAAAACACCACACCTTTGGTGGCATACTGGTGAACCACTATTCCGGACGATCCACTGCTACGTGTGGTCAATGATTCACAGAGCTATTACATAGGGTCGTGCAACCAATTTGAAAACACAAAATTCCGGAAAAATCCTTCATTTTACATAAAACAATAAACTTCATGAATTGCTCTATACAAATGAGTGCTCATACCACAATACAAAAGTACAACCAGGTAACACAATAAAATGTATAATTACCAACCATCCTATTCCAACAACCATAATTGCCAAATTACCCCTACTCAATCAACAATTATAAATTGCTTAATTACACTAATGTAATTACTGAAATGCCATTAGTCATCTCTGAAATTACCAAGCTACCTTTTGAGTACATGAAAAATGGCTCATTACCATCTTACCCTTGGTAAAACAACATAAATAATAATTTCCAACGATATAGGCATTTATAAACACAATTATAAATACATACACACATACATATATAATTAAATGCATACATATAAATACACATTCACGTACACACACACACACACATATATATATTTTACACACCCATATATGCATACACATATTATATACATATATATATATATATATATATGCACACTAATATAATTTATATATATACATAATTATATACATATACACCCAAGTATAAAAATACCTATTAGTGTATAATAAATTAAATCTCATTTTAATACATAAGTAATTATTTATACGCATGCACCTTAATAAAATACCTTATGTATAATTAATAAATACACACATAAAATATATGTATTTTATAAAGTATAACTAGATTTGTAACTATACATATGTATAAATTATAAATAGGGTATTTGAATATATATATATATATATATATATATTAATAGTCAAATAGATAATTTAATATATATATATAATAAAAATAATTTGGAATTTGATAAAGACTACAATACCCCTCCAATTTTAAATATTTTCAACTTTATCCCTCATATGAAAAATAACAAGAATACCCTCGACAATTTTAAAAATTACATCTATATCCCCACATGTCAAATGACCAAAATGCCCTTGACCTTTTGAGAAATTCCACCTATATCCCTTACATGTAAAAGACCAAAATGCCCTTAAATAATTTCAAAAATCCCATTTGTATCCCTTACATGTAAATGTACCATTTTGCCCTTCAAATATTAAAAAATACCCAAAATACTTTTTACATGTGAAAAGACTGAAATGCTCTCACATGCAAGAATTTTGACATAGCTTCCTACACATGGCCGACCTCATATACATGTCTAAACACATTGATTTCTTCATCAATTCATCAAGTTGAGAAAATATAACATCAATTCCATCAACCAATTCTATCAAACCATGCTTAAATTCAACAATTTCATGCTTTAATTAACAATTTCCACAAAACCTAAACCCAAACAATTGGAGGTTTAATCATTAAGCTCAATACACATGAAATTAAGCTCAACCCATCATCAAATCATTGATTCCAAGCATGAATACATGAATTTGCAAGAAAATCAAAAGGGGGAGTTACCTACCTTTCTTCCAAGCAAGCAAGCTCCCAAACCAAGTCTTGAAAAACCAAATAAACCTTGCCAATGAGCTTCCCCTAGCAGCCAGCCACTACCCTTAAATTTTATCTAGAAAATTCTTTAAATTTTATAAAATTTTTCAATTTCTCTCTCTAGAAATGCAATTGAAGATAATTGAAATGGTGAAATGTAAGAGGAAGAGTCGGCCATGTAGAAGTAAATTGGCAATTGAACATTTTAAAATATTAATAAATTAAAGTAAAAGTAAAAAATGGGTAGAAAAAGTGAAAGTCAAACTTGGTCAAATTTTGACCGAGGGCAAAATTGGTAGAAAAAGTTTCTCGACTCCTCACAGGGTACTCTTGGTCAAGCATTTGCACATTTCCATAATAGTTCTATTTTTTCTCTCACTAACTCCATTTTGCTGAGGAGTATATGGAGAAGTCAGCTGATGTTGAATTCCTACTTCTTTACATTGAATTTCAAACCTTTAAGCTGTATATTCAGTTCCATTATTAGACCTTATAATCTTGATGGAATTATTTGCTTGATTTTCTACCATGGCTCTAAAACCAGAAAACACACCAGCAACTTTACTTTTCTATTTTAGAAAATAAACCTAGCACATTCTTGTGTAGTCATCAATGAATAATAGAAAATATCTACTTCCATTAAGAGAAGCTTCACTCATTGGTCCACACACATCAGTGTGAATCAATTAAAGCTTTTCAGAGGCTCTCCAATAACTTTGGACGGAAATGGCAGTCTTTGTTGCTTCCCAAGTTGGCAAATTTACACACTTCTTGGTTTTTGCTAATAGTAGGCATATCATTCACTAATTGCTTAACATGCATATGATTCAAAGAGTCATAATTAAAATGACCAAGTCGTTTATGCCAAAGTTTGGATTTTTCGTCAGATTTGACATAAAACACATTGTCTTCGTTTTTAGTCCACTCAACAGAAAAACTTTTGTTTCTCATTTTAACATTTAAAATTTCACTTCCTAATTGATCATATATCATGCATGACCTGTCTTCAAATTTCAGAGAATATCCATTTTCAAGTATTTGCCCCACACTCAACAAGTTTTGATTAATCTTAGTACCTGTTGATATTTCCACTGCTACATCTCCTTTGCCTTTGACTTCAATGAAATCACCATTTCCAATTTTAACTCTAGAAACAAAGCTCCTGTCAAGGAACTTAAAGAGATTGGCATCATGGGTCATGTGTTGAGTCCAGCCACTATCAACCAACCAAGTTTCCTTGTTGCAACTTGCTGCATAACATGTAGAAACAAATAGCCTTTCCTCATTTTGATGTGCTTCATCTATCAGTTGTACCTGTTGTGCTTGCTGAACTTGTGTTCCTTTATTTTTGGAAACTTTTTCAACATGTCCAAGCTGTTTACAGACCCTACATTGCACGTTTGGTCTGAACCAACAATACTTCTCTGGATGATTATCCTTTTTGCAGTAAGGACATGGAGTATATTTCTTTCTTTCACTTTCTCTGGTTGTGTTCTTTTTTTTACTGCCTTTATCTTTGCTTCCTCCACCTTGTTTCTTTGCAACATTATACATTGGTGCTTTTCCTTTTGGCTTAGCTAAAAAAGCACTTTCAGATGCCTCTTCTTGTCTAAAAGACCTTCTTTGTTCAGTAGCTTGTAGAGCATTGATCAACTCAGCTAATGAAATCTAGTTAAGGTCTTTTAACTCTTCTAAGGATAAAATCTTGGCTTCAAATCTCTCTAGTAAACTAACAAAAACCTTTTCCACTACCATTTTATCACTCAAATCTTCACCAAGGATTCTGATTTGGTTTGTAATTTTCAGGAGTCTATCAGCAAACTCCTTAACCACTTCAGAATCCTTCATTCTTAGAGCTTCAAACTCTCTTTTCAGATTCAATATATGCATTTGTCTTGTTCTTGCATTGCCCAGGAACTCTTCTTTAAGTTTGTCCCAGACTTCTTTGGCTGTAGTGCAAGTCATAATTCTGGTGAACATGACATCAGATACACCAGCATGTAAAGCAGATAAAGCCTTGAATTTTTTTGCAGTTTCCTCACTATGTTGCTTCATTTATGTAACTGTAGGATTTGCCCTTAAAGGAGATGGATCTTTATCAGTCTCTACCACTTCCCACAGATCAAAAGCTTGAAGATAGGCTTTCATTTTGATAGACCACATACTATAATTTTCACCTGTGAAAAGTGGAGAAGATGGAGCAGAAAAGTGACTCGAAGCCATTGCAGCAAAGACCAAACTATGGAGGAAGTTTTTTTGTGTTTTTAATCTCAAACTCACAGCCTTCTAAGATCAGAGAAGCTCTAATACTATTTGTCTGTTTTTCTGATCTAAAAAACTTTCATTCACGTAAACAAAGTATTTAAGTAAAAGTTACAACATACTTTCTACCTAATTTCACCTAATACATCAGAACCATGCTGCCTTTATCACAACCATACTTAGCTACCAAATATACCATAAATTAGACAACAATCAAAGAAAACATACATCCAAAATATTTATCTAAACTGAATAGAAAAAATACATATCAAAATATCATAATACAACAAAAGTGTCACACACTAACAAAGCTCCTATTTGGCCACGACCATCGATTTTGTTTTAATCTTATACAAAATATTCAAAGAAATAATATTGTTGAACTGAAGAAAAAAAACAATAATTCGTCATTTTTAAAAGTGAAAGACTATTCTATAAGTTCAAACTATTAATCTTTTCAAAATTTTTCCGTCGTAAAAGCAGTGATTAAATGACACGACTGCATTAATTAATTATATAGAGGTACTTAATTTTTCTTAATTTTTTGCCTTAAATTCCAAAGACGAGACTGACAAAAGCAGAAGCAGAAGCACTCTTGCATATTTCATAACAGGACAAGAGAAGCCGCCAAAACTTCAATCTAATTGTAGTTACGTGAATCGATTGAATTGTAAACTTCAATCTAATTATAGTTACGTGTATCGATTAAATTGTAAACGTCAATCTAATTATAGTGACGTACATGTTAATTTCAATGAACAATGATTAAAATGTTTTTTCTTCGAAAGGCTAGATAGAGAATCAAAGAAAGACATGTCTTTCTTTTGAGGAAGATCCAATGTATAAGCGAATATTAATTCTAAAAACATGTGCATAATTAACATGCACGTAATTCTGTAGAAGAAAATTGATCCACGGTCAAAATGGCGCAAACTCTACATCACCAGCGTTAATAAAAATAAATACCATCGAATTGGTATAGTAAATTTTGGACTAATTAAATTTATCCTTTTTTAATAATAATATTTAAAAATATGATAAATTAGGTGGGTATTATTTTCTTATCAGTGTTTACTCGCCAGCTCACTCTGGACAAATTGATTCCTTCTTCTCAGTACCGCCTCAATTTTTCTCATCTCCTGTCTCATTTTAGCCACTCATCGTCTATCTCATTTTTGACCAATTCCAAGACAAAAGTGGCAGAAGATGCTTTCTGTACTTTTCAACAGAAAGGATAAGGCTAGGCTAGCTGAACCAATTTCTCTAGGCTATAAGAAAGTGCAATTAAAACTAGAGAACACATAAACTAGAGAACACAAAAATGGCCGTAATAGTAGCTGACGATAAGCCTCATGTAGTGTGTATTCCATCCCCAGTTCAAAGCCACATTAAGGCAATGCTTAAATTAGCAAAGCTCCTTCATTTCAAAGGCTTTCACATAACCTTTGTCAACACTGAGTTCAACCACAATCGTTTTCTTAAATCCTTAGGCCCTAATTCCCTAGATGGCTTGCCTGACTTTCGGTTCAAAGCCATCTCCGACGGCCTCCCGCCTTCCGATGCAAATGCCACTCAAGACCTCGTTGCTCTTTGTGAATCCGTCAGACAAAAGATGTTGGCTCCGCTTATTGACCTCCTCACTAGACTCAGCGACACTAGTCCTCCTGTCACTCGCATTGTTTCGGACGGGTTCTTCCCTATCACCATAACCGCAGGAGAACAGCTTGGAATTCCTGTTGTGTTGTTTTATACAATTCCGGCATGTGCCTTTATGGGCTTCAAACAATTTTCTACAATAGTAGAAAAATTAGGTCCCCCACCTCTACAAGGTAATGAAATTTATACAAAGCTTACCACTATTGTATATGACGACGTCATTGACTATTTAAATTGTTACAAATAATTATATATATATATATATATATATTGATGTTGCAGATGAAAGCAGTGTGACAAATAGCTATTTAGACAAAGTTGTAGATTGGATTCCAGGAATGAACGATGTGCGCGTAAGAGATTTACCAAGCTTTTGTTGGACAAGAAATGCTGAAGACCACTTCATGTTTAACTTTACCATGGAATCAGCTGAAAACGCTCACAAGGCTTCAGCAGTTATTCTTCACACTTTCTATACCTTGGAGCAGGATATTTTGGATGCTATCTCATCTATGTTTCCGAAATTATTTGCCATTGGACCTCAACAACTTCTTCTGAATCGAGTTCCGGAAGACCCTTTGAAGCATGTTAAATACAGCCTTTGGAAGGAAGAAAGTGAGTGCCTACAATGGCTCGATACCAAGGAACAAAACTCAGTGGTGTATGTGAATTTTGGAAGCATAACAGTCATGTCGCCGCTACAGCTGGTGGAGTTTGGTATGGGACTTGCAAATAGCAAGCACCATTTCTTGTGGATAATCAGACCTGATTTGGTTAGAGGCGAGTCAGCTATTTTGCCACCTGAGTTTGTGAATGAAACTAAAGGAAGAGGCTTAATAGCAAGTTGGTGCCCACAAGAGGAGGTTCTTAATCACTCATCAATTGGAGGATTCTTAACACACAGTGGTTGGAATTCTACCATTGAGAGTTTGTCTTCTGGTGTACCTATGCTTTGTTGGCCATTCTTCGGAGACCAACCAACAAATTGTCGATATACTTGCAAGGAATGGGGCATAGGAATGGAGATTAACAAAGATGTGAAGAGAGAGGAAGTTGAAAAGCTTGTTACAGAGTTGATGAAGGGAGAGAAGCGAAAGGAGATGAAAAAGAATGTGCTGAAGTGGAAGAGACTGGCCGAAGATGCCACTTCCCCGAATGGTTCTTCAAGCAAAGACTTGGATAATTTGGTGTGCAACTTACTGAGCTAGCCGTCACCCCAATAAATGTTCTTGGCATGTTGAGTTTGTATGGTGATTCTACTTAATCTCTTTATTAGTTATTGATAATCATTTAGTGCTGTAGTTCATTACCATCTTCATGACCTTCCCTCTGTATTTGCCTTTAGGCCTCTTTGCTAATTTAATTAGCATGTCTATGGTCGCTAAATATTCCTTTTGATTGTTGAGTATGTGCAGGTACATCCAATGAACACAAAGCTTTATTAACGTAATTTAATTAAGCTAGAAAATTGTACTTACATTCAATTACGTACTCACATTTACATGTTATTCAACTCGATAAAACGTTAAGAATGATATTGTGTAATACAAGATACATTAATTAATGTGAATTATAATTAACATTATTTATAATTGTTCAATTATATATTCTCTGTTTTTACTCATTTTTTTAATATTCATTTTTAGATATAATATTTTCTAGTAACTTTCTTTATTACCAACCATATATTGGTATAATTTGTACTTTATTATTAGGTTCATTCAGGTGTTTTTGTAAATTTTGTAATGATTTTTTATTGTTATTTTGGTATAATTAACTTCATAAAAAATGAGTTATTAATTTGAGTTGCAGTTAAACGTAACACGTGTGACCTAAAAGTTATGAATATGGACGTGTTAACAAATTAAATCACTGCTTACACGATAACTTAACAGCTGGATTCAAATTAGTATGTCTCGACCCGGTAGAGCTTAATGGTTGTATGCTCGGGTGGAAAGAATTTGACACAACATGACAATGATATGACATCACACATTGCTAGGGGCATGGGTTCTTTTGCATGCCAGTTCACTTCCTCTCCTCATCATCTGTCCTATATCTTTCACTTGTCATATTTTAATTATCTGTCAATTCAGTTGCCAAAATGGAGTACAACCATTTTTTAAATAAACCTTTTTCCATGATTCACGAGAAAATTTCTGAAAATTTCTTAAATTAGAAAGGTCCCCACCTATATCTAGTCCAAGGGCATTAATTAATTTTTGTTTTTTTAAAAAAAAAAATTTTTTTAATTTTTTTTATAAATAAAAAAGAATAATGTGGATTTCATCATTTCAGAATTTTATTAGTTGATAAAGTGTTTTTATCAGTCAAGATTTTATTAGTTGAAAGAATATTTTTGTTGTTCTAAATTTGCAACTCTATAGGAGTCTAGAGCCTCACAATTAAGTGTGATGAATATGTCGGTTTCTTTTCTACTAGGCCACACTCCTAAGTGCGGAAAATTTTATAATTAAGTTTAACAAGGTTTTTTTTCTCAATCATAATTGTTGTCGCCAAATTTTCAGACGATTGAGTGCGGGCCTTATAGCGCGGTCGAGTCCGGCCTTCAATCAAAGACTTGGAGAGAACCTTCAAGGGATAGCTGGGCAAAACCTCGGGTCAGTTGGGAATGGCCTCAGGCTGGGCCAGGAGTCTATGAGGTTGGACTCTGGTGTGATGGGCTATGCTTGTGGGGTTGCAGCAGGGAACCGATGGATGAAGAAAGCACTGCTGAATAATCCAAATGCTCCAGAGAGGCCAGATGGTTATAGGTCGCGATAAACAACTACTGTTGAGGCGGATGATGCTGAAGAATGGATAAGCTCCATCTAGGTCGGGCTGACACCGGGCTACCTCTAGAATGGGAAGGATTTCCTGCAACTACCAAGAAATGGTCAGTAGGGGGCATTGGTGTGAGCACCGGTGCGCACCCTCCGATACCCAAGTCACCATTCTTGCACAATGAGAGTGATAAGGTATGAAAAGAAGAGGGTTAGGATGCTAGCACCACCAAAAGAGGATTCCTTTAGCCTTCTAGAGCTTAATTGGATTCCAAACGTCCCTCTCCCAAAAGACCTAGAAAAAACCCAGAAAAAGACTTCTTAGATGGCTAGACTTTACCTTTTATACATGGATGGCTAGGCTTTGGATGGGTGACACATGACACGTGCTCTCTTGAGATGCTCCCATCTAGCCCTACCTATGGTGCGACTTAGATGCAAGCTGTAGAGCAATGCTAGAGGTCAGACATGCTGACATAGGACTAGCAATACTCGTCTTATCCTAGTGATACATATGGCGCTGGGCTCAGGCTGACTAGGAAGATTCGTGATCTTCTTCAAACTAAGCTAAGTCAAATTTCCTCTTCCTTATAAAGGCAGACTCGTGTCATCAATATCCCCAGGTGCATCAGTGGCCATTTTGGACAAATTAAGCTTGTCTGGGCCACCTATCACATGTGAGAGCATTAAATGCTAGTCCAACTCGGTCTCCGTGCGTTATCAAAGCTTCTCCAATAAGTTTTTCCTACTTTTAGGGGCCTTATTATAATTTTGCCATTCAACCATCTTACCAGACCTTTTATTTGGGTTTCTTTGGGCCTTTTGATAATGGGCTGGAACAATTTGAGTGAGCACAATACGAGACAGACCTGAGCTTGTACCAAGGTTATAAAATACCCATAACAGTTGCCCCCCTAGCCTTTTTCTCCTTTAAGGATATGAGGAAAACGCTAAGTCTAGAAGAGGTTGGCCCTAGCTTAGCCTCCTTATTTACCTTCCTACACGGCTTAACTTTCTTCTTTGGGTTTCCGTTTGGATAGCCTATTTTCCCTTGGAGAGGTTGGGATCAGTCTCATCTAAGTGTCTTCTTTCATATTGAGAAGCTTATGCCCATGGTTTTGCTTGAGGAGGTTCCTTCCTTTGGTTTAACTAGAGAACGACCTCATCACTCCTTCTTTAGGAAATCAAGACTAGCCCCAACTGAATTTACCAAGAGTGAGGGTCCCACCTGGGGTCTCATCACTTAGCTTGTTCCTGGTCAAGCTTTGTTACTGACAAGTCCTTGCTCGCGACATGAGCTATCCAGAATTCCTTAGGTTTCACCAGAGGACGACCTCACTACTCCTTCTCAGGGAGATCAGGACCAGCCCAACATGGATTCACCAAGAGTGAGGGTCCCACCTGGGGTCTCATCACTTAGTCTGATCTTGGTCAAGTTTCTTCATCGATAAGCCCCTGCCTGCAACATAAGATGTCCAGGGTTCTTTCTTTTGGTTTAACCAAATGACGACGTCACCATTCCCTCTTAGGGAGATCAGGACCAGCTCAGCCTAGATTCACCAATAGTGAGAGTCTCACATAGGGTCTCATCACTTAGTCTGATCCTGGTCAAGTTTAGAGTCAGCCAATATTTAGAAATGATTAAAGCTAAAGAGAGGCCTGCTCGCACCCTACCTAATCCTTACAACAAAAATTTTAAAAAAAAAATGATGGATCTCTAGACAAAGACCTCATGCTCTTTTCCCCTAGACTGATGCTCTACCTCAGGTATATCTACGTAGGCTTGAGTCTTTCCTTCCTCGACTTCTTCGATTCCTTTGCTTGGCAAAACCCTATTAGCTCTATCCTGGTTCGTGCCTTATTTTATTCTCGCATTTATGTTATGAGTGAGTGTATTCTCTTTTTCATCTCCTACTGATATGCTAGAAGTCACCTTAGAAGACTCATTTCTATAGAGGTCAGACCCTGTTATCGGGTTGGGCTAACATGCGAGGTAGACCCTAACTGAATCTCCCACAGAGTGGTCTAATTGTGACTAGCTTTGAGATTGGAAGATTGTCTGTAGGATAGGTAAGTTTGTCCGAGCAGGAAGGTCTTTCTGAGAGGGTATAGGCTTTTACTGCATTAGAGCTTTTTTTCTGAAGGGCGAGGTCTAACATCTCCTCGTACTGATCGCCTCGAATCCATACTGATGTAGGTAGATCCATCCTCTCGATAGGTACGACTTGGTCTCCTGCGAAGTTGTACAAAGGATTGTGTGAGGGCTTGAGCACAGTCTCGATCAGGCCATGGCATCATCATGCGACCGGTCCACTTGATGGGCTTTGTCTTCAATAATGGTGAAAGCCTGGGTGCCACCTCTTGAGGTGTTAGAGTGATGGTTTGGGTGGCACCTCCTAATGTGTCAGTTCCGCCTCAACTGTATCTAAGAATCCATCCTCCTCCGCTTCTTGCTTGATGGCTTCATATTTTTTCAAGGCTAAAGATTCTCCTTTTTCGTAGGACAGGTCTGATGTAGAGGTTGACATCGAGTTTGGAAGGTCTTTAACCTAGGGAAAGCTCAACCTAGGGAGGTAGGCGCTCGACCCAGGGAGAGCCTAGGGAGGTAAGCGCTCGATCTAGCGAGAGCTTGGCCTCAACCTGGGGAGGTAGGCATTCGACTCAGGGAGAACTCATCTTGGGGAGGAAGGGGCTTGACCCAGGTAGAGCTCGACCTCGACCTAGGGAGGTAGGCGCTCGACATAGCGAGAGCTCTACTCAACTTGGGAAGGAAGGTACTCGACCCAGGAAGAGCTCAGTCTCGACCTGAGGAGGAAGTTACTCGACCAGGGAGAGCTCGACCTGGGGTGGAAAGTGTTCAACCCAGGGAGAGCTCGACCTAAGGAGGGATGTGCTCGACCTGGGGAGTAAGAGGCTCTACTAAGGGAGAGCCCATCCTGGGGAGGAAAGGGCTCGACCCAGGTAGAGCTCGGCCTCGACCTGGGAGGTAGGAGCTCGACCTAGGGACAAAGTGCTCGACCCAAGGAGAGTTTGGCTCGACCTGGGGAGGAAGGTGTTCGACCTAGGGAGAGCTCAGCCTCGACCCGGGGAGGAGGGTGATCGACCTAGGGAGAGCTCGATTTGGGGAGGAATGTGCTCAACCCAGGAAGAACTCAACCTGGGGAATAAGGCGCTCGACCCAAGGAGAGCTCAACCTCAACTTTGGGAGGTAATGCTCGACCTAGGGAGATTTTGACTCCATCTAGGGAGGAAAGTATTCGACCCTGGGAGAGCTCATCCTCAACCTGGGGAGGAAGTTGCTCGACCCAGGTATAGCTCAGTCTCAACCCTGGGAGGAAGAGCTCGACCCAAGGAAAGTTTGGGCTCGACCTGGGGAGAAAAGTGCTTGACCCGGGGAGAAAAGTACTTGACTCAGTGGAGAGCTCAGCCTCAACCTGGGGAAAAAGTGCTCGACCCAGGGAGAGTTTGACCTGGATGTAGTTGCTCGACCTAGGGAGAGCTCGACATCGACCTGGGGAGGAAATGTTCAACTCAGGGAGAGTTTGGCTCGACCCGGGGAGCAAGGCGCCAGACCCAGAGCTCAGCCTTGACCCGAGGAGAAAGTTGATAGACCAAGGGAGAGCTAGACTTGGGAGGAATGAGCTCAACCCCGGGAGAGCTCGACCTGAGGAGGAACGTGCTCGACCTAGGGAGGAAAGTGCTTGACATAGGGAGAACTCAGCCTCGACCTGGGAGGAAGGTGCTCGACCCAGGGAAAGCTCCGCTTGACTTGGGAGGAAAGTACTTGACCTAGGGTGGAAAGTACTCGACCTAGGGAGAGCTTAACCTAAGGAAGTAAGTGATAAACCCAGGGGAAGCTCTGTCTCGACCTAGGGAGGAAAGTACTCGACCTAGGGAGAGCTAAACGTGAGGAAGTAAGTACTCGACCTAGGGAGAGCTCGGTCTCAATCTAGAGAGGAAAGTGTTTAACCCAGATAAAGCTTGACCTGAGGAGGATAGTCCTCGGTCCAGCTCGACTTAGGGAGGTAGTTGCTCGATCCAGAGAGAGCTCGACCAGAGGAGGAATGCCCTCGACCTAGGAAGAGTTCGGCGAGACTTAGGGAGAGCTATGTCTGGAGCCTGGCTCTCTGTATGAGGTGGCTTCCATGCTTCACGCTTTGTATCTGCTGAACACTTCTCCTTATTCATGCTTCCTAAGTTGTCTAGTCCTCAAGGAGTTTCGAAAATCATGAGAATCTTCTATGTCGCCTCTTGTGAAGGTACTTCGCTGATGAGGCAATGCTGGGCTAGTGCTACGGTTGCGAGCAACATGCTTCATAGTTCTTCTCCATATAAATTCTTGGAGGTTTGATTGTCTCCATCCTCCATCTCGGGCTCGGATTCTTCGTGGTCGCTTATACCCCTAGAGAGAGTTGGAAGCTTCTTTCGTGAGTTCTTCCTTTGCAAGAGAAGTGTACAGACTCGATCTCCTGTGGTCCATGAGCTTCAGTTTATGTTCTTTCTTTCATGGGAATACGTTCGTCTATAGTGAACATTAAAGCCCTTATGTCAATGAAGTCCATATGAGACTGACTTCTGGACCTCATCTTAATCTCTTCATCGACTCTTATTCTTTTGTTGGCTAGTTTCTTGTTATGGTGGCGATAAAGACTGAGTATATTGTTCAAACCGTTCTTCCACAAGGCTCTTCCGAGAAGGTCCGAGGTCTCAGTAGTTTATGGTTCAAAGTTTGAGCCGATAGCGCGATTTTTAATCTTGAAGGTTTTCCCGGTCATCTCATAGAGTGATGCGTGGCTTTTAACCACGTGGTCGTGGGTTCGATTCCCACAGACGGCGCCAACTGTTGTTGCCAAATTTTCGTACGTACAGAGTAGGGCTGAGCCTTGTTGTGTGGGTCGAGTCTGTGGGCCTTTGTCTGGATCAAAGGCTTGGAGAGAACCTTCAAGGGACGGCTGGGCAAGACCTCGGGTCAGTTGGGAATGGCCTCAGGTTGGGCCAGGAGTCTTGAGTTTGGACTCTGGTGTGATGGGCTGCACTTGTGGGGCTGTAGCAGGGAACCGATGGATGAAGAAAGCACTGCTGAATAATCCAAATGCTCCAGAGATGTCAGATGGTTATGGGCCGCGACAAACAACTACTGTTAAGGCAAATGATGCTGAAGAATGGACGAGCTCCATCTAGGTCAGGCTGAGACCAGGCTACCTCTAGAACGGGAAGGGTTTCCTGCAACCACCGAGAAATGATTAGTGGAGGGCACCAATGTGAGCACCGATGCGCACCCTCCGATGCCCAAGTCACCATTCTTGCACAATGAGAGTGATAAAGTATGAAAAGAAGAGGGTTAGGATGCTAACTCCACCAAAAGAAGGTTCCTTTAGGCTTCTAGAGCTTAATTGGGTTCCAAACGTCCCTCTCCCAAAAGACCTAGAAAAGACCCAGAAAAAGACCCTTCTCAGATGGCTAGACTTTACCTTTTATACATTGGATGGCTAGGCTTTGGATGGGTGACACATGGCATGTGCTCTCTTGAGATGCTGCCATCTAGCCCTACCTGTGGTGTGGCTCAAATGCAAGCTGTAGAGCAATGCTAGAGGTCAGACATGCTGACATAGGCCTAACAGTACTCGTCCTCTCCTGGTGATACACATGGCGCTAGGCTTAGGCTGACTAGGAAGATTCGTTATCTTTCCTAGACCAAGTTAAGTCAACTTTCCTCTTCCTTATAAGGGCAGACTCGTGTCATCAATATCCTCAGGTTGATCAGTGGCCATTTTGGGTAAATCAAGTTTGTTTGGACCACCTATCACATGTAAGAGTATTAAATGCTAGTCTAACTCGGTCTCCGTGCATTGTCAAAGCTTCTCCAATAAATTTTGCCCACTTTTAGGGGCTTTATTGTAATTTCGTCATTTAACCATCTTACCAAACCTTTTATTTGGATTTCTTTGGGCCTTTTGGTAATGGGCTAGAACAATTTGAGTGAGCACAATATGAGGCAAACCTGAGCTAAGGTCAAGGTTATAAAATACCCATAGCAATAATATTCAGCAAATATATACAACGCCATTCCTAGCTAGTTAAGCTAGGTATCCCACATTAATTAAACCTTGATAATATGTTTAACAAATAAATAGTAGTTCATTTTTATACATAATAAATTAACTAAGAGAGCCATGACTAAACTAAACATGTGATGAAGAAAATAATAATTAACATTATTTTCTTTGTCTGGTTTGTTCAATTACTTTCTTACTCAAAGCTCTTTTGTGCAATATTGTATATGTATAGTATAAACAATCAATATATATACTTCGGCCACATGCTAACTATGTCAAAGCCTTATAAAGCTAAATAAAAGCGAATTGAAACGCCAAAGTATATGATTATTGATAAAGAGATTAAAGAGAATCACTGTGCAATTCTCGACATGTAAAGAAGTTTTCATAAACTAAGCAAGTGCCTCACCAAATCATCCATGTCTTTGATTGAAGAACCATTTGGAGAACGAGTGGCAACTTCAGCCAGTCTCTTCCACTCCTTCCCATTCTTTTTCATTTGCTTACCCTTCTCGCCCCCCATCAACTCTCTAACAAGCTTTTCAACTTCATCTCTCTTCACATCTTTGTCAATCTCCATTCCCACACCCCATTCCTTGCAACAATATCGGCAATTTGTCGTTTGGTCCCCGAAGAATGGCCAACAAATCATAGGGACACCAGAAGACAAACTCTCAATGGTTGAATTCCAACCACTATGTGTTAAGAACCCTCCAATTGATGGGTGATTAAGCACCTCCTCTTGAGGGCACCAACTTGCTATTAGGCCTCTATCTTGGGTTTCAATCACAAAATCTTGTGGCAAAATAGCTGATTTACCTTCAACCAGATCAGCCCTGATTATCCACAAGAAGGGTTTCTTGCTATTTGCGAGTCCAAAACCAAACTCCACTAGCTTTTGTTGGGACATGACTGTTACACTCCCAAAATTCACATACACCACTGAGTTTGGTGCCTTGGTGTCCAGCCATTGTAGGCACTCACTTTCTTCCTTCCAAGGACTGTATTTAACAAGCTTCAAGGGATCTTCCGGCATGCGATTGAGAAGAAGTTCGAGAGGGCCAATGGAAAACACACGTGGAAACATAGATGAGAGAGCATCCAAAATATCATGCTCCAACGCATAGAAAGTGTGAATGATAATAGCCGAAGCCTTATGAGCTGTAGCAGTTGCTTCCATTGAAAAGTTAAACAGTATATGGTCTCTTGTACTTGCTGTCCAACAAAAGCTTGGTAAATCTCTTAAGCGCATATCTTTCATTCCTGGAATCCAATCTATAACCGTGTCTAAAAGCCCATTTGTTATTTCATCGTCTACAACACCAAAGAGAAAAATTAAACGCAAGGATAGTAAGAAACAAAGATTTATTAGTTTTATTGTTTTCGTAAGCACCCGTATTGCTTTCCAGCCTTTACTTGAGGAACCGGCCGTTTGATAACACTTTTTTGTGTTTTTTTTTTTTTTTGTTTTTTTTTTCTTTTCAATTGTTGATTGATTTGCTAATTTTATAGGCTGGTTAGAGTTGTTTAGCAGGGGCGGAGCCATACTTGAGACTGCAGTGACTATGGCCCCCATCCTTTTGATTATCATAAAAATTTATATTAAATTATATATAATTTCAATTGATTATAGTTAATTTTATCGATATGGTCCCCCATAATTTGTCAAAATATACATTGGTGTCAGCAACATTCAACCCTTGTTTGATAGTAATTATTAGTGGAGGAATTAAAGGAGGGGAAAGAGTAGTAGTTAAAGGAGGGGAAAAAGTAGTAGTGAAGGGATTAAGGGTACGGTGGCTATTTGGTAAAATGAATAGATCCGTGGATATGAGTGGATTGAGAATAAATCCATTAAAAGCACTCATAGCTTCTAATATTGCATGGATTATAAAAGGGACAAAATAAGTAATTAATAAATTTTTAATTATATTTAAATTATCTATTTTTTTTTTCTTTTTTAGCACATAAAACAATATAAGATATTAGTATAATCCACTCACTCCTTTCACCTACCCTTTCCTCTTTCTCATCTCCTCTCCATCCTTCCCTTAGGCAAACATATTTAATTAATAATAAAAAATTCTAACCAATATTAACTAACATTCAAACTAAACAATTATACAATACTGATCACTAGAAAAAGTCAAAACAAAAAACATAAATGTTATCAAATTGGGGATTACCTCTTGTTGGTGGAAGAGTTAGTTTCTCCACGAGAGCAGGTAACTGTTCGTTGGCCATGAGGACTGATGCCGAAATAGTAAAAAACAACACCACAGGTATGCCAAGTTCATCCCCAGCTTTGATGGTGAACGACGTGAAACCGTCTGAAACTATGTGAGTCACAAGAGGACTGGCGTTGGAGTTGACAACACTTTGGTCGTTGAGTTCTCGAATGAGTTCACAAAAGGGAACATACATTTGCCTTTTGACAGAATCAACCCTAGAAATGGTATTTTGTTCGGAAGATGGTGGGAGACCAATGGTTTTGAATTGGAAGCCTGGAGGCAAATCATTGAGGGAGTTTTGGCCAAGAGCTTGAAGATAGCGATTGTGGTTGAACTCAGTGTTGACAAAGGTGATGTGAAATCCACTATGGTGAAGGAGCTTTGCTAATTTAAGCATGGCCTTGATGTGGCTCTGACCTGGGGCTGGTATACATACAACATGGGGTTTTTGATCAGCAACTTCCCTGGAACCCATGTATGGATCGCTCATAATTAACTAGTTTAATTGCACTCAATTCCTCACTTAGGCTTGAACATATCTTGTTGTTTGGCCCACACCTCTTGAATTCATGATAGACCAATGGGCATGCAAGGTTAATCTTATTATTATTTCAAGAAAAATTACATTTAGCACCTTAACTATCTGTTTGGCAAGTTTTGTAAACATATATATATATATATATATATACTTGTAAATTACATAAAACACCTGTTACATTCCAAATTTAATTGTTTAACAACCATCATAAACACCCTTTAAACTTACATATAAATTAAATGTATAAAGTTTGTGCAAATGTCAATAACAGCTAAATCCACACAATATATATATATATATATATATAATATAAATACACTATTCCTTCATGCCTTCACCAAACCAAACTCTATTCCCGTAGGTACCATACATGAGTTCAACAACCATGTGGAGCCTACCAACACCTCCAATCTCAATTTTCATATTATTAATTACACAAGCCCACCTCATATAAATGCCACCATATGATGATGTAAGCATACTTTACTTCCTCTTCTTCCAAAAAGTCATGCTTCCACCATTACCATAGATTTGGCCTTTAATGTCATAATATATAGACAATATTTTTCCATACATTGTAAAATTGACCGTCATCGTAAATAAAATAATATAATAACGGTTTTTTAGTATTATCATATCATATATACGATGACACTTTTTATTAGTGACGTTAAATGTCACATGTTTGAGGAACCAAAACCGTTGTTAAATACAACCTAACGCTTTTAATTTTACATTTCACAATGCTTTTTTTTTTAAGTGTGGTATGTACATCTAGTTTACATGTCAGTAAGCATATGACAACACTTGGTATAAAAAAACATTATATACTTATATTTTATTTTAAAATTAATTTATATTTTTGAAATAAATTTATAATATTTATTAATATTACATTTACTAATATTATTATTAATATATTTACCAATAATTACAAAATTTATTAATAAAATTTATTTTTATTTTGTAATTTATTAAAAATAATATGAAAAATAGGCATATTTAATGTTGAATTAATCAAAAAAAAAAAAAACACAATCCAATAAAATTAAATAATCCAATATAAAAATACACATTTCTTGTAGTATAGATGCATTCAACACATACTACATAATAGTACCTGTGGCTTGGCCCAGCGGTAATACACTGAGGTACACCTTCTATCAGTCTGGGTTTGACCAGGTCTGATTGCCCAGCTGGATAGACCAGCTGGCCCACACCAAAAAAGAAAAACACATACTACATAATAGAGAACAGTGTCATTTACAAGAATTATACCAAAGAAAAGATCCTACGCTGCAATTTTCCCAATAATCGTCTGCTGCTTTGATTGTGAATTTAATGCCAAAAATGGATAGAGTCCAATGCAATATCTCACAACTACAGCTACTAGCTACTCAATCATAAATAGTATGGATCTCTAAGTGTTTGTATCTATGTGAACCAATATATAGAACTAAATGGGGTCAACAGAGGAGAGGCGAGGAACTACTCACGCAGTAAGCTCCTGGCCTCCATGAAAATCAGTACTCCAAAAGATTCCAGCAGGTTTTCCAGCAAGTGCTTGTGTTTTCCATGTCACTAGTAGCGTCAAAGAAGGCCTTGCATTGGGCTGCCATCACACCAAATCGAGAAGGAAATGTCGAAGAAGGCCTTGCATTGGGAGGGGCTCTTATCGGATAGTGTTTCAGGTACCTGCTTCATTGTAATCAAGTCATACAATATTCATTATAATTCAATATATTAAAGGGAAATTCCTAATTAACAAGCATCCCACTTAGCTAAATAGTTTCTCATTATCACCCACATAAGTACAACCTGCAAAGACTTGCTTCGACACCTTCGACTGCTTTAGCTCCTCGTTGAATTTATCATGCCATTGTCTCTACAAGTCCATATAAGTAGTACCTAAAGAATAATAATAATAATCAACGAATGAGCTAATTACTAGACTGTCTATTGTATTTGGTCATGTCAGTGTCTTTGTATGGCTATGAGAGGAAATCAATTGTTAGAGCACATCGTCTTAAATACCAAATTTAAGAGTTTGTATGAAAATCATCTTAAATACCAAATTTACCACTGCTCTAATAATTGAAGAGCATGATTTTCAAATTGCTAATTGTAACCATTAAAATCTAATTTTCCAAATAACTTGTACATACAGACTTGGTCAGATCCAAACAACAAGAACAAAATCCGAAGAGAAATTTTCATGCTCTATTTTAGTTTCTGCTCTGTTTCTCCGTGAGTTATAAACATTTCAAACAGAGTTAATTTTTGTAAATCTTTTGGAAAATGGTTGTGCATGGTGGAAGAGGAATTTTCAAACCTAATACTAACAGTATGACTTTTTACTTAACTTTCAGGATGCAGAAAAGCAGGTGACAGATCAAGGCACATGAAAGTAATATAAAATGTATATTAACAATTAGATGTTAATTAGAAATTTTTACTTTTATGATAAAGCATCTCTTTTGTCTAAGAAAGGCCTCATAATGAATAAATTTGACAAATATGTCAATTCATATTTCAAATTTGGCAGTTCCTTGGCAGCTCATATAAAGGACAAAGCCTGGCTTTGAGTCACATAAAAGCTAACGTATGTGAAGAATAAAACAGACATTTGACATATGCTACATTGGAAGCAAGTCACATGTAACATAAACACTAAAAAATAAAAGTAACATCAAGAAATAACAAAAGAGAGTTTGCAACCATAAACATACCTACTCAGATACAAAAGCATTGGTTGAAGAAGAATCCCATTGTTGCAGATTTTGAAGAAAAAAAAGCATCTTAAAAATGCTGTATGGGCATCAACTGCAGCAGACCACACGCTACCAAAAATAAAGAATAAATCAAGGATAAATCCTCTACGAAGTTGATTAATAATCAATTCAAATGAAGTTTCAAGGAATTAATTTAATACATATACTAATTTGATACAAAAGGATACCAAAAACAATTAGAATAACATCATTAGAGGAAAGCATGCAATGTGGACAATGTTGCATGCATAAGCTCAGTTCTTTGAGAGGCTGATAGAACATATAAACATAACTCATGAATGAGTTGAAATTCACTGCAAATATCCAATCATACCCAGAGTGAGACTGTATGAACACAAAATAAATTGACAAACTAACGTACAGTTTGTCAATGTGAGATGATTCATTCATTCTACCAATCGAGAACAAAAGCAAAAAATACTGGCAGGACAGAGGGCACACCATCTATAAAATAATAATAATATTTATTATGATTCTAATGCGACTTCAGGAAAACAAAGTATTGATCATAGAATAAAGTATTATCAAAAAGAATGACTCGACAATGAAAAACAAATGATGTCAAAGAAGTTTCTTTGGTAAAAGATGAAATCAAAGAAGTTGACAAAAGAAACAGCTAGTGAAGTCAAGTAATCCCAGATTAACTTTCTTCGGCAGCTAATATTCTTTGATACTGTTTGGATTTTAAAAGAAAACATCTGCAAACATGCATAATGTATAATCCTCATGCATTCATAATATCAGTGTTCTACAGCTGACAAAGCCACGAAAAAATTGCACCACATGTTATATCTCTTTATAATAAGATGAAGTACCATTGCTCCCTCCATTTTACAACTATTTATAGAACATAAAAGGCCATCAACCCTCACAAGGTTAAGTGAGGAGTAAAAACCACCAACCCTCCACAGCATTTACCTGTTTAATGATTGTTTGAGCTCCTTAATCTTCTGCTGAGTCATCTCCCCCCTTGAGAAATCAAAAACCTCTTCACTTAGAAGCTGAAGAAAACAGATTCAAGAAATCACTGGCGGCAATAGAAAACAAAATGAAGCAAACTTAATTTCAAAATTTTAAATAGAAGGTCCCACCTTCAATATAGCCATACAATTCTCACAAATTGTTTCACTAGTTTTAGCAGCTGAAACAAGATCAGGAATAAAGCCTTGCCATCTTGCAGGCCAATCATGCTTCAAAATCTGTATGGCAGAGTATAAAAATTCATGGCCAAGAAAGCAAGCAATTTAACATTTAAATTTAACAGAGATTTTAGATGCACACAAACTTTCAGAAGACAGCTCCAAAGTAATACAGGTGAAATCAACAAAACTCAATATATGATTCAGCTGGCATGTTGAAATAAAAATTACACCACCAACACCCAGAAAAGGACATTCTGCATTCTCATAAATCATGCTGCTAGAAGAATATGAATTGGACTGTAAGCAACATAACTAATGAGGTAACAACAAAGCCATACCTGAACCAATATGATATTAAGTTTGTTGACATACAGCCTTTCCATCCGAAAAGAGGCCTCATTACATCAGAAATGTAATTTTTCATTCCATCTCGCTGTTCAACAGGCAATGCATTCCATCTATACTTGATAACACCTTCTAGAACCTGTACATAGAATCAAAAAGCACCAATGCAACTAATCATGACCATCAATCAACACCCTGATTGAGATATTAAAAATTGGAAATAGAGAAGAAGTCTATATTAAGCAAGGAACCCAAAAAAGTTAGAACTTTAATTGAAATTGGCTAACTAATAGACTAATCAGACGTTTCTCTCTTTTTCTTTTTTTTACTTTTTTTTTTTTTGTTTTTGGTTGCATGAGTTTGTTGACGTAAGTTGCTGCAGAGAAGGTAAATCCTTTCCTTCCTTTGCTATTAGTCGATCTACAGGTTTATATATAGATATGTATATATAGGCGGCTTTCAAGTAGATGTAGGCAACAATTAAACTAACCTGCAAGGCAAAGAACTTAGTATTTAGACTCTGTGTTCTGTAGAATGTGCACTACTTGGAGCCACATATCTGGATTATTTTACAAGTCCCGTAGAATTTGATTTGCATGTGTACTCAATATAAAGACCAAAATCACTCTAAGAAAATCAAAGAGCATGGCAACTTGGAGTGACAAACAAAAATATGCGTACACAATCAATTTGCACATAAAATAACATGCATCCACGTAAAAAGGCCAAAATAAAGATTTTAGCGACCACATAATCTTATAAAATTTTGATTCAAAAAGTAATTTGATTCAACTTCTTAAGAAGTCGTAGCAATTTACTAGTACGGTGCAAACGACAATGTAATTGTAGTAGTAAATTACAACCATCCTAAGAAGTTCCACTATGGGAGCAGCATACAGAAACAAAATTTAAAAATACAAAATCACATCTCAATCCAATATTTCTGTTAAGTTTCTGAAAAAGAAAAAGCACGAAAGACATGTAGGACTTGCTTAAAATCCGATTTTCATGGCAGCCAAACACAGTATTTGAGATAGGTTAAGTGGGGAAAGAAAATCACCGAACCCTGTTCTTACTAGGAATCAAAGCTATGAACGACAAAATCGCGATGCGTAACTAACCGCCGAAAACACGTTTCAGAAAATTCAAACCCAAAATAAACCTAAGAGGGCATATAACAAAAACAACCAGAGTGAGGCATATCAGTATTAACCCTAAGACTATAGCATTCAACTTCACTTCGTTTAAGCGTACACTCTCGCATGAACCAGACAAAAAGAACTAAATATTGGCGTAAGTCATTGAAGTAAAGCAGCGAGGAACTAAACCACGCGTTGTCTCTAGAAACGTAAATCAACCTCCCCAAAAATTTCGGCAAGGGCAGCAAAGAACTCACGTCTTCTTTAGATCCGGTACCATAGAAGGCGGCAACGGTGGCATCGAGCAAGCCGACGTCAATCGGTTGGGTCAAATCCCTAAGCTTCTCGGCCACCATAATAAAAAAGAGAGTGAGATGTTAAACCACAGTCCTATTAAACCCAAGAAGCAAAGAGTGCAGAGACGGAGAAAAACACGAACCCTAGGAGAGAGGTAGATTCTAGTAGAAAAACAATAGGTGTGGGGATAATGGTTGCAGAGAGAGAAAGACGAAGAAAAGGGCTTGTTAAAAGCGAGAGGCCGAGAGGGAAATATAAAAGACAGCTTCAAAACGAAGCATAGAAACCATGTTCTAGTTTCAACACGTTCTAGATAGAGGATGAACCAACGTCATGTTGCCACTCACAGTCGACGGGTTTAACAGGTTTGATAACAGGATCAGATTTGGGAGAGGGTTTAAGATTTAGGACAAAGTTTTTGCTCGGGGGAATTTTCTTTGAAATTTTAGAAACTCTAGGGTAAAAGAACCAACGACAAAATAGACAGGGAAATGTTTTCCGCCAAAATTTTAGCCAGGTTAATTTTCACCTAGGTTTCTTTAAATTTTCCCCAAAATTTTTTTAAATTTGACAACGCTTCCACAAAAATCGTTGTTAATGTAAAAAAATAATGACATTTTTTATTTATAACCTTGTTATTCATACTCTATTTTATAGAATTTTTTATGCGCGTGTTTTTTACCACAATGATGTCATTTTAACTAAAAAGCATCATCGCATGTGAACGAGTGTTTGTTGAAGCCCAAATATACAGTGCAGTGCACACATAAAGAATATTTATATTTTAATTATTTACAACCTTCACAAATCTCTCACACATGTGTCTTGGCCTCTGTTAAAACTTTTCTTCAAAAATCCCCTGCCACATACTATGCCTTCGTATTGAATCACACAACTGCATTCTACAACCAACGAACCCCTCTGACTTTTAGTTATCCGACATCCACCATGTATATCTATATAGTAGTAATCTATATTATTTTACCGCACATTACCTTCTTCAGCCAAAAAAATGTGCACCTTCTTTAACTCATGCAAATTATTCTCTACTTTTGTAGCCAACTTCCAAAAAAATTTCATACTTAATCATTATAAGCAATTTCTTCACCTCACCACACCGTAGTTAATCCCAATATAAGATAACTTACACATAAAAAAATTATCCAAATTATAACGTCCCTCTCAACCCAATAAAAATTACAACTCTTCTATCAGCCAAACAAATAAATTGCTTAGTCGAATCCTTCCATTCTTCGTAACACTGTTATATAATTTTGCAGCTTGCAATGGACTCTCAAGTTAAAGTTAAAGATCTAAATCCATCCCTTTGGCTAGAATTAAAATCACATTTTTTGGTATAAAACGATGGTGATGGCTTTGAAGTGGTAGGTTGGGTTTGTTTTTCTGTTTAAGTGATGTGGGAATGTCTAAAATTTTAATTTTAAAACGGTATAAAATTCATTAATTTTGACTTGGTCATAGACATTTGTTCGAAACAATCCTAATAAATAAGCTGGCTGAATTTTCACTCATTTACAAAAATTGATATTCAATACTTCGTAAATTTAATTTGTAACTCAAGTATATTTATCCTTATTAACTTGCCAAATAAAAAGGAAATACTAAAGGTAAGCCTGCTTATTTTGCACTTCTACATGATTATAAAATTTACAAGCCCCATTTTTAACTGAATTGTATACGAACTGTAATTCCATTTAGATAGAGCTTTTCCAGTCTTTAGATAATAATAAAAATATATATAAATTATTGATGGCTAAGATGTCGCATGACAAAAGCCACAACTTGTTTTTTCGGGGAAACAAGAATAAATCATGAATAAACATAATTTTACAACATTAAAAAAAAAGATGTTGCGTATATACTAAAAGAACTGGACCTACAATATAATTATATGTGTAATAATATTAATTTTTCTATAGTGCCTAAAAATATATATATATATATTTTTTTTTTGTTTTTTGATTTTCTTTTATACGGTCAGAATTAATAACTTTAATATGGATATTCTATTATTAGACATATAAAAATTATTGTCCGATGATATCAAAATCTCTCAAAATTAACACATGAGATGTGGTCTAAAGGTAAAAAGTCAAAGAATAGGTTTTTTTTTCTTTTCTTTTTGGGACATGGAGAAAATGTAGTTTACTCTACTCTACTTTCAAGGGGGAAAATGTCAAGGTCAAGAAACTTGGTCGAATCCAAGATTTCAGAATACGAACTCAATAATAATTACCATTAGGCCAAGCCAATATCTGCTATTAGAGGAGTGAATTTCTACTCTAAGCTTCTATAAAGTTATAAAACTGGAGTAGCAATAAGACTCTATCTATTAATAGAATTTTAAATTTATAATTTTATACCAAGATCTTGTTTTATTAAAAAAAAAATCTCTCAAAATTAGGTATTGATCTTATAAATTAAAGGTTGTGTCACTATCATTCCACGTCACCAGCATCATATGTTCTTAACATCTACAAAAACAACCTCTTAAATTAAAAATAAATAAATACCAATAGTATTGTCGTGTCCATTGAGACCACCTTAATCCCGCTGGCATGATACTAATGGATCAGTTAAATAAATCCAGAGTCTACCTTTATTTTTATTATTTTTCTAAAAACTTATAAATACACGCCAAGCAGCAATATGCTTATTATGAAGATTAAAAAATAAGGATTGATCTGTTTTACCAAATAAAAGAGAAATAAGATAAGAGATAATTACTACAATATCCACGTTGTTTTTATGAGTTTTGTATAATTATATTTGTGTTGTCAGAAATTATACAGAAACATCCAATTTAATTACAAAACATTTTTCTCTTCATTGCACTTGTTTTGCACATAATTTCTTGAATAATAATTTCCACGTTTCACATTTTTATATGAAATTCAGTCAATATTAAACTAGCGACATATTATTGATATTTGCACAAATTTTATACATTCGATTTATATGTAATGTTTAAAAATTGTATCCACATTTTTTTGTTACATAAACAAATAATTTGAAATGTAAGAGGTGTTTTATGCAACTTACAAATATATACATAAATAAATAAATAAATATATATATATATATATATATATATATAACAAAACTTGCAAAACAGATAGCTAGGTTCTTAGTGTAATTGTAACTATGGCCTTTGTATTCATATCTTCCAGATTGTGACTTCGAATCATATCCTCAATTTTTTTTAAATTAGAAATTTACAATCCTCTTAATAAAAGACTAGTGGCATCTTTTGCAAGTCTCTTCCACTGGCCTTCTCATTCTTTCCATAAGATTATCCTTATCTCCCACCATCAACTCTCTACCAAGCTTTTCTACCTCCTCACTCTTTGTCAATCCCTTCTTTATCAAATAAAGTATCCAATGAACATTTGTTAATTAAATAATAATAACATTATTGCAAATTACTATGGCTCTTTTGTTGGAAGAAATTAAACAAATGCTTTGTTTGCTGAGTGCTTCATAATTAATCCTATAAAATCAAGTCTAAGGTAATTTATTCAACTTTGGTTTATATTATCTCCTTCTGAAGCAAATCAAGTGATATATGCTTCAGCTCATGTTTGAGCCTGTTATTTCTTAGTATATGAGAATAAATATATTTGTCTGTGAAAGGCCATAAATAGACTGGAGTGAGATAAATTGGAATGCTGGAGTGAAATAGGTTGGAATGGAATTGACTGAAGTGAAATTGATTGCCCGAACCAAATGGGGGCAAATCGGTAATTTTACAAAAAAAAATTATTTAGCTGATGATTTGTCAGAATAGATAAAATAATTGGTCAAATATATTTTACAATAATGGTTGGCATGAATTTTTTAGTCCAACTGGTGTGGCTAAAGGTATTTTGGTAGTTTACCCAGGTCTAATAGATTTTAAGGGATTGTTACGTTCAGAATTAATTATGATGGCTAGGGTTGTAAAAGATAATTCTAGAAGTTTGATAACATAAGAAATTAGATCAAACTAAATTGAGTCTATCTTGGATGTGTCAAGCGTTATCCGGTCAAGCTTTCCTCGTAGCTTCTGTAGAGTTTAATAACTATAGTTTGTAGTGTTCAGTGTTTTTAATTTTAGTAAGTTGAAATCCTATTTGACAAACTAATTTTGTTTAAGATAGTTCATCAAACCTTTAGTTTGAGTGTTCTTTTCAAACATTTCGTCTGTGAAGAAGTTAGTTTTTTCTTAAATATTCATTCTATTTTCTTCGATATAAATCCTATTTATATTTAGAATGACACGCCAGCAAACACAGAGACAACAATATAGTTTTTTTTGCCAAAACATATTTTTTTGTCACATCCAATGGGACATATTGCTAGAATTACCATGGTGAAAACTATATTAAACACAACAGCCTAAAAATCGACTGACCCTATGGTTGTTGATGGCACCTTCAATGCGAATGAGAAGAAATCGACTGGCTCTGCAGTCGTTGGTGATGTAAATGAGAATAAGGAGACAGATGAACCTATCATGGCATCAGAGAAGTTCTTAATCATGCCGTCAATTGATGAACTTAGATATTAAATTAGAGGGCTAAGGGATTAAGTGGTTGGAATTGGAGAAAAGATCAATGGAGTCGGTTTATCGATTGAATGCTTCCAGGGTAATATAAATTTTACGCGTCTTGAATGCTCAATGGAGAACATGGCCAATTAAGTGGCCCAATAGACATATCAACAAATCCAGCAGACACAATAACAAATCCAGTAGACACAACAACAAACTCAGCAAACAACTGCTTTCACGGCATATTTACAACAGGTCATTCCAGCTGCTGGTCAAGGATAGCAACTATAGGCCATTCTAGCCGCTAGTCAGTAGGCCATTTCGGCTGATGCCCATGGATACCAACATGCCACTCTGGGCACTGGTCAAGGACAACACATGATTTTTCAAGCCACCGTCCACAATACTAGGAGGTACATTCCACCATCAGCTCGGCTTAGTTACCAAGATCAGTATGACCAAAATAGAAAGAAGGACCAAAGTGAAATTTATGTGGCTGAACTGAATAGCTAAAATTGAAGGAATGATGATGTCGTGGGTCAAAATGGCAAGAAAAACCTACCTATCGAAGTAATTGATTATTTGATTGAAGAATAAGTCGACCTGACATACAAAAGTATCAGCCATCAAAAGGCCATTAAACACATGGAACTATCTCAGAATGTCAAATCAAAGCATTATAGAGCACATTAGCCGCTTCACAATTCAATATGGTGAAGTGGTTACCAATAATTTTCTAAAGTTGAAACATTTTGCCAACTTTTTTATTAGCTTGGCTTTTACTTGGTTCATCAATCTATAATTCAATTTTATTCATACATGGCAAGAGATGGAAATGAAGTTTCATGAGAAATTCTATAGAATTGAACTAGAAGTGTCAATGACATACCTTTCTTGTCTATATTAGATAGAAGGCTGGTTAAGCACCATCTTCTTACTTTAGTGGGGTTTAAGCCATGTAAATGAGTACCACTAAAGATGGCTTTCCAATGTGGTTCTTGTGACCAAGAAGAACAGTAAGATCCAAGTATGCATGGATTTTACAAATGTGAATTTAGCCATATTAAAAATGAATATCCAATGCCAATGGCCGACCTTCTAGTAAATAGGGCAGCCAAATATAAAATCTTGTCCTTCATGGATGGTCATTCAGGATATAACTAGATCTTCATCCTCAAAGAAGATATCAAGAAAATGATATTTAGATATTTGAGGGCAATTAAAACATTCGAATAAGTTGTCATTCCTTTCGGATTAAATAACATAGAAACAACTTATCAAAGGGCTATGAATGCATTTTTTCATAACATGATAAGACATTCTTTATAGGTGTATTGATGATGTGGTAATCCAATTTGAATAAAGGCAAGACTATATCGTGCACCTTAGAAAATCATTTATAAGAATGAGAAAACACGGAGTAAAAATAAATCCTCAGAAATGCGCTTTTAGGATTTCGACAAGCAATTTTAAGATTCTTAGTGCATCAATGTGAGATCGAGCAAGATAAGAACAAAACGCGATCTATTATAGAGGGTTAGCTACCGAAGAATAAAAAGAAATTGAAGAGCTTAATAAAAAAAAATTAATTTCCTCATAAGATTCATTTTTTATTCGTCTGGGAAGATTCAAGCTTTCTCATATCTTCACAGATTAAAGAATCAGAAACAATTTCAATTGGAGGATCATCATCAGGAGGCTTTTGATAGGATAAAAGAATATTTGACTAAACCTCTAGTGTTAATGCCCCCTAATAAGAATGAGCCATTAATCATGTACATCTCAGCTGCATAAAATTCTATAGGAAGCTTGCTAGCCTAAGATAATGAGATTGAGAAAGAACAGGTCATTTGCTATTTAAGCATAATTTTAACAGCCAACAAACTAAAGTATTCATCTATTGAAAATTTTTGTCTAGTGTTATACTTTTCAACTATGAAGTTAAGACATTATATGCAGTCAACAATAGTTTTCATAATATTGAAAACTAATCTTATTGAGTATATGCTCTCAAGACTGATTATACAAGGAAAGATCGAAAAATGGAGTATGGCCCTATTGGAGTTTAGCTTCAAATATGCACCATGAAAATGTGTAAAAGGTTAGGCCCTAGTTGATTTTTTGGTCGACCATTCATGTCTGAAAATTAAAGGAAAAATAGATATGATAGAAATATCTACAATTTCTCTCAGTTCTAAGAAGTTGAGTTTTGAAAAATCACAAATACGGGATTCGAAAAGTATTGGGATTATGATTGAATCTCTGAAGGGATGGATAATATAGTTTTCATTCCAATTAGGTTTTGATTATGCTAACAACCAAGACGAGTACAAGGCATTAATTATAGAATCAATTCTCTCTTATATTGAATCAATTGACAGAAAGGTATAATTGCAATAATATTAATTAAACATCATATTATATGGTAGCAATTTAACTCTTAAAGGGATTCAATAATGTGGCATTGCTACACGTACCATGAGAGTTTAACATTTAGGCCAATGAGATTATTTAAGTAGCTTCGAGTGTTTATATCTCAAAGAACTTAAAAGAGAAGGTTATCAACATTAAGAGCCGAACTCTCATGTCCCTGCAGGAAAGAGGTATTTGAGTTGATGTTTATTGTTTAGAAATCGGGCATAATGTTTAGAGATACCCATTGATTAGGTATTTGGAGAATCGATATGCATCAAGCGAGCAAAAGACGAGAATGTAAGAGGTACACAAGAAGGGCTAGGATGACTTGTTGCTAAGGTGTTTAGGAAATCATGAAGCCATGCTCGTCATGGTTGAAGTCCATAGCGGTGCTCACCAAGTTGGAGTGAAAATGCTTTGGATGATTCGACAACACAACTTTTATTGGCCAGCTATCTTGGCCAACTTTTTTAGGTTTGCAAATGGATGTCAGACATGTTAGAGGCATGACCATATCCAACATGTTCTGGTTGTACCTTTTCACCTCATTATAAAGCGATGACCATTTCAAGGATGAGCTATAGATCTAATAAGCATAAGCAAGATATATTCACCTTCAAACAAACAACATACATTTATTTTTGTTGCAACAAACTATTTTACAAAGTGAGTAGAAGCACAATCAATGAAAGTAGTAAGTTAGGCCGAGGTCATTACCTTTATAAAAGATGGCATAGGTTTAGCCTTCCAAAAACTATAATGACTGATCGATAAACAGTGTTTATAGGGGATGTTGTATAGAACTTTGCAAAAGATCATGGCTTCAAATTCATCCATTTGACCCTATATTTTGCTCAGGCTAATAGACAAGCCGAGGTTAACAACAAGGTTCTAAAAGGAATCTTAGAAAAATTGATCATTGATAACTCTAGGGAATGACATGATGTACTTCCAAAAACATTACTGGCTCATTGGACATGTAAAAGATCTAGAACATGCACAACACCGTTTGCCTTGACATATAGCCATGATGATCATCCTTATGCAAGTTATAGTAATGTCTCCCATCAACACAATCTCTCACTAGCTAGTTACTCACATGCAATGATGTAGGAAGTTAAAAAGCTGAGCGAGATAATATCGACGGCTTTATATCACTTGCACGTACAAAAAAAATCATGACCAAGATGTATACAAATGAGTTAAGCATAAGGGTTTTGGAGAAGGAGACCTAGTATGGAAGGTTGTCTTATCCATTAGTTCTAAGAATCCCAAATTTGGAAAATGGTCTCCTAATTAGGATGGACCATATGTGATTTTGAAGGTTGTAAGTAAAGGGGCATATCAATTGCATGACAAAGACAATGGACTGAGACACTCTAACCTAATCAATGACCATTTCTTGAAAAAGTATTACCCATCCAGTTGGGAGACTTATGGAGTGGATAATTAGTTATGTATAGGATGGTAGCCTAGACATGACTGTTGTAGTGATTGTACGCTTTATTAGCCTTATTATTTTTGAAGTTTATTAATAAATTTAGACCGCATAGTTCATTTGCTTCATTTTATGTCTTATTTTGTGTCTTCGTTACTAGCCCAATACATGACAAACACATATGGTTTAATAACTTTGGAAATATGAAGTTGAAAAAGAAAATCAACATTAAAAGATTGAAATGACGATAAATTGTAGCATAAAAGTAAAATTTACCTCAGAGTCCTGTTGAAGTGAGGCCATGATCAGAATTTTGAGTAGTAGGATTGTGGTCAATAAGAAAATCATCAATATCAAAGTTATCCTCAGCTTTAGTTATGTCCTTAATGATAGGATGAGAGTTAAATCTTAAATATGGACCGATAGACATTTTGGCCCATGAATGGTTGATTGGATCTACAAGTTGGGAGTCAATCTCATGTGATGCACCCTACAATTGAAACTCAAGCAGTAAGATGAGTTGAGAAATTGAAGTTGAAAATAAAATCTAGGATGATAATGTATCACACTCATGGATAGTCAAGACTAAGAAAGTTGTATTGTGATTGGCTGGACTGGATGAGGTCAAATTTTCTTGAGTAAAGGTGACGGTGTTAGAAGGAGTCGGGTTTTCTACGATTGTAGTTATTAGAGCTAGATTATTAATTAGGGTTGAGCTAGAAGGAAACATGGTAGCCAGAATATGAAAAACTCACGTACTAGCATTACTGGTGAAATTTTTGTCAATATCAATCAAGAAAGGTGATTATTATAGTTTCTGGTTCTGATTGATCTGACAATTGCACAGCTGATGAGAGTTAACTGGTGATGTTGGTATGGATTATAGGGGCATGTTGGTCACATTCTAGGAAGGTTGTAGAGCCGTTTTTCTCCTTTATTTTTAATAGTATTCCTCAATGGAAAGGTTTGACCTAGAAGTATTCTGCATTGCAAACAAGATATTTTATCGAGTACAAATAAAATAGGAATGAAAGAAAGTTTAAGTTGGGACTTAGAAAACTAGGTCGACTAGTATTGGAAGTTGTTGTCCTCCTTTTCTTAATGGATTGAGAGATGGTTGCAGTATCATCGCTGGAGTCTGTAAGGAAAAGAGGCAAGCAGTGCATAATAATAAGTGCCTAAGAAAGTGAGAAGATGTGTACCTGAATTAGTAGGTGGAGAAGACATAGTATTGTTGTCGGTTGAACATGCTACTATTTTAATGGCTGGAATGATACCCATGGTTAATGTTGTTTCGTATGAAGGCTTCATATATTTAGTGGTGATTTCAGTAGACGAAAAACATATGAGACATCATATCTAAAGTTGAATTTATAAAGTATGTACACATTCTGTAATTCCACCATAAGTCAAAATGAGAAATGAAGTTTGCAGATTCTGTGGAAACTTCAAGTCCAAATGAGGTTTGGGGTCCTTTATATAAATGAATATATTATTGGAATTCAGTTTCATTCTTAATGGTGGGATGAACGAAGATGAAGCCATTAAATGAAAATGCTGAGGGAAAAGGTATGACTTAGTACATCACAAACTGTCGTGCTATGAAGGATGGTAAATAAACCTCTACACCGTATTGGCTTTTTTTTGTTATTGATTGCATAGTATGACAAGTCTCTACATGCCAGCACATTATAGAATTTTTTTATGAGGAAATGTATTAGAGCACCATGGGAAAAATCACTAGGAATTATAAAGAAACTATTATCGTTATAATGGCGAGAAAGATGTGACCGATGATAGACATGTTGAGGGTGATCCTTGCAGTTATAAAAGAATGTGAAACATTCTTGTGCAAAGTGCATAACAAGATCCACCTATAATATCCTACGTATAAATGGTATATTAGCCTTTTCCATGACAAATTGATTGATCTCATGAAAGTGCGCATAAAGCCACATTTGGAGAACCTATAAAGGTCCAGGGATATTAAGGTTTAGTTCATTTGATATGAGAGCAATGGCTCAGTATAGATGAGCCAGCACCAAGGGCCCTAATAATGCAGGTCTACCAGTGGCTAGAAACTTTGCAACATCAATGATCTAGAATATTATATTCAAAGCTAGTAAATAGAAAATGTTCTTGCAAAGCCATATTAAAAGGACAACAATGTGTTCATCTTCAGTGGGAGGATTGCTTAAGCTTTAATGAAACCTTGAAATATTTGATGAAGACATTAGTGATGATGATGAGCTATATAGGTGGGTGCTAGAGGAGGTTAAGTCGGTGTAAGCCTTAA
This sequence comes from Rhamnella rubrinervis, assembly GCA_007844105.2. NCBI lineage: Eukaryota > Viridiplantae > Streptophyta > Magnoliopsida > Rosales > Rhamnaceae > Rhamnella > Rhamnella rubrinervis. The sequence goes on along the minus strand of CM017582.2, from coordinate 17,321,599 downwards.
TGTGAATAAGGGTGGGTGTCATCATCCTAAATCTGAAATTAATGGTATTTGTGATTGGAGACCAAAAGCATGCTGCAGCTACGAGGATATCTAGTCATAATGTATGGGTAATCGTAACAATTGGATGACTTCATCTATATTAGTTATTTTCCAGTTTGTTCTGAAGTACGGTTCTAACTTGCCGGTCCATTCTACCTAGTTAGTGGATAAAGAAAGCGAATTCTTAAATGCATGAGAGGAAATAGTTTCTTTTATCATTTTAAAAGATGTCCACTTTGAGCAATTGACAAATTCCCACTCGTAAGGAAACTTTTCAGGACCTTGTTCATCATATATGCATTGAACTTCAGAGGTGATATCTTTTCTGAAGCATGGGCCAAGAATATAGTGTTGAATGGGGCCGGCTAGAATCCAACATTTTGTGTCAATAGCATTCTTTGCAGTAACATAACTCATTACACTTGACAAGTTCCTTCGATGTTCTTCAAGTTCGAATCGTGGTTCATCCAAAGCCATCACCATCGTTGACAATTAAGAAGAAAACCTACCCTGATAGTCTCTATCGTTGTCGTAGCTTTTAACTGTCGACCCTGTTACTACGAGCATAGTTGTCATAACTGTGAACCCTATTCAAGATTAGGTTAGTGCCATCATCATCATCATCATCATCATTATTATTATTATTATTATTATTATTATTGTTGTTGTTGTTGTTGTTTTTGAGTTTTCTGGATTTAAGGTTTCCTATTTATTCAATTTCCTTCTAGTTTAATAAAAACTTACAATCATGGAACAGGCTTAATGGATCCATTTGTTTGAATAAAGTACTTTATTCAAGTCCGTGAGGGCAAGATCTGTGTGCTTGCGTGCATTGTTTTTGTGATTTTTATTTTTGGAAAAGAATATCATGTTGATGAAACTAATAAATGAAATTTCATTACTACAAAAAGTTCAAAACATCATGTTGAATGAGGGGAAATTTCTACAACCACAAATCAAAAAATATCCACCATAAAATATTTGCAAAAATAAAAAAGTAAGTGGAGAAAGTCAAAAGATAATTTCAGAGAAAAAAAATTCAGAAAATTATGAAAATCAAGATGTAAAAGAAAAAAGCGGAAAATGTCCACCATACAATATTTGCAAAAGGATGAATGTGTAATAACCATGTTTTATTCTTGAATTTATTGACTTTCGGTCGCATTTTCAGTTTAATCGTCATTTCGCATTTTTCATTGAAACAAGTAGCTTTTGAATTTTCTAAACATTTTGTGAGGGCCGAGAATACCTATGGGAGAGTCGATGAATTTTTCCTTTCTATTTTACCCTTGATCAAAGTTTGACTAATTCTGACTAGGTTCGACTACTATTTATTATTTTATTAGTTTATTAAATATCTTACTTTTACTTATTTTAATATTATTTCAATTAATATTTTTCCATTGTTTCTTACACTTAGTAGACCACATCTCATTTTCATGCTCATATTTGCATTTCAACGGTGCTTTAGAGAGAGAAATACAAAAATTTAGGGAGAGAAAGTGAGTAAAAAGTGAAAATACAAGGAATTTTCAAGAAAAATTATAGGGTTAAAGGACGGTGATCAAGGGGAGTTCATTGGTTGTGTTCTTGGTGAATTGCAAGGATTGGAAGTAGTGTTAGCTTACTTTGAAAAGAGGTAGGCAACTATTCATCTTTGATTTTTCATGTGAATGAGTATTTTTACTTGATTAATTGATGAAATTATGGTTTGTATTGATGATTTTATATGCCTAATTTGATGTGTAATAAATGTATGACAAAACCTCCAATTGATGAGGGTTTAGGGTTTTGTGGAATTGATGCTTAAAGTGTGATTTTGATGGTTTAATGCATAGTTAATTGAAACTAATAGTTGATGATGACATAAACTCTTGCTAATTTGATGTATTGGTAAGAAAAATGGGTTGAAATGGACTTGTAAAGGGGTCGGCCATTGTAGGACTCATTTGTTAAAATTTTGGTTGTGAGAGTCATTTTAGTCTTTTCACATACTAAGGGTATTTTGGGTATTTTTGAAATTTCTAAAGGTGTTTTAATCATTTTGCATATAAGGGACATAAATGAGATTTTTGAAAATGTTTAAGGGTATTTTGTTAGGTCAAGGGCATTTTGATTTTTTGACACATTAAGAACATAATTGGAAAATTTTAAATTGTTAGGGGTATTTTAGTCTTACATAGGAGGAATAAAGTTGAAAATCATGAAAATGTGAGTGGTATTGTGGTCAATTTGCATTTCCAAGTATTTTATTATATATATATATCCAATTATATTTATTTATATTTTTATTAATTTATTTATTCATACATTTATTTGTATAGTTATAATTATAGTTATTTTTTTTATAAAATGCATGTATATTATGTATGTATTTACTACGTATTTATAAATATATTTTGTATGCTAGTATGTATATAAATATTTATTTATGTATAAAAATAAGTATTGACCTATATTGTATTTATAGGTATATTTGTACATTGGTATATGCATATGTATAAAGTTGTGTTTGTGTGCATGTATATGTGTATAAAATATATGTATACATATATGGGTGTGCATATGTGTATTTATATATATATATATATGTGTGTGTGTGTGTGAATATAGATTTATATGTGTGAATTTTTATATATGTATTTATAATTGTGTTTATAAACATGTATATATGCTATTGTTCTTATTTATTTGTATATACATGGGTGTTTGTATATATATAAATGTATATATGGGTGGAGAATTGTTATTTTTGCATTGTGATTTAACCAGGGGTAGTTTGGTAATTGACCATTTGCCTTGAAGGGTATTATGGTAATGTCTATTTATTCGAGGGTTATCTTGATAATTATTGAAAGGGCCAGTGACACTTTGGTAATTATATTGAGTTGCTTGACATTTGTCAATTGTTGATTTGAGTAAGGGCATTTCAGTTATTATCGTTGTCAGGTGGGATAGTTTGGTAATTATGCATTGTATTGCTTTGCGTGGTTGTATTTATGCGTTGTGGCATGTGCATTCATTTACATGAAGTAATTCAAAGAGTTTTATTATTTTATATGAAGTGATGAATTTTTTCCTGAAGGTTTATATTTTCAAAATGGTTGCACCGGTGTGTGTGCATAGTTTTAAATCGTATTTTAATAACTCTTTGAGTCACTAGCCACACATGAAGGTGGCTTGCTCCGGAACAATGATTCAACCGCAATACCATGGATGGGCGTGGGGTTTCGTGTGGCTGCATGAAATGCGGAGAGAGTGAGCTATTTGGTTTATAAAAAAAAAAAAGGGAAAAATTATGGTTTTATGTGCATGATTGTACACTGCATGGCATTGCATTGGCATATGCATTTGGGTTGCCTATTGAGTATTTTTCACTCACAATTGTTTGTCCTATGCTGTAGGTAAATCCAAAGCTCAGTAGTAGAGTTTGGTGACGGTGTGGATTTGGGGAGGTATAGTATAGTACAGTGTTCTTCCGTATTTTCTTTTATTATATTTTGGACAAAGATACTCTATATTTTGTTAAATACTTTTCTGTTACTGTGTAAGTGTGAGTATTTCTATAATACTTTATTTATTTTATAGATAATTGATTTGGTTTGGCAAAATAGTCCCAAAGAGTAAAAAAAGATTTTTAACATTGATTTTGGCATCGCCCAAAATTGTTTTAATTACAAAGTAGTTTGTATCTTTATTCGAAGAGTAAAAAGAAAAAAAAATTATGTAGTAATTACATCTTATTCAGAAACCTAGACTTGGATAAGGAGGTGTTACAGAATGAGAGGAAGTAGCCATGCATCAAAATCATCTACATTCAAAGCATGACATGTGCCACTTGATTTTTTCGACGAGGAGATAATATGTACCGAAGTTGGGTAAATAGCCCTAAACCTGACTTTTTAGCGTCAATTGTATATGAAGCACTCAGTAGATAAACCATTTGTTTAATTTCTTCCAATAAATTAAAGAACCACAGTAAATTGCAATTATTAGATAATTATAACAAATGTTTATTGGATACTTCAGGTTTGGATTCATACTTTTTACCTAATTAATTTCATATTGTTTATAAATTCAAAAAAGAATCCCAACAATATGCAAATATATCTTATCTGAATGAGTGTTACATTTTCTATAAGAGTTTGAATCATATAATATTTACTTAACTAGTAGACAACAAATGCTCCAATTAGAGGAGTATGTGTCTTTTCTTAAAAATGCGCTTTCAGTGGATAACATGCAATAAAAAAATAAATGTATTAGGAAAAAATGCTCTATAATATATGAAGTATTTTTTAATTATTTTCAAAATTCTATTAAAGCACTGCTTTAAAAAAATTTCGTTGGCTTTCCGAGAATTTGTCAACGAAGCACATATAAATTGCATGCTATTGCTAGTAAGTCCAGTTCTCAGAATTCGAAGTAACAGAATCAATTTAAGTAGATTGAGATTTAAAAAAATTAAAAGAAAATAAAATAAACAGTGCTGAAATATCATCATGGTCATCTTTGTAGCATGTGGAGCACATGTTGTTTTCTCCACAACTCCATTGAATCCGCTGCCACTAGCACAGAGCACTGGATATTGCTGTGGGCGAGTAACAATATAACTAATGGCTTTCGTTTTGTTAATCAGCTCTAGTTTGAGAAAATTTTCGTCGCACTTGGAGCATAGGTTTCGGTTCTTTTCAGATCCATAAAACCCACAACCATTGGCACAAAGTGGCGGATCCATTAATGTCTTCTTCTCTGTACAACCAATCAAACCCTTGTTTAGATACCTGTTTAATCTGTCTGCTCTATAATTATGCTTTGCTACTTCAAATTCTTCAATCTATAACTTTTAGATGTGTCAAATTCTTTCTTCCAATGCGCTTTGTAATATTTCAGAGTGCTACACAATTTATATATATAGATAATGCTGTTGATTTGTATGGTAGCGTAGGAATTGGGTTAGGGTTATGATTTTCTATAGTTTTTTAAACATCTAGAACTTTTCGTTTTATATATGGAGCTAGCTTGGTGTATAGGAAACCTTAATTGGTTAATTAGGAGTAGGAAGTTAAAAGGCTTTGAATATTCTTGCTTTTCATTATCTCAATTCGCAAAATTATTTTATTCAAATGAGGTAATTACTTTTATAATATTTAATTGGACAGTCCAAAATTAATCGATTAAAATGTTGTCGGCTTTAAAAGGTATTTATATTCTATTTGTGAATGACTTCCTAACACTTGGATAACTTCATTTAGTACGCATAAAGAGTCTGATGCAAGAAACATATCCTAAGCGCAATTTTCAGTTTATTTAACTCATTTACAAAATAGTGAAACTTAAAAAGAAACAAGTGGACCTATATGAAAGCCAATCAAATGTATGTACATGTCACGTCATCGCTTAGTAAACAAGTTGATAAATCAGACAATCATTTTCCAACTTTCTTAATTAAAGAGCAACCACTAATCAATATTGGCTAGAAAAATAAAAATCCAGTTATTAACATGGAAAATGCTAGGATCGTAAATTCATCTCAAATTAATTAATAATTGACATCTAATTATTAATATGCAACCTTTACCCTAAAGAGAATGTCATATTATTTTGGGAGGAACTTGGTAACCTAAAATTTGGGATACCTATTATTTTTCTATTAGCATATATTAGATTTGGGTTAATCTTCAAAATTCCAAATTTTTCCCAAATTATATATATATAGGAAAATGCTATTCATATGACATGGCACTTGTCATATCAATGTCATGTCATAAAATATAAAAAAAAATTTACATCATATAAAAAAATATTTTGGCTTTTTTACTGAAACCGTTGTGAACCCTACAAATATAATACCTATAAAAATCTTTCATGTTGTCACTGATAATATAAAAAATTATTATTAATTCTTTTTTAAAAATTATTTTTTAGGTAAATGAGTTGAAAATTTTTAATGACATACAATGTTAGCTCATTGCTCTGGACTTTTTTCAAATGGTACTCTTCTCTCTCTTGGTGGAAAACAAATCTCCCGAAGATATTTCATCATCATTTTCTTAAAAAAAACTATTATTAATTAGTTTTTTAAAATTATTTTTTTAGTTAAATGAGTGGAAAATTATTAATGACATACAATGCTAGCTCATTGCTCTTAACCTTTTTCAAGTGGTAACCTCCTCTCTTCTGCTGGAAAACAAATCTCTAGAAGATACTTCATCATCATTCTCTTAAAAACAAGACTCCTAGAGAGCTCAGTTTTGTTAAAGAATTTTTTTATCCTTCGAAGACCATATTTTCAATCAAAAACTGGTTTGATTTGGACTAAAGGTTGCGCTTACGAATGGATGTTCTTAACAAAGGAGCCAGCTAAGAAGACAATATGTCCACTTGTCCAACATTTATGTGAAATTAATGACTACAAGCATCCAAAGGAAAAACTTCTTTGTAGCTTGAAAGACTTTTCATCCATTTTAGAGGTTCAAACCCCTAATGTCTATGGATCGCCTCCTCCTAATATGGAACAGGTCAGTATGGACTGTGAAACTCCTCATCAAGATTCTCCCTTTTTTGAAAATTTATTTCTCGAAATAAGAGAACCATCTTATGATAAATCTCTTATTTAGGATTCCAAGTTCCTTATCCCAATCTGATAGAATTCTATGAGGATGAGCTCCTTGAAGAAGTATTCTCCCCCAAGCAAAGAACTAAACCATGGTTAATACCATATATGAATTTGATATCGACTAAGAGGAAAGTGAGTATCAATATTTTAACCTCTCTCCTATTCAGAACAGTCCTTAAAACTTAGGGCCCAAGTTGGTACTTTGTGTGAAAAATAAATAAAACGTATTCTCTCTACTTTAAAATTATTATCGGAGATGTATTATTTTATTTTTGTGGTTGTAAAAGCATTTGCTATTATATAAAGCATATGCTTCTTTTGCTTTTGTGAGTTATTGGCATGATTCCTTTTGTAAAAGCATTTATTACAGTATAAATCATATGCTTCTTTTACTTTTGTAAGTTGTAAAGGCGTCCGCTTTTGGATAAAGTAGATGCTCCTTGCTGGTGGTCTTTATTTTGTCTTCTTCTCATCTCACCCTTTCTATATAGAGAGGAGTTTTCAATTGTAAGGCAGACCCCCTTGAATATTAATAATATTAAGTGTGTTATCTTCTACAATGAGTTTTAATTTTTCTACTTTTCTGGAAACCGGTTTTTATATTTATTTCATATTATTCTTGCATATAAGTGTTATTCTTGCACTCACCTTTCTCTAAGGATCTTGTGTATCATAAAATATAAGAGCTATATGATCCATACCGGACTGCCTATAGACTAGATTTTTAGATCAGGAGCCTTGAGATCTAAGTATACATGTATTTCGTGATCTCGACAAAACTTTCTATTAATTTAGCTTGCAAGTAGGAGCCCATGGTATCATTATTTCTATTTTCTTATCTTTCTATCACATTTATATAATTACATAAATATATAATGAGTCGCTTGCCAATTATTGGCTCAATGACATCATTTTCTTTTCTTTTTTTAAGAATAATTTGAAATTTTGTATCAAGAATCAGGTAGTTCATTGGCACTCATGAGCAGGAAATTAAAAGCCAACTGGCCCGTACCCTGAATGCACACATATTAGGTAGAGTAATATATATATATATATATATATAGCTATGCTATAGACCCCAACGTCGGGAGCTTATAAAACGCGTACGAGTTAAAACTAACGGGTATTCAAAATGGTGAGTTTAGATAAATTAATAAAAGTCATATTTTTTTATGCACTCTGATTTTTTTCCCCAAATACATCACCATTTTGCAACTTGATATTTTCCCCCAATTCCCTCCTCCTCTGCAGTTCTCCAATCTAAATTTTTTACCAAAAAAAAAAAACTGTATTCTAGATTTGATCTTATTAACAAAACAAAAACTCATTAATGAAAACTCAAAGTGTATACGATCATTGAACGCCATGGTTACATAAACAAGAACTTTTGGAGGGTTACGTACCAAAGAGGTGTAGAGGTAGAGCATAGAGATACAGAGCAGCTTTGATTGGAATGGTATTGTGGACGTTACTTTCCCCATAAAACCAACAAGTGTACTACTTGTTTGTTTTTTATGTGTGTGACCTTTACCTATGTTGAAAAAAACTTGAATCACACATACCCAGTTAACCCCAATTGAAACCAACAAAACAAAAGGAAGAATAAAAAAGACACACAAAATTTTATATAGGTTCCAATAAAATTGGCACTATATCTGAGTGAGTGAATGCTTTTCTGTAATTAAACAAAGTAATCACAACATTGAAGAAGAAAAAATCACAAGAAGCTCGAAGAATACAAAGAAACCCTTTCTCTGCAACCTTCTCGATGCTTCTCTGTCAAATACACTCACTATTTGATGAAAAAGAAGGGGATGAAGGCTTACAAAATAAAAACTATTAAAAGGCCCACTTATTGTTGAAGCTGATGTGGCCCAATAAAAAACAGCCGGTTGTTATGTTTGCTTATAAACCAAAACGCAATGTTCCATTTAAGGGTGCTAACACATAAAACGACGCCATTTTTGGAAGAACGATCAGCACTGTTTGACGCGGGCACTGTGCAAATGAGCAAGTTCTACTGTTGTCTTAAAGCTCTGTTCCTTATTCTTCCTTTTTCTCTTCTTCACTCAAACTTGTTACCAAACACATGAGTTTCTGGATTAATTCTTCACAACCTAAATTAACTTTTCGTTTATTATTCTTTCTTGTTTCCTTCATTAATGAATTTGCATTCCAAGTTAAGAAAGCTTGAGGTGAGAAGAATGCTATTTTTCTTGACAGTATATTTCAGGCAATATTGGGACGGTTGCAGAGGAGGTGGATTGAGGGAAATCATATTGCAAAGCGAAGTTTTTACCTCTCTAGTACGTAACCCTCCAAAAGCTTTTGTTAATGTAACCATGGTGTTCAATGATGGTGTATATTTTGAGTTTTTGTTAATGGGTTTTTGTTTTGTTAGTGAGATCAAATCTGCAGTTTTCTTTTTTTGATAAAAAATCTAGATTGGAGAACTGAAGGAGGGAATTGGGAGAAAAAGTCAGGTTGCAAAACGGTGAGGTATTTGGTGAAAAAAATCGGAGTAGGCAAAAAAAGTGACTTTTACTAATTTGTCTAAACTCACCGTTTTGAATATTATTAATTTTAACGCGCACGTGTTTTATAAGCTCTCCGACGCTGAGGTCTATAGCGTGGCTATATATATATATATATATAAGGACTGTTTGCTATATGGTAATCAAATCCCATTTTATATAATTCTTATTTACTTTTTTCCTCATTCTTTAAAAAAAAAAAAAAAGAAGTTAGTAATGATTAATTGGTTTTCTTTAATTCATATAATAAACAATGAAGATTGACTTACTATAGGCAAAAGCGTAGCACATGAAAGGAATATTCTATAGGATGCGAGTTACACTTGCAGAGAAAGATTTTACTGAACATGTCTTACTAGTTTAGACGTCAATCTATTACCCTTTATTGGGTAGGAGGTATTAGTGAAGGGATTGAAGGAGGGAGAGGAAGTAGTGGAGGGATTCGAGGGATGATGGTTGTTTGGTAGGAGGAATTGATGGAGAGAATGGGTTTGAGGATGGATAACAAATCTCTCAAAAACACTCCCTCCACTACTATTGAAAGGATTGGAGGAGGGAGAACTTTTATAACTAACTAATAAATTTTTAATTATCTTTTAATCCTTTATATTCTTCTTCCTTCATATTATACCAAATAACATGGGGGATTTATGCAATTCACTTACTCCTTCAACCTCTCCCTCTCCTCACCCTATTCCATCATTCTTCCTCCTCCTCCTTCATACCAAACAGAACCTTAATGAATTGGTGTGGCTCATAATTAATTTAGCGAAATTTGCTTTGCTATGCTTGCATGCATGCACGCGTTAGTATAAGCCAAGTGACCACCTGAAATGAGCAATCAACTTCCAATTCAAATCTATCTTAATACCTATTATGTTGACAGAATTTTGACACTTTACATTTCAATCATCATATATGTCCCTTTTTATTTTAATTTATTTATTTAATATATAAGATGTCAAAATTCTATTAAAGGGACAGGCAAGGGGACAGCAAATCCCAATTCTCAATTCCACGAGGAGATAATACACATTGAAGTTGTGCAAATAGCCCCAGAATTGGACCTTTAGCGTCAATTATGGAGCACTCAATAGACAAAGCACTTGTTTAATTTCTTCCAATAAATTAAAGAGCCACAGTAAATTGCAATATGTTGTTATTAGTTAATTAAAAAATGTTTATTGGATAGTTTAGTTTTTGGATTTATACTTTTTACCTAATTAATTTCGCATTGTTTGTAAGCATTCAAAAGAGAATTCCAACAATGTGCAAATATATCTCATCGGAATGAGTCTTACATTTTCTATTAGAGTTTGACGAAATTACTCATTTAATATTTACTTAACTACGAGACAACAAATGCTTCAGCAAGGCATGTGTGTCTTTTCTTAAATGCGCTTTTAGTCGATAGCATGCAATAAAAGAATCAATGTATGGTTACCATCCAGGAAAAAGTGCTTTATAATAAATGAGGTATTTTAAGTGTTTTAAAAATCCTAATTAAATGTAGTTTTTAAAAATTTTCATTGGGCTTTCCTCGCAAGTACAGTTCAGGATTCGAAGTAACAAAATCAATTTAAGTAGGTTCAGATTTTCCTTTTTTTTTAAAAAAAAAATAAAAATCCTAATTATTCTCTATTATTTATTTAATTCAATTAAACGAAGGAGTAACTTTTACCGCAAAAAGTAACAAATAATACAAGTAAATAGCCATTAGATAACTAAGAAAGAGATGCTTGCATGAAAATTAAGGGTAAAAAGGTCATGCAATAAGTCGATGATGATCTCTAAAGTCTCCACTCCAACTTATCAGCCTTGCAAACTGGATTTTGCTTGGCCAAAACATCCCGGCCGGCCGACTTGTAATCCACGTTACATGCATGTTCTTCCGGCAATCGATGGCGGGGACAAAAGATTTCGCCGCACCGGCACTTAAAACCACCAATGAGTCCCACTTTCTTATTGCAATTCTTGCACCTGCTTCTTCCACTTCTCGAATCCCCATGTGCGGTAGCCGATTGTTTGTCTGAAATATCATCATGGTCATCTTTGTAGCACGCGGTGCACATGTTGTTTTTCTCCACAACTCCATCGAATCCGCGGCCATTAGCACAGAGCACTGGATATTGCTGTGGGCGAGTAACAATATAACTAATGCCTTTCGTTTTGTTAATCAGCTCTTGTTTGAGAAAATTGTCGTAGCACTTGGAGCATAGGTTTCGGTTCTTTTCAGATCCATAAAAACCACAACCATTGGCACAAAGTGGCGGATCCATTAATGTCTTCTTCTCTGTACGTTCGAACCAATCAAACCCCTGCTTTCGATACCTGTTTAATCTGTATGCTCTATAATTATGCTTTGCTACTTCAAATTCTTCAATCTATAACTTTTAGATGTGTCAAATTCTTTCTTCCAATGCGCTTTGTAATATTTCACAGAGCTAGACAATTTATATATATAGACAATGTGGTTGATTTGTATGGTAGCGTAGGAATTGGATTAGGGTTAGGATTTCCTATAGTTTTTTAAACATCTAGAACTTTTCGTTTTATATATGGAGCTTGCTTGGTGTATAACCTTAATTGGTTAATTAGGAGTAGGAAGTTAAAAGGCTTTGGATATTCTTGCTTTTCATTATCTCAATTCACAAAATTATTTTTTCAAATAAGGTAATTACTTTTATAATATTTAAGTGGACAATCCAAAATTAATCAATTAAAATGTTGCCGGTTTTAAAAGGTATTTATATTCTATTTGTTAATGTCTTCCAAACACTTGGATAAGTTCATTTAGTAGGCATAAAGAGTCTGATGCAAGAAACATATCCTAAGCGCAATTTTCAGTTTATTTAACTCATTTACAAAAAATGAAACTTAAAAAGAAACAAGCGGACCTATATGAAAGCCAATCAAACGCATTTATATGTCACGTCATCGCTTAGTAAACAAGTTGATAAATAAAATAATAGTTGTATAACATTGTTAAGGTTCTCATCACCATTTCAAAATTTTCTAAAAGACCAAGCACCAATCTATATTGGCTAGAAAAATAAAAATCTAGTTATAATTAAACATGGAAAATGGTAGGTATCCTAAATCCATCTCAAATTAACTAATAATTGACATCTAATTATTTGAATTAAAACTAAAATCCTATTTACTAATATGCAACCTTTACCCTAATGAGAATGCCATATTATTTTGGGAGGAATTTGGTGACCTAAAATTTGGGATACCTTTCATTTTTCTATTAGCATATATGAGATTTGGGTTAATCTTCAAAATTGCAATCTTTACCCAAATTATATGTGTAGGAAGATGCTATTCCAAATAATATGGTACTTGTCATGTTATAAAATATAAAAATTTATAGCATGTTAAAAGATAATTTTGGACTTTTGCTAAAATCATAGTGAACCTTATAAATATAATATTTATAAAAAATTTCTATATCTGGACCACTAATAATATAAAAACTATTATCAAATTTTTTTTTAAAAAATTAATTAAATGAATTAAAAATTATTAATGACATACAATGTTATATCATCGGGGATATACATAGAATCCCAAGCATTTTCCATATATATATATATATATATTCCATATATATGTATATATATCCTGAAATTAAGTACATGAACGAAAAACAAAAAATCAATAACTGACGTGATACTATGTAACTTTTGTACGATTATCCCTACAATTATGACCAAATTATGGAGCATGACAATTGCATGGAGAGACATTATGTCATAGAGTTACGAAGCTAACCAGCTCACTATCACAACATTTCCTATCAATTATATTTCACGTACACAGCCCCATATCCATTCAAACTTAATCTAATTAGCCATATATATAGTGTAATAAGTGATAGAGAAAATAAAAAAATCTAACAAAAAGTTGTACAAATAGACCTATCTGGCCATAAGCTTAGCAAAGCTAATATGGGCGGTGGTGTAGTTAATATTGCTGGGTTTCTAATGATGCTATCTTGCTTGCAGGTGGTGCTGTATTAGGCATGGCTGGTGACCGTGATGATCAAATAATGGCGGAGTCTGGTTGTGAGCCGGTGTTCGAGCACTACCCGTGCTGCATGGAGTTTCTGGTGGGAGTTAAACCGGAGCCGCCACGGAGATGCTGCGAGCACGTAGTGAAACTGAATAGATTAGCTAAAGAGGGAATGGGAGCCGGGAGGATATGCTGGTGCATAGAATGCATGGTGAGGGACACAACTCCTCAGCTGATGGCCTCCCGCATTGATGCTCTTCCTATCATGTGCCACACCCACCTTAGTTTCCCCATCTCTGTCAACATGGATTGTAACAAGTAATTAATTAATCACTACTACTAATTCACTTTTATTTTGTTTATAATTAATTAGATAATTTTAATTATTAATTATAATTAACTTCAATCTTATATTTTCTTGCTGCAGCTTGTACGGCTTTGAGAACTAGCTCCTTCATATATGGATGGGGGGTATTGAATAAGCACTCTTGGTTTGGGATGCTATCCCTACGTACTATATATATATACATGCATATCAATTTCATGGAGATAATGTGAGAACATCAAGCTATTTAAGTATATATTATATATTCTGAAAATTAATTAAGATCAAGAAAAGGAAATTAGAAGTGATTAAGCCCTTTATTATATATGTACGTGTCCAACATGGATGAAATTAAATTAATGAAATGAATGCTAATTCTGAACAAGTAGTGACTTGCAATTAATTATTTAAAGTTAATTTCATAGCAACTTCTTTTTTTTTTTGGGCAGAAAATAGTCTTGTATTAAAAACCACCAAAACAGTGGAAACAATATACCAAACGCCCCTACACAAAGGGGATTAAGCAGCTAAAGCTAAAAGTTCAATCTAAATTCCATCAGCAATACATTTAGGAAGCAAATTTAAAGTAAATTCATCATAATGTAACAAGAGAGTGTATTTAGCTCCTAAATCAGCAACACTCGGTTGTTCCACTCCAGTTTCTAGTCCTCACACAAAAAAGCTTATTCTCATATTTTGAATCTCATACCAGGAATTCCAATTGGCTGGAGATGAAACTTCTAGGATAGTGTTTGCTACTTCCTTTGCATCCGTCACCCATATGGTGTTTTTCCAGTTGCAATCCTTTGCATGAATAGATGCCCAATTTAATGCAAGAATTACAGCATCATAAGGAGACGAATAAGAATATAAATGAGTAGCTAAGAAGAGAAATGCCCCTGCACTGTCCCTCTCAACCATTGTAGCAGAGGCGTAATTTTCTTCGAAGGCAGCATCAACATTGATTTTCAGCCATTCATTGGGTGGTGGTTTCCATCCTTTAGACTTATTTTTAAATTGTAAATGGTCTTGAGTAGATTTTGCGTATATTGCTGAATAATGCTCATTGACCACATTGTTAAAACTCCTTAAATTTTGATGAAAATTCCTAGTACCTTTGAAAAGCACTTCATTGCGAAATTCCAAGTAAAATATAGCAAGCAAGCTGTGAAATTAGAAATAGCATTCTTCTCCAATCCTTCACAATCAGGTTCAATACGGTACTGGATCAATTGACAAATATCAGTACATCCTAGATTATCCAACTTGAGACCCCAGTGGATCCCAAAAGCTAGAGCTCTCACAAAATGACAATGCAAAAATAGATGCAAAGTTGATTCTTCTCCATTATCACATAGAAAGCAAGAGGCCTCAGCTTTATGAATCTAGTAAAACACTTGAGTTCTAGTGGGAATTACATTTTCCATCATTCTCCAAAGATGCATCTTTAATCTTTCATACAGTTTCCCTTTCCAAATTTCCTTCCAAATGTTTCCTGTCACTTCATCGAAACAATATATGTTTTAACTAAAAAATGACTAAGGCCTTACACTGCTCAAATAGGCTGACTTGGAGTGTTTAAGAACCTGAAAATAGAAAAGAATGTCAAGTAATCCTGAGTCACAAGTATGGTACCTGCCAAGGATACTCCGACGCTCAAGTTGGTGATAAAAAATCTGGAGGGATTTGAGTAGAGATTCAGTAAGGTCAGAGAGCTTTTTTTTTAAGGGAGTTGTCCTTGGTTTTTATAGGTGAGTGGAGGAAGAGGCAGTTACTCTAAGCTTATCACCATACCTTGTGCTCCATACTCCATCTTCCCATTTGTGTACAACCATCTATGGTATGGGAGTGTGTGGATGTTGGAGCAGTTCCTTGCAATGAGAGAATGAGAGTGGGTGCACAACTTGAACGTGAGTAGAGGTGTGGTACGTGTTGCGATTATTGTACAACACTAGCATAGTAGTGGGGTTGAGTACACATTCAGCACTTTTTGAACACGTGTTCAAAATATAAAAGTATAAATTAATATTATAAAATACCCTGTAACACTTGTCCTAGTTATATAAATCAAATAATAGATAAAACTGTTCAAAATATAAGAGTATAAATTAATATTATAAAATACCCTGTAACACTTGTCCTAGTTATATAAATCAAATAATAGATAAAACTAAAAATAATATTTTTTGATTAATATAGCTAAGATATAATAATTTTTATTTTAAAAGGAGCATGGCAAGAAGCATAGCTAGGTGCGCGGGACGCATTAGGGAGAATGGGATGTGCTGGGCTAGGCATCGTGTTTGCCAAGCAGGACGCTTGCGAAAATAGGACACACTAGGCCAAGTGGGGCATTAGGTGAGTCAGGGCACACCAAGGAGCTAGGCTTTTAGAAGCTCTCCTATAGTTGAAGCTATCTGGGAGTTGAAGAGTTCTATAAGCTGTAGAACTGAAGAAACAAAAACTCTCCAGGAGCTGAATCCCTCTGGGAGTTCAAGAGTTCTATAAGCTATGGGAGTTCAAGAGTTCTATAAACTATAGAACTCAGGAAGCAGAAGGTTTGGAGATAAAGCTCTCAGGGAGCTAAATCCTTTGGGACCTGAAGAGTTTTAGAAGTTGCAGAACTCAGGAAGTAGAAGCTCTCCGGGAGTTGAAGAGTTTTGGAAGCTGTAGAATTCAGGAAGAAGAAGCTCTTCGGGAGCTGAATCCCTATGGGAGCTGAAGTCCTCTGATGCTGAAGAGTTATAAAAGCAAAAGCTCTCTGGGAGCTAAAGAGTTCTAGAAGCTACAGAACTCAAGAAGCATAAACCCTCTGAAAGCAAAAGTTGGGTGCTAAAGTGTACACTGAGTATAGGGTGCCTAAGATACAATTACTTAATAGGAAAAATCAACTTCCTCAAAAGATTCATTTCTAATTGGCCTGGGAAGATTTAAGTTTTCTCATATCTCCTCAGATTAAAGAACTAGGAACAATTTCGATGGGAGGATCATCATCAGGAGGCTTTTAATAAGATAAAAGAATATTTAACTAAGCCTCTGGTGTTAATGCCCCCTCATAGGAATGAGCCATTAATTATGTAAATCTCAGCCACAGAAAATTCTGTAGGAAGCTTGCTGGCCCAAGAGAATGAGATTGGGAAAGAACAGGTTGTCTACTATTTAAGAAGAATTTTAATGGCCAACAAACTTAAATATTCCCTGATTGAGAAGTTTTATATGGTGTTATACTTTTCAACTATGAAGTTAAGACATTATATGTTGTCAAGAATAGTTTTCATAATATCAAAAACTAATCTTGTTGAGTATATGCTCTCAAGACCGATCATATGAGGAAAGATTGAAAAATAGAGCATGACCCTATTAGAGTTTAAATTCAGATATATACCACGAAAATGTGTAAAAGGTCAGGTTCTGGATGATTTTGGGGTCGACCATCCATGTCTGAAAATTGAAGGAGAAATGGATCTAATATAAATATCCATAATTTCGCTCAATCCTAGGAAGTTGAGTTTTGACAAATCATTAATGTGGGATTTGGCAGGTGTTGGGATTGTGATTGTATCTTTGAAGGGATGGAAAATATAGTTTTCATTCCAATTAGGTTTTGATTACTCTATTAACCAAGTCGAGTACAAGACATTAAATATTGGCCTTAAAATTATGAGAGAGATAGGGGTTTCAACGATTGAAATAATGGATGATTCTCTCATTATACTGAATCAATTGATAGGTAGGTACAATTGCAATAATATTAATTTAACATCATATTGTATGGTAGCAATTTAACTCTTGAAGGGATTCAATGATGTGGCATTGCTATACGTACCACTATAGCTTATCAATAAGGCCAACGAAATGACTCAAGTAGTTTTCGGAATTTATATCCTAGAGAACTTGAAAGAGAAGGTTATCAACATTAGAAGACAAACCCTCACGTCCCTGCAAGAAAGTGGTGCTCAAGTTGATGTTTATTGTTTATAAATTGGGCATAATGATTTTAGATACCCGTTGATTAGGTATTTGGAGAATCTATATGCATCAAATGAGCAAAATATAAGGATGTGAGAGGTACACTATATGATAAATGAGAAAGAATTATATAAGAAGGGCCAGGATGACTTGTTGCTAAGGTGTTTTGGAAAGCATGAAGCCATGCTTGTTATGCTTGAAGTCCATAAAGGTATTTGTAGTGCTCACCAGATTGGAGCTAAAATGCTTTGGATGATTCGACGACACAAGTTTTGTAGACCTACCATCTTGGCTAACTACATTAAGTATGTAAAAGGATGTCAGGCATATTAGAAGCATGGCCTCATCCAACATGTTCCGACTATACCTTTTAACCTCATTATAAAGCGATGACCATTCTAAGGTTGGGCCACAGATCTGATAGGCAAGGTATATCCACCTTCTAACAAGCAACATACATTTATTATTGTTACAATAAACTATTTTACGAAGTGAGTGGAAGCACAACTAATGAAAGTGGTAAGTCAGACTGAGGTCATTACCTTTCTAAAAGATGGCATAGGTTTAGCCTTCTAAAATCTATAACAACCGATTAAGGAACAGTGTTTATAGGGGATGCCGTACAGAACTTGGCAAAAGATCATGACTTCAAATTCACCCATTTGACCCCATATTTTGCTCAACCCAATAGACAAGTCATGGTTAACAATAAGGTTTTGAAAGGAATCTTAGAAAAAATAATCACCGATAACTCTAGGGAGTGGCATGATGTACTTTCAGAAACATTATTTACTTATCGAACATCTAAAAGATCTGGAATAGGTACAACACCTTTTGTCTTAACATATGGCTATGATGATCCTCCCTATGGAAGTTATAGTAATGTCACTAAGGGTGGCCCATCAACACAATCTCTCACCAACTAGTTATACATAAGTAATGTTGTAGGAAGTCAAAGAGCTGGGTGAGATAAAATTAACGGCTTTAGATCACTTGCACATATAGAAAAAAACCATGACCAAGATGTATAACAAATGAGTTAAGCATAAGGGTTTTGGAGAAGGAGACCTAATATGGAAGGTTGTCTTATCCATTGGCTCTAAAGATCCTAAATTTGGAAAATGGTTTTCTAATTAGGATGGATCATATATGATTTTGAAGGTTGTAGGTTAAGAGCCATATCAATTGCATGACAAAGACTATAGAATAAGACATTTTAACCTAATCAATGGTCGTTTCCTGAAAAAGCACTACCCATCCAGTTGGGAGATTTATGGAGTGGATAATTAGTTATGTATAGAATGATGGTAGCCTGAACAAGGCTGTTGTAGTGATTGTAGGCTTCATTAGCCTTATTATTTTTGAAGTTCATTATTAAAGTTAGACTGCATAGTTTGTTTGCTTTATTTTTTTATTTTATTTTGTGTCTTCGCAACTAGCCAAATACACAACAAATACATACGGTTTAACAACTTCTACAATATGAAGCTGAAAAATAAAATCAACGTTAGAAGAGGTAAATGATGATAAAGTGTAGCATAAAAGTAAAATTTACCTCCGAGTCCTTCATTAGGTTGAGTCCACGAGCAGAATTTTGAGTAGTAGGATCGTGGTCAATAAGAAAATCATCAACATTAGATTTATCCTTAGCTCTAGTTTTGTCCTTAATGATGGGATGAGAGTTAAATCCTGAATATGGACTAATAGGCATTTCGACCTATGAATGGTCGATTGGATCTATAGGTTGGGAGTCAATCTCATATGATGAATCCTACAATTGAAAGTCAAGCAGTAAGATGAGTTGACAAATTAAAGTTGAAAATAAAATCTAGGACGATAACGTATCACACTCATGGATAGCCAAGACTAAGAGAGTTGTATCAAGATTGAGTAAGATTAGCTGGACTAGATGAGGTCAAATTTTCTTGAGCAAGGGTGATAGTGTGAGAAGGAGTCGGGTTTTATACAATTGTAGTTCTTGGAGCTAGATTACTAATTAGGGTTGAGCTAGAAAGAAACATGGTCGCCAGAATATGAAAAACTCACGTGTTAGCATTTGTTGGTGAAATTTTTATCAATGTCAATTAAGAAAGGTGATTACCCTAGTTTTGGATTATGATTAATCTGACTATTTCTCAGCTGATGAAGGTTGACTGGTGACGTTGGTATGGGTTGTAGAGGTATGTCGGTTATGTTTTCGGAAGGTTACATAGCCGTTTTTCTCCTTTTTTTATGATAATATTCCTCATTGGAAAAGTTTGATCCGAAAGTATTCCGCGCTGCAAACAGGATATTCTGTCGAATACAAATAAAAGAGGAGGAATGAAAGAAAGTTTAAGTTGGGACTTAGAGGAGCAGGTCGGCCAGTATTGGAAGTTGTTGTCCTCCTTTTCTTAATGGCTTAAGAGATGATTGCAATATCATTGCCGGAGTTTGCAAGGAAAAGAGTCAAGCAGCGCATAATAATAAGTGCATAAGAAAGTGAGAAGATGTGTACTTGAATTAGTAGGTGGAAAAGAGATAGCATTGTGGTCGGTTGAACATGCTATTATTTTAATAGCTGGAATGATACCCATAGTTGATGTTGTCTCGTATGCGGGCTTCACATATTTAGTGGTGATTTCAGTAGATGAAAAAACATGAGACATCATATCTGAAGCTAAATTCATAAAGTAAGTACACATTCTGTTATTCCACCATAAGTCAAAATGAGAAATGGAGATTGCAGATTCTGTGGAAACTTTAAGTCCAAATGAGCTTTGGGGTCCTTCATATAAATGAATATATCATTGGAATTCAGGAATGAAAGAGGAGACGGCTCCACTTCATCAATGCATCAGGATTTTCAGCAGGGCGAGGAGGCGGGCACCACTATGCCCCCCTCCAAATCTAAGGATGATTTCTTAGAACTGTAGGGGGATTGGCCGCCCTCCGATGATCAATAACCTCAAAGCCCTTATTCGGAGGAATACACTGAACTGTATCTTTCTTATTAAGACAAAGTGCAACAAAGAAAAGGCTAAAATTTTTGCAGAAAACTTAAGTTTTGCAAGTTCTTTATCGAGGAGGCTAACAGGAATGCGGGAGGTTTAATTCTCATGTGGACTAGTGAAGTAGAGATTAAAGTGGAATGGAGCAGTGATTGAGTCATCTGTGCTTCGATTCCTAATTCCTATGATGAGAGAATGTGGAAGATGTTTGCATGTTATGCTCCTCCTTATTTTTAAGAAAAGCAACTATTCTGGGACACCTTATTGTCTCTTCTTGAATATGAGAGTATGCCTTGGTGCCTCATAGGGGACTTAATTAAAGTAACTTGCGAATTAAAAAAGTTTGAAGGGAAACGAATTGGAAGGAGAAAGATTTTCTTAAAAGACTTCCTCATTGAAAGGAGAAAGCTTTAGATGTAGGTTTCACTGGCTGTAGATTAACGTAGTTTAATAACCAACGAGGTATCACTTGTATTAAAGAAAGATTGGATAGAGTGTGTGCCATGAAGGATTGGTTAGGTCTCCATCCAGACTCGAAGGTTATTCACTTGGAAGTTGAGGTCTCTGACCACATTCCGATTATATTGATAACAAGAGGAGGAAAAGCGACTCTTCGCAGATCTTTTCGATATTTTAAAGTGTGGTCCTTGGACAAAACTTGCTTTGAGGTTGTCAGGAAAGCTTGGTATCGGAGACTTGCTTACACAACAAGGAGTTTAAAAAAATGGAACAGGGAACAATTTGGTTTTGTGGATGTGAAAATCAAAGAACTGGAACATGAACTAGCTTGTTTATAGGATTCTAATAAGGATCAAGGTGATCTAAAACGAATTCTAAAGGAGGAAATTGTGGAGTAAAAAATGAGGTTAGAAAGCATTCAAAAATAAAAATCAAGAGAACCCTGACTTAAGGAAAGTGACAGGAATTCAAAGTTCTTTCATGCAAGTGTGCTCATAAGGAGGAGAAGAAATATAATTGAAGCTATGAAGGAGGGCAACGTGTGGGTAACTGAGACAAAAGAAATAGGACAGTATCTTATAAAGGAGTTTGAATATTTATATTCCTCAATAGATTATGTGGTGCCAGATGAAATTTGGGACCTTATGCCAAATTGTATCAACAAGGAAGAAAATGAATCCTTCATGCTTATCCCAAGTGAAGTAGAGATCAAAGAAATATTTTGAAGTCTTCATCCCTTAAAGGCCTTAGGTCCACATGGTTTTCTTGGAAACTTCAATATGACTCATTGGATGATAGTCAAGGATCAGATGGTTGGAATGATCCAGGAATGCTTTCGTGTTAAGAAGGTTAGCAAAGGCCTAAACCAGACCATTATCTATCTAATTCCTAAAACGGACAAAGTTTCAAACTTTAATTATATTAGGCCAATTAATTTATGGAACTTTGTCTATAAAGTGGTTACAAAGATACTATCCAAGAGGCTGCGAACTATCCTAGACAGAATTATCTCTCCTTACCAAGGAGCTTTTCTAAGTGGAAGGTGGATAGCTGAGAATGTTGTAATCGCGCATGAACTGTCTCATAAGATAAGGAGACACAAGGGGAGGAATGACCTCATGATGATTAAGATCGATTTGAAAAAGGCTTATGACAAGTTGGAATGGAATTTCGTGATAAAAATCATGGAGGCTTTTAGTTTTTCTTGGAATTTAAGAGAATTGATTTTTAGTTGCTTAAGTACAGTTGAATTCAACCTCCTATTAATTGGAGGATGCTTTGGAAAATTATTCCAAGGAGAGGTATCCATCAAGGGGACCTTTTATCTCTTTTTCTATTCATCCTTGCAGCTAGGGTTCTAACAAGATTGTTCAAGCAGGAAAAAGAATGAGGCAGTCTTTAAGGAGTGAAAATCAGCAGAGGAGCTAGACCAATCACCTACCTTATGTTTGGAGATGATTTAATCATTACTAGTAGGGTAAATGTCCAAAGTACTGAAGCTATTGTGAGATGTCTTAACAAGTTCTGTCTTTGGTCAGGATAAGAGGTCAGCATAGAGAAATCCAACAGGCGGTTCTCCCCCAAGTGTAATAGAAATCAAATTAGATAAATCAAATAAATTCTCAGTTACAAGAAAATTGAAGACAACTCTCTTTATTTGGGGAACACTTTGTTCAATGGAAGGAATAAAAGGAAAGAGTATAGTAGAATCAAGGAGAAGATCCAAGGTCGTCTGGAGAGTTGGCAAGGAAAACTTCCATTTAAAGTTGGAAAGACGACTCTCATCAAAGCAGTGGCTCAATCCATTCCGGTTTATACAATGTCAACATCTAGAACACTAAGAGGGGTTTGTAAGGACCTAGAAGTTATCGTTTGTAGGATCTGGTGGGGGGCCAAAAAAGGAAGTACCAAATTTTTAGCTTATTGCAATTAGAAGGATCTGTGCAAGCTAAAAACAGCAGGAGGACTCGACCCTTTCCAAATTAGGATGGAAGATAACTAAAGAGGAAAAAAGTTTATGGTATGATTTACTGAGAATCAAATACTTTCGCAATGGGGATTTCTTTAGGTGTGAAGCAAAGAAAGGAGATTTTTGGGGATGGAGGAGTATTCTCAGTTCAAAAGCGGTAATTTCTAAAAGGAGCTGCTTTAAGATTGGAGATGGTTTATTAATCGATCATTGGCTTTACCCATGAGTCCCCTGGGAGGAAAATAATACATCAATCAAAAGGCATGGAGTAAGCATTACTACAGGTATAAAAGTAGCATATTTTTTCCATTTAGAATTAAGGAGTTGGAATGCATAACTGTTGAGAACCTTTTTTGAACCTCAAAGTGCTTAGAATATTATGAAACTAGAGTGGCCTAGCAATCCTAGACAAGACAATTTGCTATGGATAGGGAACAATTAAGGACTTTTCAGCATCAAAAGTACTTATTTGGTGGACAGAGGATACAATGGGGACCAAGAACCAGATAATTTGTGGGCAGGCATTTGGAAGTCAAAAATCCATACTTGACTTCAGTTGTTTCTATAGAGAGCTTTGGCTGGCTATATCCTTACGAGAAAAAAGTTAGCTGCTTTATTAAATATACCTGAATCTACTTGCCCTTTCTGTGAGGATTATGATGAAACAATAGACCACATAACGCTTAAATGCCATATCATTAGAGCTATTATCTTCTGAAGCAGATGGGGGATCATATGTGAGGATTTGAATTGTCAAGATGCATTTTCTTTGCTTAATTTTTGTTTGGAATCAAAAGGATTTGAAAGATTGGGAAGCAAAATCACTGTGTCACATATCCTGATTACTGCGTTATGCACTAGAAAGGTAAAAGATATCAAAAGAGCTATTTCTTTTTTTTTGAGAACTCAATGGATGAATTCGAAAGACTCTCTGTTTTGGACAAGCTTTCTATGGATAGGCTTGAAGATCTGCCGATCTCTGCTCCAACAAGTTTTCCTTTCAATGCATGTATCGTTCACACTGACATAGCAGTAGGGAAAGAAAGAATAGCTTTGGCCATGGCAATCTGTGACTACAAAGGCAATCTAATTTCTTTAGGTTCAAAGCTCATGACAGTGTTGACGCCTCATCTTGCAAAGATCAAGGCTCTAGAATGGGCTACTGATTTAATTGAAAGGAAGGGAAACCTAAGAGTAGTCTGGTTTTGTGGTTCTCAAGTGGTAGTAAAGGAGGTGAAAGACAACAGTAAGTCAAATTCTTGGTTTGCTTACACTGAGATCTTGAAGGTGCGGCATGCCTTTACAGGGAACCAATGGTCTTTGTTGTGGATTAGTAGGAACCGCAACTTGTTAGCTGATCTAATAGCAAAGACCACTCATTCGTCTTCTTCAATTTTTTATTTTGATTTTTGTTGTAGGATCTTATTCCTCTTACTTTTGAGCAACAAATCCATAAGGACATCACGAAAGGTTTTTTCTCTGTGTAATCTAGGTTTCTAGTTTTTGTCCTTAATGCAGCTTTATTTACCAATATATATATATATACATATATATCATTGGAATTCAATTTCATTTTTAATGGTGGGACAAGTAAAGGTGAAGTCATCAAATAAAAATGCTGAGGGAGGTATGACTTGGTACATCCCAAACTACCATGCTACGAAGGAAGGTAAACAAACCTCTACACTGTATTAGCTTTTTTTGTTACCTATCGCATAGTATTTCAATGCCCTACATGCCAGCACACTATAGAATTTCTTGATGAGGAAACGTATTAGAGTATCACCATGGGGAAAATCACTAGAAATTGTAAAGAAACTATTGCTATTATAATTGCAAGAAAGAAGTGATCAATGATAGAAATGTTGAGGGCGATCCTTGCAGTTATAAAAAAATGTGAAACTTTCTTATGCTGAGTGCATAACAAGATCCGGATATAATATCCCACATCTAAATGGTACATTAACCCTTTCCACAAAAAAATCGATTGATCTCATGGAAGTACGCATGGAGCCACATTTGGAGAATCTATAAAGATCTAGGAACATTAGGCTTCAGTTCATTTGATGTAACACCCCCTTATCCACGCATACGTTTCCTTTTAAATACAAATTCGATTCATAATTAAAACTATTCCGGACAATACCACATCAGTACTAAAAACCCTTTATTTACTTTTTGAGACTGTTTTGCAAACCACACCATTAAACAGTAATACTTTAAAATAAGTAAAAGTATATGCACCTACAACATAAAGAGAAAGTATTTAATTAAATATAGAGTATCCTTACTCAAAATATGATAAAAGGAAAAACCGCGGAAGAACCATGTACTTTGCCTTGCCTCTCAGGTCTATACTGCCACCAAGTTCTATTGTGGAGCTCTGGATTTATCTGTCACACAGGACAAACAACTGTGAATGGAAAAACACTCAGTAGGTAACTCATATTCATATGTCAATGCCATGTCGTATAGTGTATCACCATACACATAAAATCATCATTTTTTCCTCTTTATTTTATAATTGAATAGCTCATTTTCTTTTCGAATTTCGTGTGGCCACACAAAATACTAACCCCTTTGATGGTATGTGGATGAATCACTGTTCCGAGCGACCCACCGCTATGTGTGGTCAGTGATTCACATATATATTAAAAGTAGGTTTAAAACCATACACCTTCCTTTGTGTGCAACCATTTTGAAACACAAACCCTCAGAAAAAAATCTTTCATTTAACATAAAATAATAAATTATCAGAATTGCTCTATGCAAATGAATGTTCATGCAATAATGCACAAGTACAACCAAACAACACAATAAAACACATAATTACCAGCCATCCTATTCCAACAGCCGCAATTACCGAAATGTCCATGCTTAATCAACAATTACAAATTGCCCAACCATACTCATGTAATTACCGAAATGTCATTGGTCATCTTGAAAATTACCAAGATGCTCCTCTAGTATATGAAAAATTATCAAAATACCCCTCAATAGGTATAAGACCAATTTCTAAAATAACATAAATAATAATTTCCAACCAGTTATATACATACAACCATTTCAGTACATACATAATTATCCATCTATATACACATTTACAAACAAAATTATAAACACATACATATAAATAAATACATATATAAAAATACACACATATAAGCACACATTCATATGCGCAAATATATACACAAATATATTTTTGAAAGACCAAAATGCCCTTAAACATTTTCAAAAATCCTATTTGTATCCCTTACATACAAATTTATCATTTTACTTTTGAAATTCTCAAAAATACCCAAAATACTTTTTATATATAAAAAGACTAAAATGCCCTTCACATATAAAATTTTTACATAATTGCCCTACAATGGCCAGCCTCTCTACAAGTCAAATACAACCAATTTCTTCACCAAAACAAGAAATTAACAAGGGTTTATGCCATTTTCACTAATCAATTTAAACTAATTATGCATTAATCCATCAAAATCAAACTTTAATCATCAATTCCATCAAACCTTAAATCTAAAAATTGGGGATTTAATCAATAAGCTCAACACACATGAAATTAAGCTCAATCCATCATCAGTTCATTGATTCCACGCATGAATTTATCAAATAATCAAGCAAAAACACATGAATTTGGAAGCCCAAATCATTCTACCTAAAGAGGATAAATCTTGGAAGGTTGAGGATTTACGTTTAAAACTTCTAAGTGTTTGGAATCTAGATAATTGGCAGCTTATTTCTCTTGGGAGGGACTACTTTCACGTTCTTTTACATTCGGCAGAAGATAAACAAAAGGTCTCATAGATTCTTGAATTTAAAACCAAGAATTGTTAGGCTGCAAGCTTGGGTAAAAAAAATTAATCCGACAATTCAGAGATCAATAAATGCTCAAATTTCAGTTAGGTTTTATAATCTCAATTGTGAGTTTTAGCATCCTCGCATACTCACAAACCTCGCAAGTGGCATTGGTATACATTTGAGTATTGATAACTCCACGCTTATAAGGAATTATGAGCATTTTGTTTGGGTTTTAGTTGATGTGGACTTGGCTGGATTTGTCCCAGAAAAACTTTCATTAGAAGCCACAAACAACTGCATTGAAGTGGAATTGTAATTGTAATTGTCTCTGAAATTCTGCTCTTCTTCACACAGTGTTGGTCATTTACTGGCTAAGTGTAAGTCGGTAATTGGGGAAGCTCCTTCTACAGTTGGATCTCATGACAAAGAAAAAGAAAATAAGGCTCTGAAGTTGACTCAGGTGTACAAACAGAAGCATACTAGTTCTCCACATGTGGAGTCGACTACACCCATTGTGCTTACTACCAATGCCTTTGAGGTATTGAATACGGAAGGGAGATCCACTCATATAGATGAAATGGTACATCAGCATGATGCAACTCCTCCTAGTAGGCAGACATTAATACAAAAATAGGCATTGAGGTTTGACTATCTGCTTCAGATCTAGGTACTGCTCCCAGCAAGACTAACTTTGATATAGAAGTGGTTAAGAGTGTTCGTAATTCAGAGAATGTTCAGACTCCATCACACTATAGCATGGTTCATCGACAGGTCACATCATGGGCAGATGCTTTTGGAGACTCAGATAATGAGATTGATGATTACGAAGATGATAGATTTGTAAACCAGTGGCCGACTTTGTAAGGTGAGGGCTCTTCACAACACTCAAAGGAGATCATCCTAAACGCAGGTCAACAATCAAATGCTATAGCCATTGCTCCAATCCCTAAGGATTCTTCAGGTACAATTAGTGCAGAGCAGTGGAACTTGGATCTGGCAGCTTCACAACCGTCAATCTTTAACATCACTGTTTAGAACCCATGGTATATGGTTAAAAGAAAACCGGGTCGACCAAAGAAAGGAGAAACAGCTAGAAGATTAAAGATGTCGACAGCGAGATTAACTAAGCCTTTCACACGGGTCTCTCAACACACTACTCACTGATTTTACTTTTTTCGAACTGCTTGTGATAGTTGCTGAATTTTATCTATCCTTCCTCTTTGTACTTTTTTATTTTCTTTTAATAAAATTTTTGGCTTAGGTTATTTTGGGTGGTTCGGGGTCAGCTATATGGATTCTCTGACTACTTCAATAGCCTAAGTAACCTATTATAATTATTATTATTATTTTATGATAAATTAAAATAAGTGAGAGGGACAATGTTTGAGCATGTTATTTCTTAGTATATGAGAATAAATATATTTTTCAGTGAAGGACTATAAATAAACTAGAGTGAGATAGATTGGAATGCTGGAGTGAGATAGGTTGGAATGGAATTGACTAGAGTGAAATTAATTGGCAGACCATATAGACGCAAATTGGTAATTTTGAAAAATTTATATTAGCTGGTGATTTATCAGAATAGATGGAATAATTGGTCAAATATGTTTTACAATGGGTGACATGAATTTTTTAGTTCAACTAGAGTGGCCAAGGGCATTTTGGTAACTTATCTAGGTCTAATGGATTTTATGGGATCATTATGTTCAAAATTAAATATGACGGCTAAGGTTGTGAAGAATAATTTTGAAAGAAGTTTGAAAACAGAAGAAATTAGATCAGACCAGATTAAGTCTATCTTGGATGTGTTGAGCCTTGTTAGTTGGTCTTTATTTTTATTTCACCAACCATGTTGATTATGGAGTATATCACATTAACCCTATCAATCATGAAGCCTATAAGAGGAGGCGACACCACAAAGTGAAAGACACCCCCCCCTCCCAATTGGTACACCAAATTTTATAGAATTACTTTTCTCTCTAACTTTCCTCATAGCTTTCATATTGTTTAGTAGTTCTATAGCTTATAATGTTTAGTGTTTTTTATTTTAATAAGTTGAAATCTTAATTGACAAACTAATTTTGTTTAAGATAGTTTATCAAACTTTTAATTTAAATGTTCTCTGCAAATTAATACATTTCGTATGTGAAGAAGTTACACTGCTAAAAAAGTGTTTTTTTGTGGCAGAAAAAAAATACGGCTAATTGCAAAATTAATGTCCCAAATAAAATTATAGCATTTTTTATGGCATTTGATTAAGATACTCAAAAGCCAATGTCGTTTTTTTTTACGACATTTTTAAAACTGCCTCAAAATATTTATGGCATTTTTAGGAATGATTTATAAATTTTATGACACATAAAAAGGACAGTTAAATAAATGCCTTAAAATTATTTTTGAGTCATTAGAATTAATACCGTATTTATTGTTACATTACTTTTCTAAATGCCACTTTTCAATATCGTAAGTAAATTTTATAACATACGTGATTTTCAAAATACCACGAATTTTTTGCCATAATTGTAATTAAATACTATATTTATTAAATACAATTTTGTAACTACAATTTTTTTTTCCATATAATTATTCATATTTACAAAAATATACTACTACAATTACATTACATAGCTTCTAAATATCATAAAGTCTTAAACTTAAATGAAATTATTTTATTAATAATCAAAATATAAATTGTTATATACAATGGCAATCTTACAAAAGTACTAAATAATATTTCTAAATGCTTAGCCTAAACGAATTTAACATTGAAATCACACTGTTGAAATCCAACACTGCTAACTTCAACAAAGTTGTATTTTGGAAATCCTCTTTGGAGTATTGAAAAATATAATTCCTTGTCTCTAACTTAGTAAGCTACAAAGTCAAAACCATCAGCTACAATCCATCCAAAGTTCCGAAAGACTCATTGAGAAGTCTTTGTGCTTCTTCTCTCCTCCTAGACAATCAAAGAACGAAAAATTAAAAAAAAAAAAAAAAAAAAGTTAGAAGGAATTACATACTCATGAGTTCCAACTGCAATCTACATACTATCAATAGGTTTGAACATGTTATTAGCATTTTGTAAGCAATTACTCTGATAACAACCTAGATGAATATATTTTAGTTCTCATTAGCCCTGTACTCAGAGTTTAGGATCTAGTAAAGAATGAAAGAGAAAATTATAGAAAAAAAAAATAAAAAATAAAAAATTAATTAAAAAAGAAGAAGAAGAAGATAGAAACATAACTGATAAAATAAATACATACATTTTAGGTACTACTCATATACCATGAATTTCCTTGCTCTCCTGTATGGCCTTCAAAGATGAGCATGAAGAATGAATGTTGACCAATGCTTACCATAGCACGGTAAATGAAAGTGTTTGAGAAGAGAAATTTTGTTAAGCATATGCAACAAGAATGGAATTCCACATCACTAGATCCCTGTGAGGCGTTTCCTCTACATCCCTTTGCATTTCATCCATGCACACATGTTTATTTTCTAAGAGAAGAGCTAATATGCATATTGGGATCACAAATATTTCAGAATAATTTTACCTAATATGTAATTTTACTACAGAGTTCATTTACATCTAACTTATGCCAATTTCAGTAAAGCCTACATATGATCAATAAAATCAGGTTACTAGTCTAAGACGAGGGGCATGAATATTTAAAAAGAAAAGAAAAACTGCAATTATTGAAAAGAGAAATCTTGTCTTTACCAAACAATAAATGTAACAACCCCTTAACCAAGCCTAGGTTCCTGAGGAAGGTGTGATTACCATATATTTTTTTTTTATTTGTTGAAAATATTCTTTTGTTTTGGACTTAACCACAATAAAATCAGAGAATTTCCTTTACTCTTTGAGACCGTTTTCCAAACCACACTAAAGCAGTATTATTTTGAAAATAAAACAAAGTTTACACACCCACACCGCAAAGGAAAATGTAGTATTTAAAAATACATAATATCATCGCCCAAAATAAAACAAACCAAATGCGGAAGAACGTACTTCTCTGGCCTCCAAGCACCCCGCCAAGCCCTACTTTGGCTTTGACTTATCACAGGATAGACAACTGAGTGGAAAACACTCGCAACCATATGCAAAGTGCAAATGACATGTCATGAAGTGTATCACTATACACCTAAAATCATTATTTTTCCTCTTTATTTATCAATCGAAAAACCCATTCTCTTTCCGTTTGACGCACAAAACACCACACCTCGTGGTATGCGGATGAACCACCGCTCCGCCACCGCTATGTGTGGTCGTGATTCATGAGCGACTAAAAGGGGTTTGAACTATGCACCTCATCGCAACCAATTTTCAAAACACAAACCCGGGGAATAATCTTTCGTTCACATAAAACAATAAACCACCAAAATTGCTTTATGCAAATGAATGCTTGCCACAATGCACAAGTAAAACTAAACAACACAAGAAAACACATAATTACCAACCGTCCTATTCCAACAGCCGTAATTACTGGAATGCCCCTGCTCCATTAACGACTACAAGTCGCTCAACAATACTGATGTAATTACTGATATGTCATTGGCCATGTCGGAAATTACCAAGATACCCCTCAAGTAAATGAAAAATTACCAAAATACCCTCAATAGGCATATGGTTAATTACCATTCTACCCTCGGTAAAATAACAGAATTAATAAATTCTATCAACATACGCATTTACAACACAAGTATAAACGCATATATAAATAAATACGTAAATGGAAATATACACACATAAATACACATTCATGTACACATATCCATATACATAAACACATATATACACACCCATATATGTATACACATTTTATATATACATATATATGTCCACAAATATAATTTACATATAGACATAATCACATATATACATACACATAAATATATGTATAAAAATACACACATATATATATATACATACTTGCATACACCTATATATACACAAACACGTATATACACACCCATATATGTATACACGTATTTCATACACATATACATGCATACAAATACGACCTATACGTATACATGATTATACATATACACACCCCCATGTATAAATACACCCACCCACATATATATATATATACTTAATATATAAATAATTATTTTTGTACATAAACCTTTACAAAACATATATACGTATATTTTCTAAATACGTACATAAATTATATGTATTTTATAAAATATATTTATATTTATAATTATACAAACACATGTATAATTAATTGTATTTGAGAATATATATATATATATTAATAAACAAATAATAATTTAATTTATATATATTAAAATAACTTGGAAATTAGGAAAAGACCGTAATACTCCTCTAATTTCAAATATTCTCAACTTTACCCCTATTATAGAAAATGACGAAAATACCCTCAAAAATTTCAAAAATTACAATTATGTCCCTACATGTCAAATGACCAAAATGCCCTTGACCTTTTATAAAATTCCATTTGTGTCCTTTACATGCAAATGACAAAATTACCCTAAAACATTTTCAAAAATTCCATTTAAGTCCCTTGCATGTAAATTGACCTAAATACCCTTGAACTTTTTGAAAATTCCCAAAATACCCTTCATAGGTGAAATGACTAAAATACCCCCACCCATACAAATTTGCACATAGCTTCCTACACCACCGTCCCTTTCCATCCATCACATTCCAAATGAATTCTTCACAAATTCATCAAATTAACTAAGCCCACAAACATTTCCATCAATCAATTTCATGAATTTATGCATTACTCCAACAAATTCAAGCATCTAACACCAATTCAATCACACCCTAAGCTAAACAATTTGAGATTTACTCAACCAACCAATACACATGGAATTTAAATCCAAACCACCATTAATTCAATAATTCCAAGCCTAAACACATCAAGTTAACCAACAAATATACATATATTTGCAATAAAATAAAAAAAGGTATAGTTGCCTACCTTGATTAAAGTTTGGAAGCAAGCAAACCCCACCTTTGAAAAGCTCTCCAACCAAGCCAAATTCCCCCTCTTGATGGCCGGCCACTTCCCCTTGAAATTGGTTTGTGTTTTTTTGCAATTCACTTTTTTTTTTCTCTAACTTTTGAAACCCAATAAATGCATTGGTGAAAAAGAAACAAAACAAAGTGAAAAAGGAGAAGATGGTGTCGGCAATCAAACTCCAATTGCCAATTGCAATTTGGCAACCTTTTTCTTTTCTTTTTTTTTTTTAATAAAACAAATACCATAAAGTTAAGATATTTATATATATATATATTATTTAAATAAATGGATTGTAAAGCAAAGTGGAGTGTCGGTCAAAAGCTTTAAATTCCAATTGCCAACAAATTTTATTAATTAAATAATTATAAAATAAAATAAAATTAAAGATATTATTAAAGATATTAATATTTTAATGAATAGTGAAAGTCAACTATGGTCAAACCGACCAAGTGGCAAAATGGGTAGAAAAAGTCCTCGCCTTCTCATAGGTAGTCTCGGTCCTCAGAAAATTCTGAGGACTCAAACCGCTTGTTTCGGTGAAAAAAAAGCGATTTAACCGCGTCCAGGAAAAACTTTGAAAATAAATGAGGTTATTACAATAAAGCTCTTACAAAGCAAATCACAGGTGAATTTTAGAATGGAAGCAAAGTGAGAAAACATGAATGATTAAGGGGGTTTATATTGGACCCGTTATCAAAGAACTAAATCAAAACTTCAGTCACAAGAATGAACAATGCATATGCCTTATTATGAGATATATTTTTGTGCATGCATCCCTAAGGTGTTAGGAATAATCATACAATTGACTTTAATTACTAAGAAAATTAGTTATGGGCCAATAGAACTAGATTTATGGATTCACAAAGCCAGTGTTAATTTATGGATTTATAAAGCCATAATTAGTTAAGAAGAATCAAACCCAGGGTGTTTCTATCCCACCCAGTGTTAGTCCACCACAATATTAACCCAATTGATGTAGCTTTTCATTTTCTTATACGTGTAGTGATCTCTTGCATCATAAGACATGCGATAAGAACCATGGCACAACCATGATTGTAAGTTAAATTAAAATTAAGGTGGAGAGACATAACCTTGTAAACCTCCGAAATACCGCCATCGACCGAAAGGATCCGGTAGATGTACGAGACTGTATGGACTCTAATCTCATCGGGCTAAGTCCTCTAATTTTAAATTACCGTATGCATCATCCTGCTGTGTTTTCTAGACAAAATTAAACATAAAACTTGAAACACCAAAGTAAGAGTATGCATCCTTGCTATAAAAAAAGATACAATTTTGAACTGTATAGAAACAAATTGGGATAAAAAAGATTTAATTTTGAATTGTAAAGAAACAAAAAGGTGTGATTTTTATTAGCGACTTTAAAATCTAGTCTACCTTGTGCTTCTTCTTCACAAATGTGCTTATCTAGATCTACATGTGCTATATGCATCTACCTAACGAGAAGAAAAACACCGCTAAGCATAATTTGACAAGATAAATAAAAAGACAACAATTGCATACAACAGGAGAAAGAAAAATACATAAGGGCCTGTTTGGCTCTATAATTGAAAAGCTTTTTAATCGAAAACCAAATCTTCTCTTAAGAATTTCATATCCAAATGCTTTTATTTTTGTAAAAAGCCATTGTGGGAGAACAAAAAGAGTTTTTCCATAAAACTCCAAAATCCTAATTTGTAAATACAAAGAATGCCTCACGAATTGGAAGAAGATGTTAGGGCAAGAATCAGAGGAAGAAACAAGAGCATGGAAAACGGTGATCATAGGGGAGAAGAGGGAAAGGGGTAGCGCCGAAGGCAATGGGTTCATTGGGTAAGTGATGGGTTTTGGCGGGGACGTGGTGCTTTGGATTCTACCGGCGCAGCAACGTATAGGTTTCTAAAAAATTTCTTTGAACAAAAATCCCAAAAATTTTCTATAAAACAAATCCTAAAAATCTAAGTATAAAAAACTGAAATTTAAGATGAAAAACCCCTTACCCATTCACAAATTGGCACGACGACAGAGGATGATGAAGAATCAAGGTTCAAGTTTGGATCAGGGTGGAGGCCAATTCAAGCTCAATGTGGTGATTACATACACATCGATAAATGTTGTGATTCTCGATCACTAACGACAATTAATTTGAAAAAAATAAAATCTATTTCACAATATAAATAATTACGCAGTGAAAACAAAACCAAAACTCTCAAACACACGACTCTCTCTGAGGCTCTCTCACAAATCAACTCTCTTTGGAGTTCCTCATTCTCTGGTGATATAATTCTCTCTGGAATTCAGAATACAAAACACAAATGGGGAGGGTTCTATTTATAAGCATACATAGTCGGTTACTGTACAAGTTCTATATACTCTAACGTAAACCGACTTAACTTGGGTGGCAAGTTGGCGGCAACTAACTTTAAACATGCATGGCGGCTGGACTTCCAACAATTCTCCCCTCCAAAGATTCAAACCGATGGTCACATGCCATCCAATCTAGCTATGTCTCTGTATAACTCTAACTTTTCCCAAGTAACCATTTTTGATAACATGTCTGCTGGATTCTCCTTTGTATGGATCTTCATTGGTTTCAGCAATTGTTGATCCATCACCTCTCGTATCCAATGATAGCGAACGTCAATGTGTTTTGTCCGAGAATGGTACATTGAATTTTTACTTAAGTCTAGAGCACTTTGACTATCACAATGTACCTTGTACTCCTTTTGCTTCAAACCTAGTTCTTTAAGAAACCGCTTTAACCATAGCATTTCTTTTGCTCCTTCTGCTATCGCAATTTACTCTGCTTCTGATGTAGATAAAGCAACACACCTTTGCAATCTTGACTGCCATGATACAGCTCCCTCTGCAAAAGTATAAATAAAACCTGAAGTAAACTTTCTTCCGTCAATGTCTCCGGCCATATCTGAATCTGTATAGCCTTCCAAGATTGGATCAGCTCCCCCGTAGCACATACATATCTTCGATGTACCCTTTAGGTATCTAAGAATCCACTTGACTGCCTCCCAATGTTTCTTTCTAGGATTAGAAATAAATCGGCTCACTGATCCCACTCCATGAGCAATATCTGGCCTAGTGCATACCATAACATACATTAGACTCCCAACTGCTAAAGAATAAGGTATTCACTCCATCTCCTCAATCTCTTTCCTGGATGAGGGGCATATACTCTTGCTTAACTTGAAGTGATTTTCTAATGGAACGCTGACTGGTTTGGCATTATCCATGTTGAATCTCTTTATCACCCGTTCAACATACCACTCCTGAGATAGCCACAACCTTTTCTTCTTCCTGTCTCGGACTATTTGCATTTCCAAAATCTATTGAGCTGGTCCTAAGTCTTTCATATCAAAGGACTTAGAGAGTTCATTCTTGAGCTTTCTAATCTTCGCTGCATCTTTTCCAACAATCAACATGTCGTCCACAAAATTTCTATCCTGAAATCTCTGAAAATAAACACATTGATCTCTACAGTCCTCTTATAGCCTTGATTTACCATGAATGAATCAAACATCTTATACCACTATCTTGGTGCTTGTTTAAGACCATACAAGCTCTTCTTCAGCTTGCATACAAGGTTTTCTTTCCCTGAAACCTCAAACCCTTATGGCTGCTCCATATAGATTTTTTCATGTAAATCACCATGAAGAAATGTTGTCTTTACATCCATTTGTTCAAGCTCTAAATCCAAACTAGCTACCAATCGAAGAATGATACGAATTGAAGCCATCTTCACAACTGGTGAAAATATCTCGTCAAAATCAATTCCTTTCTTCTGAAGAAATCCTTTGACCACCAACCGAACTTTGTGTTTCACCAATTTTCCACTGCCGTCTTTCTTAAGCTTGAACACTCATTTATTCTTCAGTGCCTTCTTTTCTTTTGGAAGCTCAACCAACTCGTATGTGTTGTTTTTCTCCCCATACTTCTTGCTTTTGATCTTCTACACGATGTGCTTATTGTGAAGATTGTTGGGTTACTTTATTTTGCTTGGCACGGCAATAGCTCTCCAGATGACTATCTTTATTGCAATAATTGCAATGAAAAAATTTCTTATGTTTAGACCTGCAGTTTTTCTCAGTATGATTTGGACTTGTTGCAAAGGAGGAATTTTCTTTTTCTTGATGCTCCTCCTTTCACATGAAAGGCTCCTTCAACGCCATCATCGATATCATTACGAAAAAAATCCATTTTCTCTTAGGCTTGTAATTTGTTAATTAATTCAGTGACAGAGAGAGTAGTCAAATTACAAGATTGTTCTATTGCTGAGAGATCTTTGCTTCAAATTTGTCATGAACACTTACCATTATTTTCTCCATAACTATTTGATCTGAAAATTGCTCACTAGTTAGTTTAATTTTATTAACAATAGACATCAAATTAGTTGTGTAATCCTTCACAGAGTCTGAATCCTTCATCTTCACCATTTCAAATTCCCTTTTAATATCAATTTGACTACCTTTACCCTTGTGCTTCTTTCAAACTCCTCCTTTAACTTATCAGGACTTTCTTAAGCAGTATCATGATAAATAATTTTGAAAAATAAATTCTGACAAAGTAACATGAATGCAAGATAAAGCCTTAGGTTTTTTTGACTTGTCCTCTTCATGTTGCCTAATTTGATTTAAAGTTGGATTTACTACCAACGGCGCAGGATCAGGATCACTCAAAACAGATTCTCATAGGCTAAGACTTTGAGATAAGATTGCATCTTAACAATTCAAAATTGTTAGTTTTCACCATTAAATTGTGAAGGGGTGTAAACACCAAAACTAGAAGACATATTGAGAAAATTAAAAATCTCTCTCAAATAAAAAAGAGAAAACAAAATTTCTCCCATAGAAAAAACACAGTACTTTTTAAATATGAAGGCTCTGATACCACTGTTGACAAAAGGAAAAAAAGTATTGCTGAAGAAAAAAGATAAACCCTAATAATTATAAAAAACTATGAGCTAAGAAAAAATATAATAGAACAAGAAAAAAATAATAAATTATCAGAATTGCTCTATGTAAATGAATGTTCATGTCATAATGCACAAGTACAACCAAACAACACAATAAAACACATAATTACCAACCATCCTATTCCAACAGCCGCAATTACCGAAATGTCCATGCTTAATCAACGATTACAAATTGCCCAACCATAATCATGTAATTACTAAAATGTCATTGGTCATCTTGAAAACTACCAAGATGCTCCTCTAGTATATGAAAAATTATCAAAATACCCCTCAATATGTATAAGATCAATTTCTAAAATAACATAAATTATAATTTCCAACCAGTTATATACATACAACCATTTCAGTACATACATAACTATCCAACTATATACGCATTTATAAACATAATTATAAACACATACATATAAATAAATACATATATAAAAATACACACATATAAGCACACATTCATATACGCAAATATATACACAAATATATTTTTAAAAGACCAAAATGCCCTTAAACATTTTCAAAAATTCTATTTGTGTCCCTTACATACAAATTTACCATTTTACTCTTGAAATTCTCAAAAATACCCAAAATACTTTTTACATATAAAAAGACCAAAATGCCCCTCGCATATAAATTTTTTACATATTTTCCCTACAGTGGCCAGCCTCTCTACAAGTCAAATACAACCAATTTCCTCACCAAAACATGAAATTAACAAGTGTTTATGCCTTTTTCACTAATCAATTTCAACTAATTATGCATTAATCCATCAAAATCAAACTTTAAACATCAATTCCATCAAACCTTAAATCTAAAAATTGGGGATTTAATCAATAAGCTCAATACACATGAAATTAAGCTCAACCCATCATCAATTCATTGATTGCACGCATGAATTTATCAAATAATCAAGAAAAACACATGAATTTGGAAGAAAATCAAAAGGAATAGTTGACTACCTTTCTTCTAAGCGAGCAAGCTCCCAAACCAAGCCTTGAAAAAGCACCAAAATAATACCAAAGAGCTTCCCCAAGTGGCTGGCCCCTACCCTCAAAGTTTCACTTGAAAATTCTTTGAATTTTTCACTTTTCTCTCAATTTCTCTCTCTAAAACTAGATGTTTCTCTCTCTAGAACTCACATGAATGAAAATCAATTGGAAAATAAAGAATAAGGGTTGGTTATAACAAGTAAAATGACAATTGATAACTTTAATTTAATAATAAAATAAGGCAAAAGTAAAAAGATATTTAACTTTATAATTAAAATAATAAATAGTAAAAGTCAAATTTGGTCAAACTTTGACTAACAGGAAAATAAGTTGAAAAAGTTCATCGACTCTTCCTAGGGTAATCTAGGCCCTCATAAAATGTTTGGAGAATTCAGAAGCTATTTATTTCAGTGAAAAAGGCGAAACCGCAATAAAACTGAAAACACATCTGAAAATTGACAGTTTTGGAGATAATAACTTGATTATTATATTTAATATGAGAGCTATAGCTCGGTATAGATGAGCCAGTACCAAAGGCTTCAAAGATATAGGTCTACCAGTGGATAGAAACTTTGCAACATCAATAATGTAGAATGTTATCTTCAAAGCAAGTACATAGAAAATGTTCTTGCAAAGCCATATTAAAAGGTTGGCAATGTGTTCATCCTCGGTGGCAGGACTGCTTGTGCCTTAATCAAACCCTGAAATATTTGATGAAGACACTGGTGATGATGATGAGCTAGATAGGTGGGTGTTAGAGGAGGTTAATCTCGTGTAAGCCTTTAGGTGAATAAGGATGGGTGTCAACATCTCAATATATGAAATTAAAAGTATTTATGATTGGAGAGCAAAAGCATGTTGCAGGTACAAGGATAGCTCGATCATAATGTATGGGTAATCCTGACAGTTACCCATGATACAGCTCCCTCTGTAAAAGTATAAATAAAACCTGAAGTAGACTTTCTTCCGTCAAGGTCTCCGGTCATATATGAATCTGTATAGCCTTCCAAGATTGGATCAGCTCCCCCGTAGCACAAACATATCTTCGATGTACCCTTTAGGTATCTAAGAATCCACTTGACTGCCTCCCAATGTTTCTTTCTAGGATTAGAAATAAATCGGCTCACTGATCCCACTCCATGAGCAATATCTAGCCTAGTGCATACCATAACATACATTAGACTCCCAACTGCTGAAGAATAAGGTATTGACTCCATCTCCTCAATCTCTTTCCTGGATGAGGGGCATATACTCTTGCTTAACTTGAAGTGATTTTCTAATGGAACGCTGACTGGTTTGGCATTATCCATGTTGAAACTCTTTATCACCCGTTCAACATACTACTCCTGAGATAGCCACAACATTTTCTTCTTCCTGTCTCGGACTATTTGCATTCCCAAAATCTGTTGAGCTGGTCCTAAGTCTTTCATATCAAAGGACTTAGAGAGTTCATTCTTGAGCTGACTAATCAACATGTCGTCCACTTATAGTAGAAGTGCAACAAAATTTCTATCCTGAAATCTCTGAAAATAAACACATTGATCTGTAGCAGTCCTCTTATAGCCTTGATTTACCATGAATGAATCAAACATCTTATACCACAGTCTTGGTGCATGTTTAAGACCATACAAGCTCTTCTTCAACTTGCATACAAGGTTTTCTTTCCACGAAACCTCAAACCCCCCGCTCCATATAGATTTTTTCATGCGGTCACCATGAAGAAATCTGTCTTTACATCCATTTGTTCAAGCTCTAAATCCAAACTAGCTACCAATCGAAGAATGATACGAATTGAAGCCATCTTCACAACTGGCGAAAATATCTCGTCAAAGTCAATTCCTTTCTTCTGAAGAAATCCTTTGACCACCAACCGAACTTTGTGTTTCACCACTATTCCAACAGCCGTAATTATCGAAATGTCCATGCTTAATCAACAATCACAAATTGCCGAACCATACTTATGTAATTACCGAAATGTCATTGGTCATCTTGAAAATTACCAAGATGCTCCTCTAGTATATGAAAAATTATCGAAATACCCCTCAATAGGTATAAGATCAATTTCTAAAATAACAAAAATTATAATTTCCAACCAGTTATATACATACAACCATTTCAGTACATACATAACTATCCATCTATATACGCATTTATAAACAGAATTATAAACACATACATATAAATAAATACATATATAAAAATACACACATATAAGCACACATTCATATACGCAAATATATACACAAATATATTTTTAAAAGACCAAAATACCCTTAAACATTTCAAAAATCTTATTTGTGTCCCTTACATACAAATTTACCATTTAACTATTGAAATTCTCAAAAATACCCAAAATACTTTTTACATATAAAAAGACCAAAATACCCCTCACATATAAATTTTTTAACTAATTGCCCTATAGTGGCCAGCCTCTCTACAAGTCAAATACAACCAATTTCTTCACCAAAACATGAAATTAATAAGTGTTTATGCCATTTTCACTAATCAATTTCAACTAATTATGCATTAATCCATCAAAATCAAACTTTAAACATCAATTCCATCAAACCTTAAATCTAAAAATTGGGGATTTAATCAATACGCTCAATACACATGAAATTAAGCTTAACCCATCATCAATTCATTGATTCCACGCATGAATTTATCAAATAATCAAGCAAAAACACATGAATTTGGAAGAAAATCAAAAGGAATAGTTGACTACCTTTCTTCTAAGTGAGCAAGCTCCCAAACCAATCCTTGAAAAAGCACCAAAATAATACCAAAGAGCTTCCCCAAGTGGCTGGCTCCTACCCTCAAAGTTTCACTTGAAAATTCTTTGAATTTTTTACTTTTCTCTGAGTTTCTCTCTCTAAAACTAGATGTTTCCCTCTCTAGAACTCACATGAATGAAAATCAATTGGAAAATAAAGAATAAGGGTTGGTTATAACAAGTAAAATGACAATTGATAACTTTAATTTAATAATAAAATAAGGCAAAAGTGAAAAGATATTTAACTTTATAACTAAAATAATAAATAGTGAAAGTCAAATTTGGTCAAACTTTGACTAATAGTAAAATAAGTTGAAAAAGTTCATCGACTCTTCCTAGGGTAATCTAGGCACTCATAAAATGCTTGGAAAATTCAGAAGCTATTTATTTCAATGAAAAAGGCAAAACCGCAATAAAACCGAAAACGCATCTGAAAATTGACAGTTTTGGAGATAATAACTTGGTTATTATATTTAATATGGGAGCAATAGCTCGGTATAGATGAGCCAGTACCAAAGGCTTCAAAGATATAGGTCTACCAGTGGATAGAAACTTTACAACATCAATAATGTAGAATGTTATCTTCAAAGCAAGTACATAGAAAATGTTCTTGCAAAGCCATATTAAAAGGTTGGCAATGTGTTCATCCTCGGTGGGAGGACTGCTTGTGCCTTAATCAAACCCTGAAATATTTGATGAAGACACTGATGATGATGATGAGCTAGATAGGTGGGTATTAGAGGAGGTTAATCTGGTGTAAGCCTTGAGGTGAATAAGGATGGGTGTCAACATCTCAATATATGAAATTAAAAGTATTTATGATTTGAGAGCAAAAGCATGTTGCAGGTACAAGGATAGCTCGATCATAATGTATGGGTAATCGTGACAGTTAGATGACTTGATCTATACTAGTTGTTTTCCAATTTGTTTTGAAGTGCGATTCTAACCTGTTGATCTATTCTACCTAGTTAGTGGAGTTGGAAAGCTAATCCTTAAATGCATGATAGAAAATAGTTTCTTGTCTTTTTAGAAGATATCCACTTTGACCAATTGATAAATTCCCACTTGTAAGGAAACTTTTTAGGACCTTATTCATCATATATGCGTTGAACTTTAGAGGTGATATATTTTTTGAAGCACGAGCTAAGAATATAATGTTGAACGGGGTCGACTAGAATCATGCATCTTGTGTTAATAACATTCTTTACGGTAGCATAACTCATTACACTTGACAATTTCCCTCGATATTCTTCAGGTCCAAATCATGGTTTAGCTCGTGGTTTCAATTCTGGCCAAGGGGATGGATTTAGATCTTCAACTTCAACTTAAAAGTCCATTGCAAGTTGCAAAATTGTATAATAGAGTGTTATGAAGAATGGAAGCATTCGGCTAAGCAGTTTATTTGTTTGGCTGATAGAAGAATTGTAATTTTTACTAAGTTGAGAAAGACGTTATGATGTGGATAATTTTTTCATGCGTAAGAATTACCTTGTATTGTGATTAACTGCGGTGTACTAAGTTGAAGAAATTTCTTACAGTGATTAAGTATGAAATTGCTTTGGAAGTTGGCTAAAAAAGCAGAGAATAATTCGCATGAGCTAAATTAGGTGCACATTTTTTTGGCTGAATAAGGTAACGTGCGGTAAAATAATATAGATTACTAATATATAGATATATATGATGGATGTCTGATAACTTAAAGTCAGAGGGTTTCGCTGGTTGTAAAATGCGGTTGCGTGATTTTACACAAAGGCGTAGTATGTGGAAGGGGATTTTTGAAGAAAAGTCTTGATAGAGGGCAAGACACATGTGTGAGAGATTTGTGAGGGTTGTAAATAATTAAAGTATAAATGTTCTTCATATGTGGAAGCACAACTTTGGAAAAAGAGGAAGTAAAGTATGCTTACGTCATCATATGGTGGCATTTTTGTGAGGTGGGCCTGTGTTCTACCGTCTCTACCGTCTCTATCGTCACCGATCCTTCTCTGCTGCTGGGTGGTTCTGTAGTTGGTGGAGCACTCTAGCTGATCTGTTGGGTTCAACTAGTGGAAATCAAAGCTTTAGGTTTGCTCGTCCTTGACAGCGGTGGGTATTGCTATTGTGTTTGGTTTTGAATCTGCAAGTTGGTACAATTGGAAATTATGATTGTGGTGTTTCAATTGACATGGAGCTATGATTATTATTTGGAATTGGTTTTTGTTATTAATTTTAGATATCCAGTTTTGTAATTGAACAAACAACCATTGTATAATCTGTACAAACTCTATTGGGGTTTCTAAAATTGTTATGGCTCCCTTTGTTTTGGATTGGAATTGCCTGGCTAGGTTGGATAATTCTGGAGGATATCATGCTGCAGGAGTCAAGGATACACAGAGTGACCGTAGTAAGGCAATGCCTAAAGAGGCAATGCCTATCCAAGACATTCCAAAGGAACTGCATCCTTCATTTGCTGATGTAACTAAAGGTACTGCAGAGACCAAGAATAACAAAAAGGACTCTAAACAGCT
This sequence comes from Rhamnella rubrinervis, assembly GCA_007844105.2. Taxonomy (NCBI): domain Eukaryota; kingdom Viridiplantae; phylum Streptophyta; class Magnoliopsida; order Rosales; family Rhamnaceae; genus Rhamnella; species Rhamnella rubrinervis. The sequence continues at coordinate 17,277,613 of CM017582.2, read as the reverse complement.
TTCATTTTGCAGCTGTTTTAAATGGATCATTATTGCCAAAGAGAAATTTAGATTCACTCCTCAAACTATGCTAACTTCGTAAAGAGAATCTAGTCTTTGTTCTGTAAATGCGATGCTTATCGGGAAAGACTTGCACTGTGTTAGTTCTCTTTGATAGCCCGAATCATTCTACCTAAAGGGGATAAATCTTGGAAGATTGAGGATTTACGTTTAAAACTTCTAAGTGTTTGGAATCTAGATAATTGGTAGCTTATTTCTCTTGGGAAGGACTACTTTCACGTTCTTTTACATTCAGGAGAAGATAAACAAAAGGTCTCATAGATTCTTGAATTTAAAACCAAGAATTGTTAGGCTGCAAGCTTGGGTAAAAAAATTTAATCCGACAATATCAATAAATGCTCAGATTTGGGTTAGGTTTTATAATCTCAGTTGTGAGTTTTAGCATCCTCGCATACTCACGGACCTCGCAAGCGGCATTGGTATACCTTTGAGTATTGATAACTCTACGCTTATCAGGAATTATGAGCATTTTGTTTGGGTTTTAGTTGATGTGGACTTGGCTGGATATGTCCCAGAAAAACTTTTATTAGAAGCGACAGAAAACTGCATTGAAGTGGAATTATATTTTGAATCGTCTCTGAAATTCTGCTCTTCTTGTCACAGTGTTGGTCATTTAGTGGCTAAGTGTAAGTCGGTGATTGGGAAACCTCCTTCTACAGTTGGATCTCATGACAAAGAGAAAGAAAATAAGGCTCCGAAGTTGACTCAGGTGTACAAACCGAAGCAGACAAGTTCTCCACAAGTGGAGTCGACTACACCCACCATGCTTACTACCAATGCCTTTGAGGTGTTGAATACGGAAGAGAGATCCACTCATATAGTTGAAATGGTACATCAGCATGATGGAGCTCCTTCTAGCAGGCAGACATTAATACAGAAATAGGCATTGAGGTTTGACTATCTGCTTCAGATCTAGGTACTGCTCCTAGCAAATTTTATAGAATTACTTTTCTCTCTGACTTTCCTCATAGCTTTCATATTGTTTAGTAGTTATATAGCTTATAATGTTTGGTGTTTTTTATTTTAATAAGTTGAAATCTTAATTGACAAACTAATTTTGTTTAAGATAGTTTATCAAACTTTTAATTTAAATGTTCTCTACAAATTAATACATTTCGTATGTGAAGAAGTTACACTACTAAACAAGTGTTTTATTGTGGCAGAAAAAAAATACGGTTAATTGCAAAATTAATGTCGCAAATAAAATTATAGCATTTTTTATGGCATTTGATTAAGATACTCAAAAGCCAATGTCGTTTTTTTTTACGACATTTTTAAAACTGCCTCAAAATATTTATAGCATTTTTAGGAATGATTTATAAATTTTATGACACATAAAAAGGACAGTTAAATAAATGCCTTAAAATTATTTTTGAGTCAATAGAATTAATATCGTATTTATTGTTACATTACTTTTCTAAATGCCACTTTTTCAATATCCTAAGTAAATTTTATAACATACGTCATTTTCAAAATACCACGAATTTTTGGACCTAATTGTAATTAAATACTATATTTATTAAATACAATTTTGTAACTACAATTTTTTTTTTCCATATAACTATTCATATTTACAAAAATATACTACTACAATTACATTACATAGCTTCTAAACATCATAAAATCTTAAACTTAAATGAAATTATTTTATTAATAATCAAAATATAAATTGTCATATACAATGGTAATCTTACAAAAGTACTAAATAATATTTCTAAATGCTTAGCCTGAACGAATTTAACATTGAAATCACACTGTTGAAATCCAACACTGCTAACTTCAACAAAGTTGTATTTTGGAAATCCTCTTTGGAGTATTGAAAAATATAATTCCTTGTCTCTAACTTAGTAAGCTACAAAGTCAAAACCATAACTGCAATCTACATACTATCAATAGGTTTGAACATGTTATGAGCATTTTGTAAGCAATTACTGTGATCACAACCTAGATGAATATATTTTAGTTCTCATTAGCCCTGTACTTAGAGTTTAGGATCTAGTAAAGAATGAAAGAGAAAATTATAGAAAAAAAGAAAAATAAAAATTAATTAAAAAAGAAGAAGAAGAAGAAGATAGAAACATAACTGATAAAATAAATACATACATTTTAGGTACTACTCATATACCATGAATTTCCTTGCTCTATTTCACCAAAAAAAAAAAAAGAATTTCCTTGCTCTCCTGTATGGCCTTCAAAGATGAGCATGAAGAATGAATGTTGACCAATGCTCACCATAGCACGGTAAATGAAAGTGTTTGATAAGAGAAATTTTGTTAAGCATATGCAACAAGAATGGAATTCCACATCACTAGATCCCTGTGAGGCGTTTCCTCTACATCCCTTTGCATTTCATCCATGCACACATGTTTATTTTCTAAGAGAAGAGCTAATATGCATATTGGGATCACAAATATTTCAGAATAATTTTACCTAATATGTAATTTTACTACAGAGTTCATTTACATCTAACTTATGCCAATTTCAGTAAAGCCTACATATGATCAATAGGGGAACTCGTAATACCAAATTGAAAAATCAAGTTACTAGTCTAAGACGAGGGGCATGAATATTTAAAAAGAAAAGAAAAACTGCAATTATTGAAAGGAGAAATCTTGTCTTTACCAGACAATAAAGCTCTTACAAAGCAAATCACAGGTGAATTTTAGAATGGAAGCAAAGTGAGAAAACATGAATGATTAAGGGGGTTTATATTGGACCCGTTATCAAAGAACTAAATCAAAACTTCAGGTCACAGTAATGAACAATACTGCATATGCCTTATTATGAGATATATTTTTGTGCATGCATCCCCAAGGTGTTAGGAATAATCATACAATTGACTTTAATTACTAAGAAAATTAGTTATGGGCCAATAGAACTAGATTTATGGATTCACAAAGCCAGTGTTAATTTATGGATTCACAAAGCCAGAATTAGTTAAGAAGAATCAAACCCAGGGTGTTTCTATCCCACCCAGTGTTAGTCCACCACAATATTAACCCAATTGATGTAGCTTTTCATTTTCTTATACGTGTAGTGATCTCTTGCATCATAAGCCATGCGATAAGAACCATGGCACAACCATGATTGTAAGTTAAATCAAAATTAAGGTGGAGAGACATAACCTTGTAAACCTCCAGAAATACCGCCATCGACCTGAAAGGATGCTGGTAGATGTACAGAGACTGTGTATGGACTCTAATCTCATCGGGCTAAGTCCTCTAATTTTAAATTACCGTATGCATCATCCTGCTGTGTTTTCTAGACAAAATTAAACATAAAACTTGAAACACCAAAGTCAGAGTATGCATCCTTGCTATAAAAAAAGATACAATTTTGAACTGTAGAGAAACAAATTGGGATAAAAAGATTCAATTTTGAATTGTAAAGAAACAAAAGGTGTGATTTTTATTAGCGACTTTAAAATCTAGTCTACCTTGTGCTTCTTCTTCGTCAAATGTGCTTATCTAGATCTACATGTGCTATATGCATCTACCTAACGAGAAGAAAAACACCGCTAAGCATAATTTGACAGTATTAAATAAAAAGACAACAATTCGTACAACACCAGAGAAAGAAAAAATACGTAAGGGCCTGTTTGGCTCCTCCATAATTGAAAAACTGTTTTTTGTACGGAAAACCAAATCTTCTCTTAAGAATTTCATATCCAAATGCTTTACGTATTTTTGTAAAAAGCCATTGTGACTGGGAGAACAAAAAGAGTTTTTTCCATAAAAACTCCAAAATCCTAATTTGTAAATAAAAAGAATGCCTCACGAATTGGAAGAAGATGTTGGGGCAAGAATCAGAGGGAAGAAACAAGAGCATGGAAAAACGTGATCACAGGACCGGAGAAGAGGAAGAAAGGGGCAGCGCTCGATTCGGCAATGGGTTCAGTTGGGGAAGTGATGGGTTTTGGCGGGGGACGTGGTGCTGGGTTCTACCGGCGTGGCACTGTGCTGGGTTTCTAAACAAATTTGTTTGAACAAAACCCCAAAAATTTTCTATAAAACAAATCCTAAAAATCTAAGTATAAAAAATGAAATTTAAGATGAAAAACCCTTACCCATTCACAAATTGGCACGGCAACAGAGGATGATGAAGAATCAAGGTTCGAAGTTGCTGGATCTGGGTGTGGAGGCACTGAATTCATGCAGTCCGACGTGGGCTAGGGCTGGCATGGGTTAGGAGCGGTGTGGAGTAGATGAGTGAGATTGACGAAGATGGAGGAGATAAGGGCGTGGGTTAGCGGCGGCGTCGAGTGAGATTGAGGGAGATAGAGGAGTGGGGTGGCGGTGAGTGAATTTGCAGAGAGGGACAGCGAGAGAGGAGTTGCAGTGAAAGGGCGATTCACTTGGCTAAAGCATGCCAATCGGTAAAATTTTTTTTTATTTTTTTTTTATTTTATACCAATCAGTTATATATTATACAACAATTAATATATTACAATTAATTTAATAAATTTCTAGGCAAATTTTTAATCAAGTATGAGACAAATTTTTATAATGCCACTAATTTTAGGACATAAGCAATAAATTTAAAAATGTCACAATAAAATGATCCAATATTAAAAGTGATCATATTTGTAGACATATCTATAAAAATATCATAATTAAATTTTTATGATTTTTTTTTAAAATACCGCAAATTTATACCATAAAAAGCTTATTTTTTAGCAGTGTTAGTTTTTTTTTTTTTTAAATATTTATATTTTTCTTAAATATAAATTTTATTTATATCTAAAGTGGCATGCCCGCAAATTCAAAGAGCACAATATAATTTTTTTTTTGGCAAAACAGCTCGTTATGCTTTGGTTGTAGATGACTTTGATCCACAGATATATAAAATCAGGATTTATCTGTTTGACCGAGTAAAAGAGAAATAATTAAAGTAAGAGATAATTACTATATTATCCTCATTGTTTTGCGAGTTTTGCATGATTATATTTGTATTTTCGAAAATTACACAAACCCTTTTACAATTCATTTTTCTTTCCATGATACTTGTCTTCTACACAATTTTTTTGAAAAATGATTTACACGTTCATATGAATTTCAGACAATTAAACTAGCTGTTATTGACATTTGGACAAACTTTATACATTTAATTTATATGTAAGTTTAAAGGGTGTTTAAGATGGTTGTTACTTAAACAATTAAATTTGGAATGTAACAGGTGTTTAACGTAATTTACAAATATATATATATATATATATATATATATTTACAAAACTTGCCAAACAGATAGTTAAGGTGCTAAATGTACTTTTTCTTGAAATAATAATAAGATTAACCTTCGATGCCCATTGGTCTATCATGAATTCAAGTGGTGTGGGCCAAACAACAAGATATGTTCAAGCCTAAGTGAGGAATTGAGTGCAATTAAACTAATTAATTATGAGCAATCCATACATGGGTTCCAGGGAAGTTGCTGATCAAAAACCCCATGTTGTATGTATACCAGTCCCAGGTCAGAGCCACATCAAGGCCATGCTTAAATTAGCAAAGCTCCTTCACCATAGTGGATTTCACATCACCTTTGTCAACACTGAGTTCAACCACAATTGCTATCTTCAATCTCATAGCCAAAACTCCCTCAACGATTTGCCTCTAGGATTCCAATTTAAAATGCACTGCTATTTATTTGTTAAACATATTATCAAGGTTTAATTAATGTGGAATACCTAGCTTAACTGGGAATGCCACGTATTGTATATATTTGCAGAATATTATGATTGAGAAAAAAAAACCTTGTTAAACTTAGTTAGACAATTTTCCAAGAAAAGAAAGACAAAATTAATTAATGCCCTTTGATTATATTTAGGTGGGGACCTTTCTAATTGAAGAAATTTTCAGAAATTTTCTCGTGAATGATTAATAACTTTGATGGAAAAAGTTTTATAAAAAATTGGTTGTATTCCATTTTGGCAACTGAATTGACAAATAATTAAAATATGACAAGTGAAAGATATAGGACAGATGATGAGGAGAGGGAGTGAACTCGCATGCGAATGACCATGCGCCTAGCAATGTCATGTTGTGTCAAATTCTCTCCACCCGAGCATACAACCATTAAGCTCTGAAGTGTCGAGACATACTATTTGAATTCAGTTTTTTTGTTGTAAATAAAAAAGGACCTCAGTATGGGAATTATTAGTCTAAAATTTTGTTAGGAGATAGGGCATTATTACTGTTCTAGTTTTGCAATTCTGTAGGAGTCTAAAGCAGCTAGACCTCTCCCCTAACAATTCCCCTTCCACCCGGCGTTTTGCAGAGCTGAGTACACCTAAAGGCTTGCCAAGACTCGAACCACAACTCTCACAAGCAAGTGTGAGGGTTTGGTCGGCTTCCTTACCGCTAGGCCACACCCCCAGGTGCTACTATTTGAATCCAGTTGTTAAGTTATCATGTAACCAGTGATTTAATTTGTTAACACGTCCATATTTATAACTTTTAGGTGACACGTGTTATGTTTAGCTGCAACTCAAATTAATAACTCATTTTTTATGAAGTTATTTACAGTAAAACCTCTATATAATTGTATTGTTGAGATCAAATAAATTTTATTATTATAAAGAGGTTATAACTCAATAAAAGTATAGTTAAAAAAATTATTTTTACTTGTACTTATCTTTAGTGTAAGTTGCATTGAAGTAAAAGCAGCTTTATATATTTTAAACATACTTGAGAAGCTCAAAACATAGTTGAGAAGGTAGAAATATTTTAGTTTCAACAAGAAGGTGTTTATATTAATGAGTTACTAAGTATCCGCAAATTCAAAGATATAACAGCAACTATGAAACATAAACATAATCTCAAATAATTTAAGATAAATATTTTATTTCATCTTAAACCTTTAATGTAATAAAGTATATATTTTTGTAATATATATAATTTTTATTATTATATAGAGGCAAATTTTTTAAGATGAAAAATATATAATTTATTACAATGTGGAGTTTATTTTTATTTTTAACTATCCCAAATTGGGACTATAATATTTTATTACTACGTGAAAGTTATTCTTATATATAACATCACTAAAAAGAGATTTTACTGTATATCAAAATAACAATAAAAAAATCATTACAAAATTTACAAAAATACCTAAATGAACCTAATAATAAAATACAAATTATACCAATATATGGTCGGTAATAAAAAAAAGTTATTAGAAAATATAATACCAAAAAATGAATATTAAAAAAATGGGTAAAAAAAGGGAATATATAATAGAACAATTACGAATAATGATAATTATAATTCACATTAATTAATGTATCTTGTATTACAAAATATCATTCTTAACGTGTTATCGTGTTGAATAACATTTAAATGTGAGTACGTAATTGAATGTATGTACAATTTTCTAGCTTAATTAAACTACGTTAATAAAGCTTCGTGTTCATTGGATGTACCGTGCACATACTCAGCAATCAAAAGGAATATTTAGGCGACCATGGACATGCTAATTAAATTAGAAAAGCGGCCAAAAGGCAAATACAGAGGGAAGGTCATGAAGATGGTAATGAACTATAGCACTAAATGATTATTAATAACTAATAAAGAGATTAAGTAGAATCACCATACAAACTCAACATGCCAAGAACATCTTATTCGGGTGAGGGCTAGCTCAGTAAGTTGCTCACCAAATTATCCAAGTCTTTGCTTGAAGAACCATTCGGGGAAGTGGCATCTTCGGCCAGTTTCTTCCACTTCAGCACATTCTTTTCATCTCCTTACCCTTCTCTCCCTTCATCAACTCTCTAACAAGCTTTTCAACTTCATCTCTCTTCACATCTTTGTTAATCTCCATTCCTATGCCCCATTCCTTGCAAGTATATCGACAATTTGTCGGTTGGTCTCGAAGAATGGCCAACAGAGCATAGGTACACCAGAAGACAAACTCTCAATGGTAGAATTCCAACCACTGTGTGTTAAGAATCCTCCAATTGAGGAGTGATTAAGAACCTCCTCTTGTGGGCACCAACTTGCTACAAGGCCTCTTCCTTTAGTTTCATTAACAAACTCAGGTGGTAAAATAGCTGATTCGCCTCTAACCAAATCAGGTCTGATTATCCACAAGAAATGGTGCTTGCTATTTGCAAGTCCCATACCAAACTCCACCAGCTGTAGCGACGACATGACTGTTATGCTTCCGAAATTCACATACACCACTGAGTTTGGTTCCTTGGTATCGAGCCATTGTAGGCACTGACTTTCTTCCTTCCAAAGGCTGTATTTAACAGGCTTCAAAGGGTCTTCCGGAACTCGATTCAGAAGAAGTTGTAGAGGTCCAACGGAAAATAATTTCGGAAACATAGATGAGATAGCATCAAAATATCCTGCTCCAAGGTATAGAAAGTGTGAAGAATAACTGCTGAAGCCTTGTGAGCGTTTTCAGCTGATTCCATGGTAAAGTTAAACATGAAGTTGTCTTCAGCATTTCTTGTCCAACAAAAGCTTGGTAAATCTCTTACGCGCACATCTTTCATTCCTGGAATCCAATCTACAACTTTTTCTAAATAGGTATTTGTCACACTGCTTTCATCTGCAACATCAATATATATATATATATATATATATATATATAATTATTTGTAACAATTTAAATAGTCAATGACGTCGTCATATACAATAGCGGTAAGCTTTCTATGAATTTCATTACCTAGTACAGGCGGGGGACCTAATTTTTCTACTATTGTAGAAAATTGTTTCAAGCCCATAAAGGCACATGCCGGAATTGGATAAAACAACACAACAGGAATTCCAAGCTGTTCTCCTGCGGTTAGGGTGACAGGGAAGAACCCGTCGGAAACAATGCGAGTGATAGGAGGACTAGTGTCGCTGAGTCTAGTGAGGAGGTCAATAAGCGGAGCCAACAGCTTGTCTCTGAGGGATTCGCAAAGAGCAATGATGTCTTGAGTGGCATTTTCATCCGAAGGCGGGAGGCCGTCGCAGATGGTTTTGAACCGAAAGTCAGGCAGGCCATCTAGGGAGTTAGGGCCTAAGGATTTTAGAAAACGATTGTGGTTGAACTCAGTGTTGACAAAGGTTATGTGAAAGCCTTTGAAATGAAGGAGCTTTGCTAATTTAAGCATTGCCTTAATGTGGCTTTGAGCTGGGGATGGAATACATACTACATGAGGCTTATCGTCACCTACTACCACCGCCATTTTCGTGTTCTCTAGTTTTAATTGCACTTTCTTATAGCCGAGAGAAGATTGGTTCAGCTAGCCTAGCTTTATCCTTTCTGTTAAGAAGTACAGAAAGCACCTTCTGCCACTCTTTTGTCTTGGAATTGGTCAAAGATGAGAGACGATGTATGACTAAAATGAGACAGAAAATGAGAAAAATTGAGGCGGTACTGAGAAGAAGGAATCAATTTGTCCAGAGTGAGCTGGCGTGTAAATTTACGCAGCCAGAACTGAAACAATAATAAGAAAATAATATCCGCCTAATTTATCATATTTTTAAATATTATTATTAAAAAAGGATAAATTTAATTTGTCCAAATTTTACTGTACCAATTCAATGGTATTTATTTTTATTATCGTGGTGATGTAGAGTTTGCGCCATTTTGACCGTGGATCAATATTCTTCTACAGAATTACGACCATGTTAATTATATGCACATGTTTTTAGAATTAATATTCGCTTATACATTGGATCTTCCTCCAAAGAAAGACATGTCTTTCTGTTATTCTCAATCTAGCCTTAATCATTGTTTATTGAAATTAACATGTAAGTAACTATAATTAGATTGAAGTTTACAATTTAATCGATACACGTAACTATAATTAGATTGAAGTTTACAATTTAATCGATACACGTAACTCTAATTAGATTGAAGTTTACAATTCAATCAATACACGTAACTACAATTAGATTGAAGTTTTGGCGGCTTCTCTTGTCCTGCTATGAAAATATGCAAGTGAGTGCTTCTGCTTCTGCTTTTGTCAGTCTCGTCTTGGAATTCAAGGTAAAAAATTAAGAAAAATTAAGTACCTCTATATAATTAATTAATGCAGTCATGTCATTTAATCACTGTTTTTACGACTGAAATTTTTTGAAAAGATTACTAGTTTGAACTTATAGAATAGTCTTTCACTCTTAACACGCCTGCACAAAACACATTGAAATTGATGTGCACTTTGTGCACGGTAAGGTGTTCCAAAAGACATTTGATGTGCATTATGTTCCCACCACCAACCAGGTCACAAACATTTTCACGAACGTTCTGTCCACTAACCATTTCTGGCTACCGTGTCAAGCTCAATGTGGTCAGTACATACACCTATACTGATAAATGTTGTGATTCTTTGATCATTAATGACAATTAATTTGAAAAAAATAAAATCTATTTCACAATATAAATAATTATGCAGTGAAAACAAAACCAAAACTCTCAAACACACGACTCTCTCTGAAGCTCTCTCACAAATCAACTCTCTTTGGAGTTCCTCACTCTCTGGTAATATAATTCTCTCTGGAATTCAGAATACAAAACACAAATGGGGAGGGTTCTATTTATAAGCATACATAGTCGGTTACTGTACAAGTTCTACACACTCTTACGTAAACCGACTTAACTTGGGTGGCAAGTTGGCGGTAGCTAACTTTAAACATGCATGGCGGCTGGACTTCCAACAATTCTCCCCCTCCAGCCGCATTCAAAATTGATGGTTACATGCCATCCAATCCAGATATGTCTCTGTATAACTCTAACTTTTCCTAAGTAACCATTTTTTATAACATGTCTGCTGGATTCTCCTTTGTATGGATCTTTATTGGTTTCAGCAATTGTTGATCCATCACCTCTCGTATCCAATGATAGCGAACGTCAATGTGTTTTGTCCGGCAATGGTACATTGAATTCTTACTTAAGTTTAGAGCACTTTGACTATCACAATGTACCTTGTACTCCTTTTGCTTCAAACCTAGTTCTTCAAGAAACCGCTTTAACCATAGCATTTCTTTTGCTCCTTCTGCTATTGCAATGTACTTTGCTTCTGATGTAGATAAAGCAACACACCTTTGCAATCTTGACTGCCATGATACAGCTCCCTCTGTAAAAGTATAAATAAAACCTGAAGTAGACTTTCTTCCGTCAAGGTCTCCGGTCATATATGAATCTGTATAGCCTTCCAAGATTGGATCAGCTCCCCCGTAGCACAAACAAATCTTCGATGTACCCTTTAGGTATCTAAGAATCCACTTAACTGCCTCCCAATGTTTCTTTCTAGGATTAGAAATAAATCGGCTCACTGATCCCACTCCATGAGCAATATCTGGCCTAGTGCATACCATAACATACATTAGACTCCCAATTGCTGAAGAATAAGGTATTGACTTCATCTCCTCAATCTCTTTCCTGGATGAGGGGCATATACTCTTGCTTAACTTGAAGTGATTTTCTAATGGAACGCTGACTGGTTTGGCATTATCCATGTTGAAACTCTTTATCACTCGTTCAACATACCACTCCTGAAATAGCCACAACCTTTTCTTCTTCTTGTCTCGGACTATTTGCATTCCCAAAATCTGTTGAGCTGGTCCTAAGTCTTTCATATCAAAGGACTTAGAGAGTTCATTCTTGAGCTGACTAATCTTCGCTGCATCTTTTCCAACAATCAACATGTCGTCCACATATAGTAGAAGTGCAACAAAATTTCTATCCTGAAATCTCTGAAAATAAACACATTGATCTGTAGCAGTCCTCTTATAGCCTTGATTTACCATGAATGAATCAAACATCTTATACCACAGTCTTGGTGCATGTTTAAGACCATACAAGCTCTTCTTCAACTTGCATACAAGGTTTTCTTTCCCTGAAACCTCAAACCCTTCTGGCTGCTCCATATAGATTTTTTCATGCAGATCACCATGAAGAAATGCTGTCTTTACATCCATTTGTTCAAGCTCTAAATCCAAACTAGCTACCAATCGAAGAATGATACGAATTGAAGCCATCTTCACAACTTGCGAAAATATCTCGTCAAAGTCAATTCCTTTCTTCTGAAGAAATCCTTTGACCACCAACCGAACTTTGTGTTTCACCACTTTTCCACTGCCGTCTTTCTTAAGATTGAACACCCATTTATTCTTCAGTGTCTTCTTTTCTTTCGGAAGCTCAACCAACTCGTATGTGTTGTTTTTCTCCCCCTACATCTTGCTTTTGATCTTCTACACGATGTGTTTATTGTGAAGACTGTTGGGTTACTTGATTTTACTTGGCACGACAATAGCTCTCCAGATGACTATCTTTATTTCAATAATTGCAATGAAAAAATTTCTTATGTTTAGACCTGCAGTTTTTCTCAGTATGATTTGGACTTGTGGCAAAGGAGAAATTTTCTTTTTCTTGATGCTCCTCCTTCCACATGAAAGGCTCCTTCAACGCCATCATCGATATCATTACGAAAAAAATCTCTTTTCTCTTAGGCTTGTAATTTGCTAATTAATTCAGTGACAGAGAGAGTAGTAAAATTACAAGATTGTTCTATTGCTGAGAGATCTTTGCTTCAAATTTGTCACGAACACTTACCATTATTTTTTCCATAACTATTTGAGCTGAAAATTACTCACTAGTTAGTTTAATTTTATTAACAATAGAGATCAAATTAGTTGTGTAATCATTCACAGAGTCTGAATCTTTCATCTTCAACATTTCAAATTCCCTTTTAATATCAATTTGACTACCTTTACCCTTGTGCTTCCTTCAAACTCCTCCTTTAACTTATCGGACTTTCTTAAGCATATCATGATAAATAATTTTTGAAAAAATAAATTCTGACAAAGTAACATGAATGCAAGATAAAGCCTTAGGTTTTTTTGACTTGTCCTCTTCATGTTGCCTAATTTGATTTAAAGTTGAATTTACTACCAACGGTGCAGGATCAGCATCACTCAAAACAGATTCTCATAGGCTAAGACTTTGAGATAGGATTGTATCTTGACAATTCAAAATTGTTAGTTTTCACCATTAAATTGTGGAGGGGTGTAAACACCAAAACTAGAAGACGTATTGAGAAAATTTAAAATCTCTCTCAAATAAAAAAGAGGAAACAAAATTTCTCCCATAGAAAAAACACAGTCCTTTTTAAATATGAAGGCTCTGATACCACTGTTGAACAAAGGAAAAAAAGTATTGTTGAAGAAAAAAGATAAACCCTAATAATTATAGTAAACTATGAGATAAGAAAAAAATATAATAGAAAAAGATAATAAATTATCAGAATTGCTCTATGTAAATGAATGTTCATGCCATAATGCACAAGTACAACCAAACAACACAATAAAACACATAATTACCAACCATCCTATTCCAACAGCCGTAATTACCAAAATGTCCATGCTTAATCAACAATCACAAATTGCCCAACTATACTCAAGTAATTACCGAAATGTCATTGGTCATCTTGAAAATTACCAAGATGCTCATCTAGTATATGAAAAATTATCAAAATACCCCTCAATAGGTATAAGATCAATTTCTAAAATAACAAAAATTATAATTTCCAACCAGTTATATACATACAACCATTTCAGTACATACATAACTATCCATCTATATACGCATTTATAAACAGAATTATAAACACATACATATAAATAAATACATATATAAAAATACACACATATAAGCACACATTCATATACGCAAATATATACACAAATATATTTTTAAAAGACCAAAATGCCCTTAAACATTTTCAAAAATCTTATTTGTGTCCCTTACATACAAATTTACCATTTTACTATTGAAATTCTAAAAAATACACAAAATACTTTTTACATATAAAAAGACCAAAATACCCCTCACATATAAATTTTTTACATAATTGCCCTACAGTGGCCAGCCTCTCTACAAGTCAAATACAACCAATTTCTTCACCAAAACATGAAATTAACAAGTGTTTATGCCATTTTCACTAATCAATTTCAACTAATTATGCATTAATCCATCAAAATCAAACTTTAAACATCAATTCCATCAAACCTTAAATCTAAAAATTGGGGATTTAATCAATAAGCTCAATACATATGAAATTAAGCTCAACCCATCATCAATTCATTGATTCCACGCATGAATTTATCAAATAATCAAGCAAAAACACATGAATTTGGAAGAAAATCAAAAGGAATAGTTGACTACCTTTCTTCTAAGCGAGCAAGCTCCCAAACCAATCCTTGAAAAAGCACCAAAATAATACCAAAAAGCTTCCCCAAGTGGCTGGCTCCTACCCTCAAAGTTTCACTTGAAAATTCTTTGAATTTTTTACTTTTCTCTGAGTTTCTCTCTCTAAAACTAGATGTTTCCCTCTCTAGAACTCACATGAATGGAAATCAATTGGAAAATAAAGAATAAGGGTTGGTTATAACAAGTAAAATTACAATTGATAACTTTAATTTAATAATAAAATAAGGCAAAAGTAAAAAGATATTTAACTTTATAACTAAAATAATAAATAGTAAAAGTCAAATTTGGTCAAACTTTGACTAATAGTAAAATAAGTTGAAAAAGTTCATCGACTCGTCCTAGGGTAATCTAGGCCCTCACAAAATGCCTGGAGAATTCAGAAGCTATTTATTTCAGTGAAAAAGGTGAAACCGCAATAAAACCGAAAACGCATCTGAAAATTGACAGTTTTGGAGATAATAACTTGGTTATTATATTTAATATGGGAGCAATAGCTCGGTATAGATGAGCCAGTACAAAAGGCTTCAAAGATATAGGTCTACCAGTGGATAGAAACTTTACAACATCAATAATGTAGAATGTTATCTTCAAAGCAAGTACATAGAAAATGTTCTTGCAAAGCCATATTAAAAGGTTGGCAATGTGTTCATCCTCGGTGGGAGGACTGCTTGTGCCTTAATCAAACCCTGAAATATTTGATGAAGACACTGGTGATGATGATGAGCTAGATAGGTGGGTGTTAGAGGAGGTTAATCTCGTGTAAGCCTTTAGGTGAATAAGGATGGGTGTCAACATCTCAATATATGAAATTAAAAGTATTTATGATTGGAGAGCAAAAACATGTTGCAGGTACAAGGATAGCTCGATCATAATGTATGGGTAATCGTGACAGTTAGATGACTTGATCTATACTAGTTGTTTTCCAATTTGTTTTGAAGTGTGATTCTAACCTGTTGATCTATTCTACCTTGTTAGTGGAGTTGGAAAGCTAATCCTTAAATGCATGATAGAAAATAGTTTCTTGTCTTTTTAGAAGATGTCCACTTTGACCAATTGACAAATTCCCACTTGTAAGGAAACTTTTTAGGACCTTATTCATCATATATGTGTTGAACTTTAGAGGTGATATATTTTTTGAAGCACGAGCTAAGAATATAATGTTGAACGGGGTCGACTAGAATCATGCATCTTGTCTTAATAACATTCTTTACGGTAGCATAACTCATTACACTTGACAATTTCCTTCGATATTCTTCAGGTCCAAATCATGGTTTAGCTCGTGGTTTCAATTCTGGCCAAGGGGATGGATTAGGTCTTCAACTTCAACTTAAAAGTCCATTGCAAGTTGCAAAATTGTATAATAGAGTGTTATGAAGAATGGAAGCATTCGGCTAAGCAGTTTATTTGTTTGGCTGATAGAAGAATTGTATTTTTTACTAAGTTGAGAAAGACGTTATGATGTGGATAATTTTTTCAT
The DNA here is from genome assembly GCA_007844105.2 of Rhamnella rubrinervis. Lineage (NCBI taxonomy): Eukaryota > Viridiplantae > Streptophyta > Magnoliopsida > Rosales > Rhamnaceae > Rhamnella > Rhamnella rubrinervis. Next base: position 17,261,874 of record CM017582.2, on the reverse strand, counting down.
GCGTAAGAGTTACCTTGTATTGTGATTAACTGCGGTGTGCTAAGTTGAAGAAATTTCTTACAGTGATTAAGTATGAAATTGCTTTGGAAGTTGGCTAAAAAAGCAGAGAATAATTCGCATGAGCTAAATTAGGTGCACATTTTTTTGGCTGAATAAGGTAACGTGCGGTAAAATAATATAGATTACTAATATATGGATATATATGATGGATGTCTAATAACTTAAAGTCAGAGGGTTTCGCTGGTTGTAAAATGCGGTTGCGTGATTTTACACGAAGGCGTAGTATGTGGAAGGGGATTTTTGAAGAAAAGTCTTGATAGAGGGCAAGACACATGTGTGAGAGATTTGTGAGGGTTGTAAATAATTAAAGTATAAATGTTCTTCATATGTGGAAGCACAACTTTTGAAAAAGAGGAAGTAAAGTATGCTTACGTCATCATATGGTGGCATTTATGTGAGGTGGGCCTGTGTTCTACCGTCTCTACCGTCTCTATCGTCACCGATCCTTCTCTGCTGCTGGGTGGTTCTATAGTTGGTGGAGCACTCTAGCTGATCTGTTGGGTTCAGCTAGTGGAAATCAAAGCTTTAGGTTTGCTCGTCCTTGACAGCGGTGGGTATTGCTATTGTGTTTGGTTTTGAATCTGCAAGTTGGTACAATTGGAAATTATGATTGTGGTGTTTCAATTGACATGGAGGTGTGATTATTATTTGGAATTGGTTTCTGTTATTAAATTTAGATATCCAGTTTTGTAATTGAACAAACAACCATTGTATAATCTGTACAAACTCTATTGGGGTTTATAAATTTGTTATGGCTCCCTTTGTTTTGGATTGGAATTGCCTGGCTAGGTTGGATAATTCTAGAGGATATCATGCTGCAGGAGTCAAGGATACACAGAGTGACCGTAGTAAGGCAGTGCCTAAAGAGGCAATGCCTATCCAAGACATTCCAAAGGAACTGTATCCTTCATTTGCTGATGTAATTAAAGGTACTGTAGAGACCAAGAATAACAAAAAGGACTCTAAACAGCTTTCATTTTGCAGCTGTTTTAAATGGATCATTATTGCCAAAGAGAAATTTAGATTCAGCTCCTCAAACTATGCTAACTCGTAAAGAGAATCTAGTCTTTGTTCGTGTAAATGACGATGCTTATCAGGAGAGACTTGCACTGTGTTAGTTCTCTTTGATAGCCCGAATCATTCTACCTAAAGGGGATAAATCTTGGAAGATTGAGGATTTACGTTTAAAACTTCTAAGTGTTTGGAATCTAGATAATTGGTAGCTTATTTCTCTTGGGAGGGACTACTTTCACGTTCTTTTACATTCGGGAGAATATAAACAAAAGGTCTCATAGATTCTTGAATTTAAAACCAAGAATTGTTAGGCTGCAAGGTTGGGTAAAAAAATTTAATCCGACAATTCAGAGATCAATAAATGCTCAGATTTGGGTTAGGTTTTATAATCTCAGCTGTGAGTTTTAGCATCCTCGCATACTCATGGACCTCGCAAGCGGCATTGGTATACCTTTGAGTATTGATAACTCTACGCTTATCAGGAATTATGGGCATTTTGTTTGGGTTTTAGTTGATGTGGACTTGGCTGGATATGTCCGAGAAAAACTTTTATTAGAAGCGACAGAAAACTGTATTGAAATGGAATTATATTTTGAATCGTCTCTGAAATTCTGCTCTTCTTGTCACAGTGTTGGTCATTTAGTGGCTAAGTGTAAGTCGGTGATTGGGAAACCTCCTTCTACAGTTGGATCTCATGACAAAGAGAAAGAAAATAAGGCTCCAAAGTTGACTCAGGTGTACAAACCGAAGCAGACAAGTTCTCCACAAGTGGAGTCGACTACACCCACCATGCTTACTACCAATGCCTTTGAGGTATTGAATACGGAAGAGAGATCCACTCATATAGTTGAAATGGTACATCAGCATGATGGAGCTCCTTTTAGCAGGCAGACATTAATACAGAAATAGGCATTGAGGTTTGACTATCTGCTTCAGATCTAGGTACTGCTCCCAGTAAGACTAACTTTGAGACAGAAGTGGTTAAGAGTGTTCGCAATTCAGAGAATGTTCAGACTCCATCACACTATAGCATGGTTCATCGACAGGTCACATCATGGGCAGATGCTTTTGGAGACTCAGATAATGAGATTGATGATTACAAAGATGATAGATTTGTAAACGAGTGACCGACTTTGCAAGGTGAGGGCTCTTCACAACACTCAAAGGAGATCATCCCAAACGCGGGTCAACAATCAAATGCTATAGCCTTTATGCCAATCCCTAAGGATTCTTCAGGTACAATTAGTGCAGAGCAGTGGAACTTAGATCTGGCAGCTTCACAACCGTCAATCTCTGATATCACTATTCAGAACCCATGATATATGGTTAAAAGAAAACCGGGTCAACCAAAGAAAGGAGAAACAACTAGAAGATTAAAGATATCGACAACGAGATTAACTAAGCCTTTCACACGTGTCTCTCAACACACTACTCACTGATTTTACTTTTTTCGAACTGCTTGTGATAGTTACTGAATTTTATCTATCTTTCCTATTTGTACTTTTTTATTTTCTTTTAATAAAATTTTTGGCTTAGGTTATTTTGGGTGGTTCGGGGTCAACTATATGGCTTCTCTGACTACTTCAATAGCCTAAGTAACCTATTATAATTATTATTATTATTATTTTATGATAAATTAAAATAAGTGAGAGGGACAATGTTTGAGCATGTTATTTCTTAGTATATGAGAATAAATATATTTTTCAGTGAAGGACTATAAATAAACTAGAGTGAGATAGATTGGAATGCTGGAGTGAGATAGGTTGGAATGGAATTGACTAGAGTGAAATTCATTTGCAGACCATATAGAGGCAAATTGATAATTTTGAAAAATTTATATTAACTGGTGATTTATCAGGATAGATGGAATAATTGGTCAAATATGTTTTACGACATGAATTTTTTAGTCCAACTAGAGTGGGCAAGGGCATTTTGGTAACTTATCCAAGTCTAATGGATTTTATGGGATCATTATGTTCAAAATTAATTATGACGGCTAAGGTTGTGAAGAATAATTTTGAAAGAAGTTTGAAAACAGAAGAAATTGGATCAGACCAGATTCAGTCTATCTTGGATGTGTTGAGCCCTATTAGTTGGTCTCTATTTTTATTTCACCAACCATGTTGATTATGAAGTATATCACGTTAACCCTATCAATCATGAAGCCTATAAGAGGAGGCGACACCACAAAGTGAAAGACACCCACCCTCCCCTCCCAATTGGTACACCAAATTTTATAGAATTACTTTTCTCTCTAACTTTCCTCATAGCTTTCATATTGTTTAGTAGTTATATAGCTTATAATGTTTGGTGTTTTTTATTTTAATAAGTTGAAATCTTAATTGACAAACTAATTTTGTTTAAGATAGTTTATCAAACTTTTAATTTAAATGTTCTCTACAAATTAATACATTTCGTATGTGAAGAAGTTACACTACTAAACAAGTGTTTTATTGTGGCAGAAAAAAAATACGGTTAATTGCAAAATTAATGTCGCAAATAAAATTATAGCATTTTTTATGGCATTTGATTAAGATACTCAAAAGCCAATGTCGTTTTTTTTTACGACATTTTTAAAACTGCCTCAAAATATTTATAGCATTTTTAGGAATGATTTATAAATTTTATGACACATAAAAAGGACAGTTAAATAAATGCCTTAAAATTATTTTTGAGTCAATAGAATTAATATCGTATTTATTGTTACATTACTTTTCTAAATGCCACTTTTCAATATCCTAAGTAAATTTTATAACATACGTCATTTTCAAAATACCACGAATTTTTGGACCTAATTGTAATTAAATACTATATTTATTAAATACAATTTTGTAACTACAATTTTTTTTTTCCATATAACTATTCATATTTACAAAAATATACTACTACAATTACATTACATAGCTTCTAAACATCATAAAATCTTAAACTTAAATGAAATTATTTTATTAATAATCAAAATATAAATTGTCATATACAATGGTAATCTTACAAAAGTACTAAATAATATTTCTAAATGCTTAGCCTGAACGAATTTAACATTGAAATCACACTGTTGAAATCCAACACTGCTAACTTCAACAAAGTTGTATTTTGGAAATCCTCTTTGGAGTATTGAAAAATATAATTCCTTGTCTCTAACTTAGTAAGCTACAAAGTCAAAACCATAACTGCAATCTACATACTATCAATAGGTTTGAACATGTTATGAGCATTTTGTAAGCAATTACTGTGATCACAACCTAGATGAATATATTTTAGTTCTCATTAGCCCTGTACTTAGAGTTTAGGATCTAGTAAAGAATGAAAGAGAAAATTATAGAAAAAAAAGAAAAATAAAAATTAATTAAAAAGAAGAAGAAGAAGAAGATAGAAACATAACTGATAAAATAAATACATACATTTTAGGTACTACTCATATACCATGAATTTCCTTGCTCTATTTCACCAAAAAAAAAAAAAGAATTTCCTTGCTCTCCTGTATGGCCTTCAAAGATGAGCATGAAGAATGAATGTTGACCAATGCTCACCATAGCACGGTAAATGAAAGTGTTTGATAAGAGAAATTTTGTTAAGCATATGCAACAAGAATGGAATTCCACATCACTAGATCCCTGTGAGGCGTTTCCTCTACATCCCTTTGCATTTCATCCATGCACACATGTTTATTTTCTAAGAGAAGAGCTAATATGCATATTGGGATCACAAATATTTCAGAATAATTTTACCTAATATGTAAATTTTACTACAGAGTTCATTTACATCTAACTTATGCCAATTTCAGTAAAGCCTACATATGATCAATAGGGAACTCGTAATACCAAATTGAAAAATCAAGTTACTAGTCTAAGACGAGGGGCATGAATATTTAAAAAGAAAAGAAAAACTGCAATTATTGAAAGGAGAAATCTTGTCTTTACCAGACAATAAAGCTCTTACAAAGCAAATCACAGGTGAATTTTAGAATGGAAGCAAAGTGAGAAAACATGAATGATTAAGGGGGTTTATATTGGACCCGTTATCAAAGAACTAAATCAAAACTTCAGGTCACAGTAATGAACAATACTGCATATGCCTTATTATGAGATATATTTTTGTGCATGCATCCCCAAGGTGTTAGGAATAATCATACAATTGACTTTAATTACTAAGAAAATTAGTTATGGGCCAATAGAACTAGATTTATGGATTCACAAAGCCAGTGTTAATTTATGGATTCACAAAGCCAGAATTAGTTAAGAAGAATCAAACCCAGGGTGTTTCTATCCCACCCAGTGTTAGTCCACCACAATATTAACCCAATTGATGTAGCTTTTCATTTTCTTATACGTGTAGTGATCTCTTGCATCATAAGCCATGCGATAAGAACCATGGCACAACCATGATTGTAAGTTAAATCAAAATTAAGGTGGAGAGACATAACCTTGTAAACCTCCAGAAATACCGCCATCGACCTGAAAGGATGCTGGTAGATGTACAGAGACTGTGTATGGACTCTAATCTCATCGGGCTAAGTCCTCTAATTTTAAATTACCGTATGCATCATCCTGCTGTGTTTTCTAGACAAAATTAAACATAAAACTTGAAACACCAAAGTCAGAGTATGCATCCTTGCTATAAAAAAAGATACAATTTTGAACTGTAGAGAAACAAATTGGGATAAAAAAGATTCAATTTTGAATTGTAAAGAAACAAAAAGGTGTGATTTTTATTAGCGACTTTAAAATCTAGTCTACCTTGTGCTTCTTCTTCGTCAAATGTGCTTATCTAGATCTACATGTGCTATATGCATCTACCTAACGAGAAGAAAAACACCGCTAAGCATAATTTGACAGTATTAAATAAAAGACAACAATTCGTACAACACCAGAGAAAGAAAAAATACGTAAGGGCCTGTTTGGCTCCTCCATAATTGAAAAACTGTTTTTTGTACGGAAAACCAAATCTTCTCTTAAGAATTTCATATCCAAATGCTTTACGTATTTTTGTAAAAAGCCATTGTGACTGGGAGAACAAAAAAAGTTTTTTCCATAAAAACTCCAAAATCCTAATTTGTAAATAAAAAGAATGCCTCACGAATTGGAAGAAGATGTTGGGGCAAGAATCAGAGGGAAGAAACAAGAGCATGGAAAAACGTGATCACAGGACCGGAGAAGAGGAAGAAAGGGGCAGCGCTCGATTCGGCAATGGGTTCAGTTGGGGAAGTGATGGGTTTTGGCGGGGGACGTGGTGCTGGGTTCTACCGGCGTGGCACTGTGCTGGGTTTCTAAACAAATTTGTTTGAACAAAAACCCCAAAAATTTTCTATAAAACAAATCCTAAAAATCTAAGTATAAAAAAATGAAATTTAAGATGAAAAACCCCTTACCCATTCACAAATTGGCACGGCAACAGAGGATGATGAAGAATCAAGGTTCGAAGTTGCTGGATCTGGGTGTGGAGGCACTGAATTCATGCAGTCCGACGTGGGCTAGGGCTGGCATGGGTTAGGAGCGGTGTGGAGTAGATGAGTGAGATTGACGAAGATGGAGGAGATAAGGGCGTGGGTTAGCGGCGGCGTCGAGTGAGATTGAGGGAGATAGAGGAGTGGGGTGGCGGTGAGTGAATTTGCAGAGAGGGGACAGCGAGAGAGGAGTTGCAGTGAAAGGGCGATTCACTTGGCTAAAGCATGCCAATCGGTAAAATTTTTTTTTTTTATTTTATACCAATCAGTTATATATTATACAACAATTAATATATTACAATTAATTTAATAAATTTCTAGGCAAATTTTTAATCAAGTATGAGACAAATTTTTTATAATGCCACTAATTTTAGGACATAAGCAATAAATTTAAAAAAATGTCACAATAAAAATGATCCAATATTAAAAAGTGATCATATTTGTAGACATATCTATAAAAATATCATAATTAAATTTTTTATGATTTTTTTTTTTAAAATACCGCAAATTTATACCATAAAAAGCTTATTTTTTAGTAGTGTTAGTTTTTTCTTTCTTTTTTTTAAATATTTATATTTTTCTTAAATATAAATTTTATTTGTATAAAGTGGCATGCCCGCAAATTCAAAGAGCACAATATAATTTTTTTTTGGCAAAACAGCTCGTTACGCTTTGGTTGCAGATGACTTTGATGCATAGATATATAAAATCAGGATTTATCTGTTTGACCGAGTAAAAGAGAAATAATTAAAGTAAGAGATAATTACTATATTATCCTCATTGTTTTGCGAGTTTTGCATGATTATATTTGTATTTTCGAAAATTACACAAACCCTTTTACAATTCATTTTTCTTTCCATGATACTTGTCTTCTACACAATTTTTTTGAAAAATGATTTACACGTTCATATGAATTTCAAACAATTAAACTAGCTGTTATTGACATTTGGACAAACTTTATACATTTAATTTATATGTAAGTTTAAAGGGTGTTTAAGATGGTTGTTACTTAAACAATTAAATTTGGAATGTAACAGGTGTTTAACGTAATTTACAAATATATATATATATATATATATATATTTACAAAACTTGCCAAACAGATAGTTAAGGTGCTAAATGTACTTTTTCTTGAAATAATAATAAGATTAACCTTCGATGCCCATTGGTCTATCATGAATTCAAGTGGTGTGGGCCAAACAACAAGATATGTTCAAGCCTAAGTGAGGAATTGAGTGCAATTAAACTAATTAATCATGAGCAATCCATACATGGGTTCCAGGGAAGTTGCTGATCAAAAACCCCATGTTGTATGTATACCAGCCCCAGGTCAGAGCCACATCAAGGCCATGCTTAAATTAGCAAAGCTCCTTCACCATAGTGGATTTCACATCACCTTTGTCAACACTGAGTTCAACCACAATTGCTATCTTCAATCTCATAGCCAAAACTCCCTCAACGATTTGCCTCTAGGATTCCAATTTAAAATGCACTGCTATTTATTTGTTAAACATATTATCAAGGTTTAATTAATATGGAATACCTCGCTTAACTGGGAATGCCACGTATTGTATATATTTGCAGAATATTATGATTGAGAAAAAAAAACCTTGATAAACTTAGTTAGACAATTTTCCAAGAAAAGAAAGACAAAATTAATTAATGCCCTTTGATTATATTTAGGTGGGGACCTTTCTAATTTAAGAAATTTTCAGAAATTTTCTCGTGAATGATTAATAACTTTGATGGAAAAAGTTTTATAAAAAATTGGTTGTACTCCATTTTGGCAACTGAATTGACAAATAATTAAAATATGACAAGTGAAAGATATAGGACAGATGATGAGGAGAGGGAGTGAACTCGCATGCGAATGACCATGCGCCTAGCAATGTCATGTTGTGTCAAATTCTCTCCACCCGAGCATACAACCATTAAGCTCTGAAGTGTCGAGACATACTATTTGAATTCAGTTTTTTTGTTGTAAATAAAAAAGGGCCTTAGTATGAGAATTATTAGTCTAGAATTTTATCAGGAGATAGGGCATTATTACTGCTCCAGCTTTGCAATCCTGTAAGAGTCTAGAGGAGCTAGATCTCTCCCATAACAGTTCCCCTTCCACCCTGCGGGTGAGTACACCTGGCCACAAGACTGAACCACAACTCACAAGCAAGTGTGAGGGTTTGGTCGGCTTCTTACTACAGCTAACCCAGTGCTACTATTTGAATCCAGTTGTTAAGTTATCATGTAACCAGTGATTTAATTTGTTAACACGTCCATATTTATAACTTTTAGGTGACACATGTTATGTTTAGCTGCAAGTCAAATTAATAACTCATTTTTTATGAAGTTATTTACAGTAAAACCTCTATATAATTGTACTGTTGAGATCAAATAAATTTTATTACTATAAAGAGGTTATAACTCAATAAAAGTATAGTTAAAAAAATTATTTTTACTTGTAGTTATCTTTAGTGTAAGTTGCATTGAAGTAAAAGCAACTTTATATATTTTAAACATAGTTGAGAAGCTCAAAATATAGTTGAGAAGGTAAAAATATTTTAGTTTCAACAAGAAGGTGTTCATATTAATGAGTTACTAAGTATCTGCAAATTCAAAGATATAACAGTAACTATGAAACATAAAGATAATCTCAAATAATTTTAGATAAATATTTTATTTCATCTTAAACCTTTAATGTAATAAAGTATATATTTTTGTAATATATATAATTATTATTATTATATAGAGGCAAATTTTTTAAGATGAAAAATTTATAATTTATTACAATATGGAGTTTATTTTTATTTTTAACTATCTCAAATTGGGACTATAATATTTTATTACTACGTGAAAGTTATTCTTATATATAACATCACTAAAAAGAGATTTTACTGTATATATCAAAATAACAATAAAAAAATCATTACAAAATTTTCAAAAATACCTAAATGAACCTAATAATAAAATACAAATTATACCAATATATGGTCGGTAATAAAAAAAAGTTATTAGAAAATATAATATCAAAAAATGAATATTAAAAAAATGGGTAAAAAAAGGGAATATATAATAGAACAATTACGAATAATGATAATTATAATTCACATTAATTAATGTATCTTGTATTACAAAATATCATTCTTAACGTGTTATCGTGTTGAATAACATGTAAATGTGAGTACGTAATTGAATGTATGTACAATTTTCTAGCTTAATTAAACTACGTTAATAAAGCTTCGTGTTCATTGGATGTACCGTGCACATACTCAGCAATCAAAAGGAATATTTAGGCGACCATGGACATGCTAATTAAATTAGAAAAGCGGCCAAAAGGCAAATACAGAGGGAAGGTCATGAAGATGGTAATGAACTATAGCACTAAATGATTATTAATAACTAATAAAGAGATTAAGTAGAATCACCATACAAACTCAACATGCCAAGAACATCTTATTGGGGTGAGGGCTAGCTCAGTAAGTTGCTCACCAAATTATCCAAGTCTTTGCTTGAAGAACCATTCGGGGAAGTGGCATCTTCGGCCAGTTTCTTCCACTTCAGCACATTCTTTTTCATCTCCTTACCCTTCTCTCCCTTCATCAACTCTCTAACAAGCTTTTCAACTTCATCTCTCTTCACATCTTTGTTAATCTCCATTCCTATGCCCCATTCCTTGCAAGTATATCGACAATTTGTCGGTTGGTCTCCGAAGAATGGCCAACAGAGCATAGGTACACCAGAAGACAAACTCTCAATAGTAGAATTCCAACCACTGTGTGTTAAGAATCCTCCAATTGAGGAGTGATTAAGAACCTCCTCTTGTGGGCACCAACTTGCTACAAGGCCTCTTCCTTTAGTTTCATTAACAAACTCAGGTGGTAAAATAGCTGATTCACCTCTAACCAAATCAGGTCTGATTATCCACAAGAAATGGTGCTTGCTATTTGCAAGTCCCATACCAAACTCCACCAGCTGTAGCGACGACATGACTGTTATGCTTCCGAAATTCACATACACCACTGAGTTTGGTTCCTTGGTATCGAGCCATTGTAGGCACTGACTTTCTTCCTTCCAAAGGCTGTATTTAACAGGCTTCAAAGGGTCTTCCGGAACTCGATTCAGAAGAAGTTGTAGAGGTCCAACGGAAAATAATTTCGGAAACATAGATGAGATAGCATCCAAAATATCCTGCTCCAAGGTATAGAAAGTGTGAAGAATAACTGCTGAAGCCTTGTGAGCGTTTTCAGCTGATTCCATGGTAAAGTTAAACATGAAGTGGTCTTCAGCATTTCTTGTCCAACAAAAGCTTGGTAAATCTCTTACGCGCACATCTTTCATTCCTGGAATCCAATCTACAACTTTTTCTAAATAGGTATTTGTCACACTGCTTTCATCTGCAACATCATATATATATATATATATATATATATAATTATTTGTAACAATTTAAATAGTCAATGACGTCGTCATATACAATAGCGGTAAGCTTTCTATGAATTTCATTACCTAGTACAGGCGGGGGACCTAATTTTTCTACTATTGTAGAAAATTGTTTCAAGCCCATAAAGGCACATGCCGGAATTGGATAAAACAACACAACAGGAATTCCAAGCTGTTCTCCTGCGGTTAGGGTGACAGGGAAGAACCCGTCGGAAACAATGCGAGTGATAGGAGGACTAGTGTCGCTGAGTCTAGTGAGGAGGTCAATAAGCGGAGCCAACAGCTTGTCTCTGAGGGATTCGCAAAGAGCAATGATGTCTTGAGTGGCATTTTCATCCGAAGGCGGGAGGCCGTCGCAGATGGTTTTGAACCGAAAGTCAGGCAGGCCATCTAGGGAGTTAGGGCCTAAGGATTTTAGAAAACGATTGTGGTTGAACTCAGTGTTGACAAAGGTTATGTGAAAGCCTTTGAAATGAAGGAGCTTTGCTAATTTAAGCATTGCCTTAATGTGGCCTTGAGCTGGGGATGGAATACATACTACATGAGGCTTATCGTCACCTACTACCACCGCCATTTTCGTGTTCTCTAGTTTTAATTGCACTTTCTTATAGCCGAGAGAAGATTGGTTCAGCTAGCCTAGCTTTATCCTTTCTGTTAAGAAGTACAGAAAGCACCTTCTGCCACTCTTTTGTCTTGGAATTGGTCAAAGATGAGATAGACGATGTATGACTAAAATGAGACAGAAGATGAGAAAAATTGAGGCGGTACTGAGAAGAAGGAATCAATTTGTCCAGAGTGAGCTGGCGTGTAAATTTACGCAGCCAGAACTGAAACAATAATAAGAAAATAATATCCGCCTAATTTATCATATTTTTAAATATTATTATTAAAAAAGGATAAATTTAATTTGTCCAAATTTTACTTTACCAATTCAATGGTATTTATTTTTATTATCGCTGGTGATGTAGAGTTTGCGCCATTTTGACCGTGGATCAATATTCTTCTACAGAATTACGACCATGTTAATTATGCACATGTTTTTAGAATTAATATTCGCTTATACATTGGATCTTCCTCCAAAGAAAGACATGTCTTTCTGTTATTCTCAATCTAGCCTTAATCATTGTTTATTGAAATTAACATGTAAGTAACTATAATTAGATTGAAGTTTACAATTTAATCGATACACGCAACTATAATTAGATTGAAGTTTACAATTTAATCGATACACGTAACTCTAATTAGATTGAAGTTTACAATTCAATCAATACACGTAACTACAATTAGATTGAAGTTTTGGCGGCTTCTCTTGTCCTGCTATGAAAATATGCAAGTGAGTGCTTCTGCTTCTGCTTTTGTCAGTCTCGTCTTGGAATTCAAGGTAAAAAATTAAGAAAAATTAAGTACCTCTATATAATTAATTAATGCAGTCATGTCATTTAATCACTGTTTTTACGACTGAAATTTTTTGAAAAGATTACTAGTTTGAACTTATAGAATAGTCTTTCACTCTTAACACGCCTGCACAAAACACATTGAAATTGATGTGCACTTTGTGCACGGTAAGGTGTTCCAAAAGACATTTGATGTGCTTTATGTTCCCACCAACAACCAGGTCACAAACATTTTCATGAACGTTCTGTCCACTAACCATTTCCGGCTACCGTGTCAAGCTCAATGTGGTCAGTACATACACCTGTACTGATAAATATACTTTAGTATATATGCCCATGTCTTCCCTTGTGTATCGGGCTATTGTTGAACAATCAGGTTGTATACATTTGGGGAAATATAGAATACAAAGCAAGCGTTCTAATACTTTCTTTTCTATCAGCTTATTATATTCTTTCAGAGTGAAAATCTTATGAGCAGTTTTCTGTATACAAAGTTCTTGTCTTTGCTGTGTTTTTACTTTGAAAAACTTATAATCTTTTTTGAGTAAAATTTTTCATCACAAGTACTAGAGCATAAGTGATGTGGCACGATTTTATTGGTTGATAGATTAAATATAACTACGCATTCATTGTGTATAATCAATAAAATATATCATTTGTGCTGAACACAAATGTGTTAATAGTTTTATTCATATTTCATTTTGTCATGGACTATTTAAGTTAACGTCAAAATACTTTCGCCACAAATTATCATGGAATCGACCAATTGGGCTCTTTGCCTTTTTCTATACGAGTCTCAAATCCACAACGAGTCTCAGTACTTTACAGAAATTTATCGTGAATGACTGGTAATTTGAATGGAAAATGGTTTATAAAAGATGGTCGTATTCCATTTTGGCAACGGAATTGACAAATAAATAAAATATGACAATGAGAGATGAGAAAAGATTCCATGACCCATGTGCCTATAGCAATGTGTCCTATTCTTGTTGAATTCTCCATAAGTTAACGAGTCGAGGTATGCTAATTGGAATCCACTTGTTAAGTTATCGTAACCCATAATCTGACTTGATATCACTTTAAACATATTTATAATTTTAAGTTACATGTTGTTGAAAAAAGGAAAAAAATATTGTGGAAGCAAAAAACTTATGACACTACTACAAAAAGTACATTCGGCGACGCCCATATAGTGACAGTCACGTTCAAAACCATCACTAAACCTATTTGGCGACGGTTAGACATACCGTCACTAAATATTGCCTGAAAAATTATGTCTTTTAGTGACGGTTTTATAAATAACCATCGCTAAATGTGTATTATTGAGAAAAATAATAAAATAATAACATATTTTTGGTGACGATTGTAAATGAAACCGTCGCCAAATGTGTATTATTAAAAAAAATAATAAATAATAATATATTTTGGCGACGGTTTTATAAATAACCATCGCTAAATATATACTATTGAAGAAAATAATAAAATAATAACACATTTTTTACGATGGTTATAATTGAAACCGTCGCCCAACGTGTTATATTCTATATAAATAAAATTTATATTCTATTATTAAATAAATTTTAATAAAAAATGCATATTTGGTGATGGTTGTATATGAAAACGTCGCCAAAAGTAAAGTTTTAAAACTTTAGTTTAAATTAAAATTTTTAATTAAAAATAATTTTTTTATTTAATAAATTTTATTATTAAATAAAAATTTAGATTACAACCTTTAGTGACGAGTATGTGTTGTGACCGTCGTTAAATCTATCTATTAATGGACACGTGTCTAACAAACTGAGTAGTTCAAATTTTTTATTTTTAATATAATTATATTAAAGAGTTTGGCGACGGTCAGCACATGAAACCGTCGCTAAAAGCCATATCAGGGGCGTGGGTCCCCTTTCTTTTTCTTTCTCTCCTCTTTCCTTCTCTCTCTTCTTCTTTATTCTTCTCCAGACCAGATCTGAAAACTTTTTCTCCTTCTCTCATGCAGCCATCTCCATCCCCTTGACCACCATTTCCACCCCCTTGTCCAGTGCACCACCCACAAACGCGAGCTTCCTTCTCTTCCAACTCTCCCAGATTCTCTGTCGACTTCGAGCATAGATGGTGGGTTTTTGTGGTGGGCTTTTGAATTTTGGCGAAGCGGAAACCAGCGTGTGTGGACGACGAAGCTCCATCCTCTGCTTCCTCCGGTTCCTCCTCATCTGCCTCTGTTTTGAGCGCTTCGCCTTTGGTTGCCACTGCTTCGTCCTCAGTGTGCTAGGAGCTATGGCACGCGTGTGTGGGTCCTCTAATTTCCTTGCCGAAGAAAGGTAATGTGGTGGTATACTTGCCGCAAGGCCACTTGGAATCGGTTTTGTTGGTGTTAAGCTCCATGTAAGCACATAAAAGACCTTTTTTTTAATGGATTTTTCAGTTCTTGTTTAATTTTGTATTTATACTAAGAATTTACATTTGGGATGCGTTTGGTTTCCACGGAAATTGGAGGCCAAAAGATAAAGTTTTAATTTTTCCTCCCTCCATTTTTCTTTTGCTTAGGTTTCTTCTGAATTTGACAACTCTTTGCTTTAGGGGGCATGGTGATCCTAATCAAGGAATCGAAGAGGAGAGATGGAAGTTGGTAATATTTGAGCACTAAGTTCAGTGGTCCATTGCTTTCGACATTTTATGTCACCTAATTGGTTTTGTGTCTTGGGCTTGCTTTGCTTTTTGTTTCTTCTCCTGTCAATTAGTGTCTTGGGTTTTTTGTAGTCTCTTCTCTTCTCATGATATGCATAAATATCTCTTTTTCAAATTTATTCATATTCCTTTGTAGCTGGTAATTCTCTTCCAAAATCCCATTTTAGTGCTAATAGAAATCTACTTGGTGACATGAATGTGAATGCCCAACTCTCGAACTCACTTTATTCTTTCTTCATTTAAGGTTTTAGATCATTTGTTAAAAGGTTACGACCATTTCTTAAATACAATAGTAAATTAAAATAATAAAATACTATTTTATTATATTAATATAATATAATAAAATAGTATTTATTATTTTTTTTAACCAAAATAATATTTTTGACGACGGTCACATAAAGACGTCGTCAAAAGTATATTAATATAAAAATATTATAATAATAACTAAAATAATAATATTTTATTATTTATAGCGATGGTCACATGATGATCGTCGCCAAATCCTTAGAGCTTTGGCGATGGTCACGTTACCGTCACTAAAATTGCCTTTTTATTTGCGACACTTAAGGCACTTTCTTGCCGCAAATGCCAGATGTGCATTATCCGTCGCCAAATCGCATTTTTGTAGTAGTGTGAGAGAAGAAACAAATATAATAGAAAAGGAAAAATATGAGAGAAGAGAAAGAAATATTTTATTGAAAAAATTTGAACAAAAAAAATAAGCTGCTAACAAAATAACACACTGGTGTAGTGTTGAAAAAAAAAGAAAAAAATATCATGCTAGTATAGCGCTGACAAAAGAAGAAAAAGTATGAATCTATATATTGGTTTTGAGATTACATAGTATTTATAGAGGGAATACCACCTAAACCTAATAGAAAAGAAAGTCTTATTTAATTAAATTATCTAAAAAAATAAAGATAAATCTTAAAACCTAAAAACCACAAAAAATAAACTTGTAAAGAAGAATATTACATAGGTTCCAACACTCCTAATAGGAAAGAAAGTCTTATTTAATTAAATTGCCTAAAAAAATAAAGATAAATCTTAAAACCTAAAAACCACAAAAAAATAAACTCTTCACAAGAAGAATATTACATAGGTTCCAACACTCCTCTTTGAGATTTCTATTGAGTAAACCTAAATTTGTTGCAGAAAAAATTCAAATTGCTCATCAAAACAAATCTAATTCAGCATCAACATGAGCCGCCATAAACAAATATTCTACATCTTGCTTTTGATCTTCTACACGATGTGCTTATTGTGAAGACTGTTGGGTTACTTGATTTTGGTTGGCACGACAACAACTCTCCAGATGACTATCTTTATTGCAATAATTGCAATGAAAAAATTTCTTATGTTTAGACCTGCAGTTTTTCTCAGTATAATTTGGACTTGTTGCAAAGGAGGAATTTTCTTTTTCTTGATGCTCCTCCTTTCACATGAAAGGCTCCTTCAACGCCATCATTGATATCATTACAAAAAAAATCTCTTTTCTCTTAGGCTTGTAATTTGCTAATTAATTCAGTGACAGAGAGAGTAGTCAAATTAAAAGATTGTTCTATTGCTGAGAGATCTTTGCTTCAAATTTGTCACGAACACTTACCATTATTTTCTCCATAACTATTTGATCTGAAAATTGCTCACTAGTTAGTTTAATTTTATTAACAATAGATGTCAAATTAGTTGTGCAATCCTTTACAGAGTCTGAATCCTTCATCTTCAACATTTCAAATTCCCTTTTAATATCAATTTGACTACCTTCACCCTTGTGCTTCCTTCAAACTCCTCCTTTAACTTATCCCAGACTTTCTTAACTGTATCACAATAAATAATTTTTGAAAAAATAAATTTTGACAAAGTAACATGAATGCAAGATAAAGCCTTAGGTTTTTTTGACTTGTCCTCTTCATGTTGCCTAATTTGGTTTAAAGTTGGATTTACTACCAACGGTGCAGGATCAGCATCACTCAAAACAAATTCTCATAGGCCAAGACTTTGAGATAGGATTGCATCTTGACAATTCAAAATTGTTAGTTTTCACCATTAAATTGTGGAAGGGTGTAAACACTAAAACTAGAAGACATATTAAAAAAATTTAAAATTTCTCTCAAATAAAAAAGAGAAAACAAAATTTCTCTCATAGAAAAAACACAGTCCTTTTTAAATATGAAGGCTCTGATACTACTGTTGAAAAAAGGAAAAAAAGTATTGCTGAAGAAAAAAGATAAACCCTCATAATTATAATAAACTATGAGATAAGAAAAAAATATAATAGAAAAAGAAAAATAAGAGAGAACAGAAAAAAAATATTTTATTGAAAAAACTTGAATAAGAAAAAATAAGTTGATAACAAAATAACACATTGGTGCAGCGTTGAAAAAAGAAAAAGAAAATATTGTGCTACTGTAATGTTGACAAAATGAAGAAAAAATATGCAGTTCTATATGGGTTTTGTGATCACATAGTATTTTTAAAGGGAATACCACCTAAACCTAATAGAAAGACCTCCTAATCCTAATAGGAAACAAACTCTTATTTAATTAAATTACCTTAAAAAATCTAAAAAATAAATCCTAAAAACTAAAAACCACAAAAAAATAAACTCTTCACAAAAAGAATATCACAGATTCCAACATATGTTGCGCTCTAATCTAATAACTCATTTGACTCAATTTTAAAGAAATTATATTAAATAACAATAAAAATTATAATAAAATTTTACAAAAACACCTAAATGAACCTAATAAACAGAAATTCTACCAATATATGGCTTGTAATAAAAAAGCTTAGTTTATTAGAAAATATAATATTGAAAAAATGAATATTAAAAAAATGAGTGAAAATAAGGTATATGTAATTAAGTAATTCCAAATGATATTAATTAATGTAACTTATATTTACAAAAATTGGCATTCTTAACGACGTTATCGTGTTGATTAATAATATGTAAACCTGAGTAATGTAATTGAATGTATGTTATCTTGGTGTACCATTGTCTAGCTTATAGATTTATGCTACTCAAACTCTGTGTTCACTTGTTGTACCATGCAGATACTCAACGATCGAAAGGAATATTTTGGCCATCATGGACATGCCAAATTAGGAAAGCCTAATGGTAAATATATAGGGAAGTCATGAGGATGGTAATGAAGTACAACATTACATGATTATAAATAATTAATTAAGACATTAAGTATAATATCACCATGCAATTAAACCCGACATGCCAAGAACATTTACATTTGGTGACGCTAGCTGAGCATGTAGCTCACCAAATTATCCAAGTCATTGCTTGAAGAACCACAGGAGAAGTGGCATCTTGGGCCAGTCTCTTCCACTCCACTTTCTTTTGCATCTCCTTACCCTTGTCTCCCTCTATCAACTCTCTAACAAGCTTTTCAACTTCATCTCTCTTCACATCTTTGTTAATCTCCATCCCTATCCCCCATTCCTTGCAAGTATATCGACAAATTGTTGGTTGGTCACAGAAGAATGGCCAACAAAGTATTGGTACACCAGAAGACAAACTCTCAATCGTAGAATTCCAACCACAGTGTGCTAAGAACCCTCCAATGGATGAGTGATTAAGAACATAATTTCGGAAGTCGATTCAGAAGGGTTTTCCGGCAGTTGATTCAGAAGAATTTGAAGAGGTCCAATGGAAAATAATTTCGGAAACATAGAGGAGATAGCATCCAAAATATCCTGCTTCAAGGTATAGAAAGTGTGAAGAATAACTGCTGAAGCCTTGTGAGCTTTTTCAGCTGATTCCATGGTAAAGTCAAACAAGAACTGGTCTTCAGTATTTCCTGTCCAACAAAAGCATGGTAAATCTCTTACGTGCATATCTTTCATTCCTGGAATCCAATCTACAACTTTGTCTAAATAGCTATTTGACACACTTCTTTCATCTGCAACATAAAAAATATATATAAATAAAATTATTATAACAATTTTAATAATCAATATGTAATCATTTACAATATCGGTAAGCTTTCAATAAATTTCATTACCTAGTACAGGTGGGGGACCTAATTTTTCTACTATTGCAGAAAATTGTTTGAAGTCCATGAAGGCGCACGCTGGGATTCTATAAAACAACACAACAGGAATTCCAAGTTGTTCTCCGGCAGTGATGGCGACAGGGAAGAATCCATCCGAAAGGATGCGAGTGACAGGACGACTAGTGTTGCTGAGTCTCCTGAGGAGTTCAAGAAGTGGACCTAAAGCATTCCTTCTGAGGGATTCACCAAGAGAAATGAGATCTTGAGTGGCATTTGCATCCGAAGATGGGAGGCCGTCAGGGATGGTTTCGAACCGAAAGTCCGGAAAGTCATCTAGGGAATTAGGGCCTAAGGATTTAAGAAAACGATTGTGGTTAAACTCGGTGTTGACAAAGGTTACGCGAAAGCCTTTGGAATGAAGGAGCTTTGCTATCTTAAGCATTGCCTTGATGTGGTAATGGAATACACACAACATGAAGCTTATCATTAGCTACTACTTGCGCCATTTTTGAGCTTATGTGTGTTCTCTAGTTTTAATTGCACTTGCTGAAAGCTTGAAAGAAGATTGGTTCAGCTAGCCTAGCCTTTTGCATTCTGATATATATATATATATATAGGCCTTTTACCGTGTCTTTATTTTGTTAATAAATAGCTTTTGTCGTGCTTTTGTCTTGGAATCGGTCAATTGGCATTTTCATTACTGGACTACGTAAGAATATTGACATTTTGCATGCCACACTATATATATTAAGATTGGTCATAAAATGATAAGTTATTATATAAAAGTTAATTTTATTAAAAATGGAAGTATTTCCACTTTGGAAACTGAATTGGCAAATATATAATTAAGTGCTGGTTTGTTAACATTTTTGGTTTTTTTTTCTGCTGAGTTGAATGTAATTTGTTTAGCCGAGGTTATTAGAGTTTTGTTATTGTTGATTGGATCATTCAATTAAGCATAAATGTAAAAGAAAAAGAAAAACACAATCACCAAATCATCATTTAGTGTTTATGTTTTTCATTTTCTTTTAATAACAAATTTTAATAAACCTAAATTAATTAACTTTTAAATTAAGCAAAATACGAACAACTCAAGAGAATAAATCAAAAATCAAAAGAAAAAATTCCAAACATGTTTTAAATATAAATATATAAATATATATATATATGACAATGAGATGCATGATATTGGGAAGAAAAATGAGAGAGACGGTGAGAAAAATGAAGTACGTACTGAGAAGAAGGAATCTATCTGTCTAGAGTTGGCTGGAGTGTAAATTTACCCAGCCAGAACTGAAATAATAATAAGAAAATAAATTTTTAACCTCATCTGTCATATTTTTAGGTATTAATAAAGAAACATAAAATTAATTTGTCAAAATTTCAATGTAACAATTTGATAGTATTCATTGTATTAACGCTGGTGATGAAAGAAAATTGATGAACAGACCAAGCACGGCACTGGATCAGAGACAAGCATTCAATACACGTAACTAATTGCATTAAAGTTTATCAGTTTGTGCGGTTGTTCTTGTCTTGTTATGAAATATGTTAGTTGAGTGCTTGAGCTTCTTTTGCAATTCTCGGTCGCTCTTGACTTGTTATGAAATATGCAATTGACTGCTTGTTCTTCTTTTACAATTCGCGGTTGCTCTTGTCTTATTATGAAATATGTAATCGAGTGGTTGTTCTTCTTTTGCTACTCTCGTCTTTGGAATCCAAGTAAAAGAAATTAACAAAGTAAAATTAAGCACCTATATATGATTCATTAATGCAATTATGTCGTCAATTTAATCACTGTTTCTGTGACCGAAAATTTACAATAATTAATAGTTTGAAAAAAAATATTAGGTTTTTAAAAAGTTTGATATCCAAAACACATCCTAGCTAAAAAAATGTTAGATCCTAAATATTAGAGCATCTCCAATGGATCTGAATATCTATGTTATGTCTATTGGTACAAAAATTATATCACATCAGACAAATAGACATAACTTATAAAGGGTCTGTTAATTAAAAAAAAAAAAAAAAGCCTACCTATTGGTTTTATAT
Organism: Rhamnella rubrinervis; assembly: GCA_007844105.2. NCBI lineage: Eukaryota > Viridiplantae > Streptophyta > Magnoliopsida > Rosales > Rhamnaceae > Rhamnella > Rhamnella rubrinervis. The sequence continues at coordinate 17,240,782 of CM017582.2, read as the reverse complement.
AAAGGGTCTGTTAAGTTGATCTGACAGAAAAAAACAATTAAGTCCATGCAAAAAACTATCCACCTCTAAAATCTTTGCTAGACAGTCCGACTTGGCATTTTGATTATTTTTTGTTTTTAAATAAAACAATTCCATGCATTTTTTCTTTTTCCTTGGGCGCTCAAAATTTCATCTCTTCTTCTTCGTTCCTTGCTAAAACTTTTCTCCCAAATAGCTTGCTAAGATTTCTTCTTTTCCTTTCTTTTCTTCTTTGATGAACAAAATCCAATTGTTCCAGGCTTTAAACATCATCATCACCTTCAAAACCTACCCGCTGTGCAATGGTCAATTGAATCAAGGCTTGATTTGTATTTGTGCTTGTTTTAGATTAATTTTTCACACCTTCGAATTGTGCCATGGGCGATTGAATCACGACTTGATTTGTGTTTATGGTTGTTTCAGATTATTTTTTCTCGAAGGAGTAAGATTTCCGTGGGTTTTGTATGTCCTTCAATATTGTTTGTCATTTTGGCAAATTTTCAGGCGCCGTTTTTTCAGTGAGAAGAGCAATAGAAAATATAAACAAAATCCACATCTTGGAAAAATGGAAGGAAAGAGCTATTTTGTCATTGCTTTTATGAATGTGCATAGATTCATCTTCCATTCGTCAGGTTTGCAGATTCATCTTCCGTTCATATATAATTCGTCTTCTGGTTCTACTTTTAATTTTTCTATTGGTTGTATTTTATTTAAATTTAATTTTAATTAGATATAACTTTAAAAATTAAATTACATATTATCAATTAATATTATTTTAAACCGAATTTGTTGGAAAGTTAATATTTAAATGTAGTATCCATTAAATAAACATTTGGTACATAAGCATAAGCAGTAAGATCTCCTAGATTCTATGCCACATATATTTCAATGAACATAGCTATTAGAGATGCTCAGAATCCCAAATGTATACCAACTCATCATGACATCGTTTATCCAACTACCCTCATTAGAACACATAACTAAAAAAATATAAAAAATGGATATTTAATACTAGAGTATTATCCATTATCTAATTAATTTAGAACAGAACAATACTCTTTGTATTTTTTAACTAAGCGATATTATGAGTAGAGTTGGGACTATGTTGCAATGTTATCAGATTGGTGACATTTATTTTAAGTCAAGTTGGTACCCGTCTGTTGGAAAATAAGTAGAAAAATAAAACACAAATTTATAAGAAACTGTTAAACAACTCTCTTCAACTCACTCAAATTTATGCTTACAACTCAAATAGGAAGGGGTATTTATACATGAATTAAATCAACCGCAACCACATAATTAAAAAAATACAAATAATTATAAACTACATAATTCTTTATTTAAACTCACCAACTTCACCAAACACACTAACTTCACCAACCACACTAACTTCACGTAATTTAGAAGCTTCTCCTTAATGGGTTGGATTTCTTGATTTTTGGCTTAAATGGATTTCTTGATGCCTTTGGGTTTGAAACAAGTATATATATATATATATATATATTCAACACTCACCCTTAAACTTGTTTTATAACACCAAGCAAATTTCTAAACTTTACGAAGTCTTCAAACTTGAGTGGCTTAGTGAAAATATCAGCGATTTGATCTTGAGACTTCACTTACTCCACTTGTATATCCTTTCTTGTGATGCACTCCCTTATGTAGTGGTAACGGGTATCAATGTGCTTGCTTTGATCGTGGAACACCAGATTCTTTGCCAAAGCTATTGCAGATTTGTTGTCAACAAAATCTTTGTTGGCTATTCTTGAGGAAGCCCAGCCCTGATAACAAATTTCTTATCCAAATTGCATGACATACACATGAGGTAGAAGCTACATATTCAACTTCACATGTGGATAGTGTGACAATTGGCTGCTTCTTTGACATCCAAGTGAAAGCAGTGTAACCCATGAATAGTACAAATCTAGTAGTGCTTTTATGATCATCTATATCTCCACTTCAGTCGCTATCGTTGTATCCAACAAGCTTGTAATCATTAGAGAATGAGTAAAACAAATCAAAGTTGAATGTACCTTTCAAATAACGAAGGATTCTTTTTGCAGCATTGAAATGAGTGGTTGTTGGATTCCCCATATATTGACTAACCAATCCAACTGCATAGAGAATGCCAGGTCTTGAACAGGTTAAATAGCGGAGACTTCCAACCAAACTCTTGAAAAGCGTTGGATAAACTTTTTCACCATCTTCATATTTTGACAATTTTGTTCCATATTTCATCGGAGTGCTAATTGGATTGCAATCGTCTATCTTGAACCTTTTGACTATCTCTTTTGCATAGCTTTCTTGGGAAATGAAGATACCATCTTCCTTTTGCTTGACTTTAATTCCAAGGTAGTATGTCATCAAACCAATATCAATCATTTCAAACTCTTAAGCTATCACTTTCTCGAATTCTTCAAACAGACTTGGATTATTGCTAGTGAAGATAAAATCATCCACATACAAGCACACAATTAGAATGTCTCCATCTTTGACTTTGACGTAGAAAGCATGTTCATTAGGACACTTGATGAAACTATTTTCTTGGAAGTACTTGTCAATCCGGTTGTTCCATGCCCTTGGTGCTTGCTTTAACCCATAAAGAGCCTTCTTCAACTTTAGAACTTTGTCTTCTTGACCAACAGCTTTATAAGCAGATGGTTGTTAATCTTCCACTTGTTTTGAGCTGCGAAGGAAATCATTAGTCTAATAGTCTCTAAGTGAGCAATAGGAGCAAATACCTCATCATAATCAATCCCAGCTTTTTGATTCTATCCCTTTGCAACAAGTCTTGCCTTATGTTTGTGTATTTCTCCCTTGATGTTTCTCTTTATCTTGTACACCCATTTGACACTAATCACCTTATGCCCTTTGGGAAGTGAAGTAAGTTTCCAAGTGTCATTCTCCCAGATAGCCTTGATTTCATCATCCATCGTATCTCTCCATTTCTTTTCTTGTGTAGCTTCTTCAAAATTTACTGGTTCACAATCAGCAAAGAGATAAAAAAGTGTGACATTTTCTAACCTTACAGTCACATTGTAAAGATCATGGAGACTTCTTGTGAGTTCTTCATGTCTTTCTTTTAAGAAAGATGGTTGTGAACAGTTGTTGAATCTAGTGGAGTAGTAGATTCTTGTTGTACCTCTCTTACTTGCTCCATCAGTATTTGATTATCTTCTTCAAACTAAGGAAAGAAATTGTAGTCACTTGCATGATAATCAAAATTTCATTCTCCTTCTTCATCAAAGATTACATCTCGACTGATCACGATCTTCTTGTTATTTGGATTGTATAATTTGTAGCCTTTTGAACTTGAGCCATAGCCAATGAAGATTAAAAATTTACTTTTATGATCTAGCTTGGTTCTTCTTTTGCAAAGCATATGAACATGAGCAATGCTTCCAAAAACTTTTAAATGGAAGATGCCAGGCTTTCTTCCACTCCATGCTTCTTGCAGTATTTTTCCACACACACTTCTTGTTAGAGATCGATTTAAAAGGTAAATCGTAGTTGCTACATCTTCTGCCCAAAACTCCTTAGGCAATTTCTTACACTTGAGCATGCTTCGTGCCATGTCAAGAATGGTTCTATTTTTCCTTTCAACAACACAATTTTGTTGGGGGGATCTTGGAATGGTTAAAGGACATTGAATTACATTTGCTGCATAAAATTCTCAAAATTTGTTGGAAGTTAACTCTCTTCCTCGATCGGATCTCATTGCTTTGATCTTAAATCCGCTTTCCTTTTCAACAGCAGCTTTGAATTTCTTGAATACTTCAAAAGCTTCCGATTTCTATTTAAAAAATACACCTATATTTTTCTCGAAAAATCATCTATGAAATAATTAGTGTTTCCAAAAGAATTTGGCTTGATTGGACCACAAACATCGGTATGGATGAGCTCAAGTGGCTTCTTGGCTCTTGATTCTGATTTCTTTGGAAAACTTTTTCTGAATTGCTTTCCAAGTAGACATCCTTCACAAAGTTGATCAGGATGATTGATATGAGGCAACCCTCTCACTATTTCCTTTTTGTACAGTAGCTCCAAGCTTCCAAAATTAAGATGCCCAAACTGAAGATGCCACAACCATGATGCATCTTTATAACAAACTTTCAAACATTTTGCAACATCATTTTGAATGTTGATCATGAACATTCTATTCTTTGTCATGGGCACTTTAGTAATGAAATTATTTTTATCATCTTTTATCGAAAGATTATGATCCTTCATATGAATGTCATAACCTTTCTCCAATAATTGCCCTAAGCACAGTATGTTGCTTTTCATGTTAAACACATATTAAACATTTGAAATAAATTGATGACATTCATCTATTGAATGAATGAGGATGTTACTTTTTCCTTTTACCAATATTTTGGAATCATCCCCAAATGAGACACTGCCCGGTAACTAATTCATGTAGTTCCACAAACATATCTTTTCTTCCGCACATGTGATTACTTGCACCAATGTCAAGATACCAAGAGTTTGCTTGGCCACCATCATTCTCCTTTCTCATCATTTTTCTTCTCGACATAGTTGATCTTCTTATACACCTTGTTGTTGGCAGCTCTACATTCTGCAACATAATGTCCATATTTTTTACAATTGTAATATTGAATTTGAGATTTGTCAAACCTTGAGTTTGAAGTGCCTCTTCCTCGACCTCTTGATGAGCTCTCTCCTTTCTCATAGTTATTATTAAAAGTATTGTTATTCCAACCTTGACCACGACTGCAGCTTTCACCTCGTCCACGACCTCTACCTTAGCCGCGACCATTTTGATTGCCTTGGCTTTCATTTTTCTCTTTGAGTTGAGTTTTGAGGAGTTGTTCGGTGATCCCTTATTTCTTCTTGTGTTTCTCTGCTCGATCATCATCTTTTCTAAATCCTTAGTCTCCTCAATTGTTACAACAATATGCTCAAATTTGGGATCCAAAGATCAGAGCATCTTTTCAATAATCCTTACATCTTCAAGTTTTTCACCATTTCTTTTTAAGTTATTAGAAACAAATAAAACTCCAGAAAAATAATCAGAAATAGACTCAGATGCTTTTATGTGTAAAGATTCGAATTCACCTCTTAATGTTTGAAGACAAACTTTCTTCACTTGTTCGGATCCTTTGTAAGAGGTTTGCAGCTTCTCCCATGCTTCTTTAGCGGAGGTTGCACTTGAAATCTTCTTAAACCCACCATCACTCAAGGCTTGATAAATAAGGTAGAGAGCCTTCTTGTCTTTCTTTCTTGAATCTTTTAAAAAATCTTTTTGCATGTTGGTTAAAGTGGTTTCATCATCTGGTTCACTTAAACCTTTCTCCATGATTTCCCAAACATCATGTGCACCCAATAGAGCCTTCATCTTGATACTCCAATTATCATAGTTGTTGTTGTTGAGTGTTGGTCTTTGGAAGGACACCATACCATTTGCCATACCTTCAGAAAATATTCCAAAACTATTTTGTCGTCGGTCAAACCACGTCAATGTTAGTCAATACTGGTCAACAAAAAGTCAATACTGGTCAACAAAGGTCAGCACCGGTCAAACGTACTCTGATTGGACTGTTTTTTGTGACGTCATGTTCGTCTCGTGGAGACCTTCAATTTGATATGCTATACCAAGATTTTTAGCACAAATCTCTTGCTCTTGATACCACTTTGTTGGAAGAAAAATAAAACATAAATTTATAAGAAACTTTTAAACTTACTCAACTTGATGCTTGCAACTCAAATGGGAAGGGGTATTTATACATGAACTAAATCAACCACAACCACATAATTAAAATAATACAAATAATTATAAACTACATAATTCTTTATTTAAACTCACCTACTTCACCAACCACACTAACCTCACCTAATTTAGAAGCTTCTCTTTAATGGGTTGGATTTCTTGATTTTCGGCTTAAGTGGATTTTTTGATGTTGTTGGGTTATAAACAAGTTTATATATATATATATATATATATTCAACACCGTCTTCATCGACAAAGGATTTAATTCCAACGTCATCAAAAGAAATTTTCTTGACGAGTTCACCGCATCTAACAATAATAATTGTGCACTGGAGGGAAAAAAATATAAGGTTTTCATTGAAATGAGCTTCATCAGGATTTAGCAACAACAATAAACCCTTTATTAGCGTCGCCACCTAATTATTTAAAGGAGCCAAACAAGGACAATTCTTCAGCTTCAATATTTCCATATGCCATTTCTATTAGATGGGGTTAAACTCCTTCCTCCCCAAAGGGTTTCAAATCCAAATTAGAAACTACATAACTATTTTACTAAATGATGATATTTAATTAGGAATTGCAGTATGCTTTTTGTGCTCGGGAGCTTAGTTATCTCACATGTAATAGAAACACTAAAGATATTTCGAAAATATATATATATATATATATATACATACAAAATACGAAATAATAAAAGAATGAAGGAATTTGACCCCAAAAGTTTAAAAATTAAAAAATTAAAAAATGAAATTGGCTATAATCACATATAACAATGGCATTTCTTGGTGAAATATAGTAAATCATAACTTCATGGTGATAAGTTCCTAACTATCCAATAATTCACAAACTCGAGAGGCAAAATAGCTGGTTCACCCACAACTCAATCAGACCTAACTATCCAAAGGAAGTCTTGCTTGCTATTTCCAAGTCCCATACCAAGCTCCACCAATTGTTGCCGCATTAATGCTACCAAAATTCACATACAGCATTGGCTTTTATGGCTTAGCAACCAACCATTGGAGGCACTCAGTGTCTTCCTTCCAAAGACTATATCCAAGATGCTTTAAATGCGATTGAGTAGAAGTTGGAAAGGGCCAATGGAATACAATGTCGATTATTAATTGTCCATGGGATTGCATCCAAAACATCTCATTCTAACACATAGAAAGCATGTAAAATAATTGATGAAGCTTCATGAGTTCTATTTACAGCTTCCATGACAAATTTGAATATTGTATCTAAGGGTTCTGAAGTTCAAAAAATGGATGGGAGATCCCTTAAATGTATATCCTTCATTCCAGGAATCCAATCTATAACCATGTTTAGCATACTATCATCTGTAAAATCAAATAAAAAAAATTCTTTTTAGTCATATATAGATCAGACAATGACAATATTGCTCTTCTAAATTACAATTTTCTTTTGGCATCATGTAATAAACCATTTTTAGAAATTGCTTGAAGAAATTATTTTATTTGGAAGATTCAAGTAGACTTTTTGGTATGGTTAATGGGGCCCAAAATTGACTTTTTTTTGTCATGAATTTGATAGTATCACATAGAGCTCATTAATAAGAGTTTGTGGACATTTGATACATCTAAAACGGGGTTACAGTATGAAAATTATGCTTACCAAAGATAAGGGTAAATTCTAATTTTTCATCAAAGTTATTTTTATTTGAAAAAAATTTCCAGAACTTTCTCTTCTCCTCACCCCTTTCTTCTTTCCCTTTCTTTCTGCCCAATGACACCATCTCTAAAACGGGGTTACAATATGAAATTTATGCTTACTAAAGATAGTGGTAAAATTCTAATTTTTCATTAAAGTTATTTTTTTTTTACAAAAAGAAATTTTCAGAACTCTCTTCTCCTCACCCCCCCTTCTTTTTTCCCTTTCTTTCTGCTTAATGACACTATCTCCACCCTCATCTTCTCTCATAGCCGCTGCACCACCACACTTTATCATGTCACTACCACATGCCGCTAGCATCACCTACTCACACTGCACTTTTAATGGCCACCCAAGAGTTATGCCAGCGCCGGTAGGAGTCGAAAAACACCCAAACCTGTGCATTCTCTCTCCTCTCCTTTTAGCAAATTTTGGCGAGATTTTCGGTGAAAGATTCGTACTTTTCTACTCTTTTGATCCCCCCTGAATTGGATTTCAATCTTGTTTTTCAAAAAACCTGTCATTTGTGTTGGATTTCAAAAAGCCTTTTAGGCCACCATTTTCTGGTCACCATGGTTTTAACCTTGTCAAATTGAAGGTTAATCTTTGTCTTGTGGATTTTGTTTTAGTGTATAATTTGCTAATTTTTGTTGAGAATAGCAAAAAGTCCTAATTTAAGGGTTTAGGGTATTTTAGAGATTGTCAAATAAAAGCCCCATAAATAGCTATAATGTTTAATTCTTGTTAATTTAGGATTCTTTGAGATGTTTAAAGATGAATTAGAGATATACTTTCAAGTTGGATTGGTAATTTGAAAGAAACCAAATAAAAAAAAAACCAAATCTTTGATGTTGAGTTATCCAATTATGCCTAAGCTGGTAGGAGAATAATTACATACAAGCTATTTATAGACATTCTAGGACCATAAAAATCTCATGAGATTAGATAATGGTTGACTTAAGTTGATTTCTAAATTTTGGGGATTTATATATATATTTGTTAGTCACACGGGGTGTGAATTTGGTTTAGTTGGATTGAGTTTAATATTTTAAAGGCTCAGTAGCCTGTGTAGATCCTAAGTGGGAAAGGCTCAGTAGTGATACTATCAGTGAGTGGATTAATATATATATATATATATATATACCTTTACTTATATTTATATTTATTTTATTTCTAAATTTATCATAAGTTGAGTTTATTTCCAAGTTTATATTAATATATAAATATATAAAAACATATTTTTCCTTTGGAAATTAAGGTGAAATTGATTAATTGATTTTATAGCATACATGTATAATCTTATTTTGAGAAAATATTTTTGGAATATTTAGATTATCAAATGTAGTTTTGAGAAAATTGTATTGATTTGATTTCATATTGATGAGGTTGTTGTTAGGGGATTTTGTATCAATGCAATTTTGGGCCATTATATCTTTAAGTTGAGTACGCCATGTATCAATCAGTCATAGCTATTGGTATTAATGATATATTTTTCTTCCCCCTCTATGATTATGAGTGACGTAAGGTTTAATGATGATTGATAGGTGTTTCATCCCCCTCACTTATTTAAGCATGACATGAGGCTGAACGACTTGGGACGATAAGTATAGTATGATGTAGGTCCGTCCTCCCTGATCCCCCTCTGCTACGCCTTGAAATGTTAAGTATAGTATGATATAGGCTCCCCTATGTCTAAGGGTTGATAAGTTGGCATATCTAGAGTAATTGATATAGGTTTTGGATATATATGATAATACATATGTGGGAATGTTTTAAATCATATTGTGAAATGTTATTTAGATTTTAAATTACATTATGAGTTATATAAATAATTACTTTACTGAGATTTATTTAGTTTTAAAATTATATTTTTGTAGTATAACTTTTGTATATTATTTCATATTTCAAAGGTTTTTCGAAGAATAACTAAAATGTTTTTATTTTATATTTCACTATTAAACCACTCATTGAGTATGTCTCTTAGGATCATATTCTCAAAGATGTCTTCTTAGGTTCCAATAAATTTTCTTAGTTTCCTTCAGTTATTGAATAGTGTGTATATTATATCCTTCATTATATATTGTATAAATTGTGTGTTTATTCTTCAATGATGTACATCCTCTGATATTTATTTAAGTTGTGGCTATATTTATTTTTGGGATCTCCAGTAGCATTTGTTGTATCTATTGGACATTTTAATATTGTGTTTTTCTTTGTAGTTAAATCATAGGCTAGTCCAAGTTATAAAGAAGATTCTGCCAAACTTCTGATAGAATTTTTTTCCAAGGCATGATCCATTTTGAGTATGGTCCTATCAATTGACTCATGATCACCTTTTAGAGAGATAAGATCTTTTCAACTAGAGAATTATATTTTTTGAGTCCTATAAAGCAACAATAGCAAAGAATAATACCATAGGAACTCCAAGTTCTTTAGCTGCATCCATGGTGGAACTCATAAACCCATCCAAAACAATGTCGGTCATAGGATGAGAGTTGGAATTACTATTGAGTTTCTTAAGGAGACTAAGGAATGGAAGCAAAAAGTTTCTAGTGACAGGATCACAAAGAGAAGGAGAATCTTGGGTGCAATATATATCAAATGGAGGGAGACCATCAGGAATGGTTTTGAATAAAAAATTAGGCAAGCCATTTAGAGAATTTGGACCTAAAGATCTAAGAAAACACTTGTAGTTGAACTTGGTATTGACAAAGTTTATGTGAAAGCCACTTTGGTGAAGAAGCTTGGCTAGTTTAAGCAATGCCTTGATTTGGCTTTGAAGAGGCAATGGAATACATACAACATGTGGATGAGGTTTATGATCTTCTCCTACTTCCCTGTAACTTATTTGTATTTATGTGTTCGAAAGTTCTCACTCTGCTATAAAGATGGTACTTCAGCTTCAAACTTGTGCTGCTTCCTTTTGGGGTTCCTCTACATAAAGATGGTTCATTTTCTTGGTAAAATTAATAAAAATTCACATAATCTTCCCTAGATTGTCTTATTGCATATACACGAGGCACATTTTGACCGGGTTAATGCACTATTGAAGACTTTTTATAAATCCCACTATTTAACATAATTATTATAGCAATAAAAATGATTTCGCGCTTTCCTTCTTTGGGTGGCATTGTATAGTAAGACGATCACTTCTTTAAGGCCCCATCATCTAGGATAGAGAGGCTATTCATATAGAGAAGCAAAATCTATTTATCCCAGAGTCTAGTTAACTCTAACCTAAGATCAATCTATGATATACTTTTATTGATTACTATATAATGAATTTGTTAGTTTTATTAGTTATATAGAATTATCTAATAAGGACAAACTATGATAAGAAAAAAAAAACACTTTATTCATTTATGGTCATACGATCTCCATCGAGTTCAGTGTGAGCTATTATTTAGATAGTTAGATGCAACTAACTGATCTTCAGTTTAACCTAACTATATATTTCTGTTTATTAAAAAGGAGTTAAATAAATTTACTAAATTTAAAAGTAATAACTGGATACCAAAATCACTACTCAACAAATTTTATATTTTTCCAAAAGAAAATAAGACTTCTTTTAAAATATGAACTCTTACCCATCCTTGGCAAATATGAGGCAAACGAATATGAAGATTCACCAACTAATTGGACCTTTTGTTCAATTATCTAGCGTATATCTTCAGATATCCCCTTGTCTATTGACATTCTCAATTTTTCATACCTAACTTTATAAATTTTTATTAGAGCATTGTGAGAAAGGAAAGGAAAAGAAAATATTTTTTCAAATTTGTAAGAGTGACATGTATAACTAAAGAGAAAAGAGATTAGTTATTATGGGGAATTGAAAAAAAAAACCGATTTGAAAATTACAGAATATCGTTATCTGCCACTTAACCGGGAAAGAAAGTAATCAAACTAAAAATTTCATGCAATCACAAAAGCAGGGGAAGTTAAGAAGAAATACAAATATTTATATTGACTGGCCATTATTTTCATAGTAAGGGTCAGAAAGTGGAAGTAATTTTTTTATAAAAAAAGCATGATTGTCTAAAAATGGTTTGAGTCTTTGCCCATTTACCTTAAAAACATTATCATTTTTAAAGTTCTCTATGTCGATGGCCCCATAAGGATACACATATTTTACAATGAATGAATCGCTCCATCTTAATCTTTATTTTCTAAAAATATGTGAAACCGAGAATTATAAAGTAGAACTTTTTGACCAACATCAAATATTTGTTTTTAAACTGCCTTTGTCATGAAAAACTTTGGTTCTAACTTTTAGAATTTTCAAATTCTCATATGCATCATTTATTTATTCTTTAAGTTTCACATATTTATAACTTGCGCAATTTACAAGCATCATCAAAGTTGACATTGAATATTTTTATGGTTCAGTAAGCTTTATATTCAAGTTTCATAAGTAAATAACATGGTTTCTCATAGATAAGTCTATAAGGAGATATACCCAATAATGTTTTAAAAACAGTTCGATACCCCCAAAGTACATCATTTAGTCTTAATAATCAATCTTTACAGTTTGGGCTTATCGTTTTTTCTAAAATTTATTTTATCTCCCTATTTGCAAGTTCTACTTACCCATTTGACTGAGGGTGATAAGGGGTAGCAACTTTGTGTGCAATTCCATATTTTTTCATAAAAATTCAAATGACCTATTGCAAAAATGTGTTCCCCTATCACTTAAAATGACTCGAGGAATTCTAAAACGACTTAAAATATGTTGTTTTAAAAATTTAATCACTATTTTATAATCATTATTTTGAATTGGAATTGCTTCTATCCATTTTGAAATATAAGCTTCTATTACCAATAAATACACAAAACCGAATGATGGTGGAAATGGACTCATAAAATCTATACCCTGATAGTCCAAAATTTCAATCATCAGAGTAGGATTCAAATGCTTCATATTTTTTTTTGAAATGGATCCCAACTTTTGACAATTTTCACAAGTTTTGCAAAATGCATGTGTGTCTTTGAATAATGTATGCCAATAAAATCCACATTACAAGATTTTTGCAGTCTTTTTTTTTGGAAGAAAAATGACATCTACATGCTTTCGAATGACAAAAGTTTATGACACTACTTACTTCATGGTCAAATGCACATCTTCGAAATATCTTATCCGAGCAGTATTTGAATAGATAGGGATCATCCCAAGAAAAGTTTTGCACCTCCGTTAAAAACTTCTTCTTCTCATGTGAAGTCCAATATTCTAGGATTTGACATATGACAAGAAAATTGATAATATCGGCAAACCAAGGTAAATTTGAAATGTTGAAAACTTGATCATTAGGAAAAGCTTCATTAATTGGTGTTGATTCAAAAGTTTTATCAGAAACTAGTCTTGATAAATGATCAGCCATGACATTTTCCACTCCTTTTTCTTTTGAATTGTGATGGAAAATTCTGGAAGTAAAAGAATCCACCTAATCAATCTAGGTTTGCATATTTCTTGGAGAAAAGATATTTCAAAACTGCATGATCACTAGAGACAATAATTAGTGAGCCAACAAGATAAGATCTAAATTTGTCCAATGCAAATACTACTACAAGCAATTCCTTTTCAGTTGTGAAATAATTTAATTAGGCATTATTTAGGGTTTTACTTGCATAGTGAATGATATAAAAACTAATTAGGAGGTTGCATGATAAGAGCAGAAGTAAGTATACTTTTAAGCTTAACTAAAGCCTTTTCACAATTTTTTATCCATTCAAAAATAGTATCTTTTGATAGAAGGTTATTCAAGGGTTTAGATATTGTACTAAAATCTTTAATAAACCTTCTATAAAAATCAGAATGTCCCAAAAATGATCTAATTTTTTTTACAAAATTTGGTGTTGGCAAGTTGGAAATCAACTCAATTTTAAATTTGTCTCGCTCGATTCCTTTTAATGAAACAATGTGACCAAGTACAATAACATTAGTTACCATAAACTGATATTTTTTTTTTTCAATTGAGCACAAGATTCTTCCTTTTACACCGAGCCAAAACTTTTTTCCAAATTAGATAAGCAATCATCAAATGATTCATCAAATGATTCAGCAATCATCTATGAAAACCTCAAAAAAATATTCAACCATATCAGTAAAAATACTAATTATGCATCTTTGAAATGTATTAGGTGCATTACACAATCCAAAAAGCATTCTACGATATGCAAAAGTGCCAAATGGACATGTGAATGTAGTCTTCTCTTGATCTTCGGATGTAATTGCAATTTGGTTATACCAGAATACCCATCTAAAAAGAAGTAGAATTCATGTCCCGTAACCTTTTCTAAGACTTAATCCATAAAAGGTAAAAGAAAATGATATTTCCTAGTCACTGAGTTAAGTTTTTTATAGTCAATGTACATACGTCAACCAGTAAAATTTTTAGTTTGAATTAACTCATTATTTTTATTTTTAAGTACAGTGGCTCCAGATTTTTTAAGTACAACTTGTGTAGGGCTTAGCCATTTACTATAAAAAAAATAGGATAAATGATTCTGTTACCCAGAAGCTTAGTAACTTCGTTTCTCACTACTTCTTTCATATTAGGGTTAAGCCTCCACTGCATTTCTCTAGATAGTTTAGCATTTTCCTCTAAATAAATCTTGTATGTGCAAATGAGAGGATTAATTCCTTTTAAGTCAGCTATTGCCCATCCTAATGCATTTCAATGTATTTTTAAAACTTCAATCGACTTACTTTCTTAGAGTGTGTCAAGTTTGAAAGAAATTATTACTAAAAACGTTTCATTATCCCCCAAGAATGAATATTTAATATCAGATGGTAATGACTTCAAATCGAGTTTTGATGGTTGAATACTTGAAGATATGGAGACATTGGACTGTAGTGGCAGTTCTTCAAATCTTGGTCTCCAGTCATTTAGCTTTGAATCCTGAAATGCATTTAATAAAGAGAGCGTATGTAAAATTTCAGAACTGATATTGAATGCAAATTCAAAAAAAGTAATTAAACGGATTTCTATTGGGTCAGATGGATAAGTGGAGACAAATTGTTCATAAACAAGTTCATCAATGACATCTTCTTCATGCAAATCACTATTATCTCCAAGTTGTTTGCAAATATTAAAAACGTTAATTTCCAAAGTCATATTTTCAAAAAAAAAAGTTTCAAAACACCATTTCTATAGTTAATCAAAACATTTAAAGTTGCAAGAAATGATCATCTCAAAATGACAGGTATTTAAGCTTTGAAATTTGAAATAGGATGTGTGTCCAAAACTACAAAATCTACAAGGTAGTAGAATTTATCAATTTGAACTAAAACATCCTCTGCAACTTTTTTAGGAACTTTAACTGAATGATCAACAGGTTGAAGTGTTGATGTTGTAAATTTCAGTTCTCCCAATCCTAACTGGTCATAAACAAATAAAGGCAAAAAGTTAACACTTGCACCAAAATCAAGTAAAACACGTTTCACCTTTGTATTTCCAATTGCACATGTTATTATTGGAGAATCAGGATCTTTATACTTAGATGGGTTGTTTTGTTGGATAATTGAACTTACACTTTCAGTTAAAAATCCTTGCTTTTGTAAATTCAATTTTCTTTTGACAGTATGCAAATCTTTCAAAAATTTTACATATGAAGGAATTTGATTTATTACATCCAACAAAGGAATGTTACCTTTTACCTACCTCAACACCTCTAAAATTTCAGAATTTTTATTCAAATTTGTAATTGGTTCCAATTTTTGAAGAAAAGGTGCAGGTAATGGACACTTATCCTTAAGAATAGGTTTCAATTCATCATGCTTATGATCATCCTTACCATTACCCTTTGGCTCTAGGGTGTAGCTTTCTTGTGGTCTTTGGAATTGATGATTTTGTCTATAATTTTTCCACTTTGAAAAGTCGTGATAGAGTTGACATTTTTATATTGGCTCTCACTTGAAATGGAAACATAATATTGACTAGCAGGATTAGATTAAAGTTGAGTAGGAAACTTACCTTTCTCTTACGTGTGCAAACTTACAGTCAAAGTAAAAAGTGTGTTCTTGATCTCATTAATAGGTTATGAAGTTTGACTGTTGATGTTTATTTGGCCTTAAATAAAGGCTTGCATTGTCTCTTCCAAATTCTTGGACATAATGATGCATATAGAGAAAAATTTGATATACCTTGAGAAGACATTGTGTGAGCATTATTATCATTCCTCTAGCTTAAATTTTGGTGATTTCTCGATCTCGAATTATATGAATTTAAAAAGGAAGATGTAAATGGTTTTTTAAAAGTGGTGTATTCAATTTGGATTTAAAAATATTTTAATAGACTTTTTTATTCAGAGACTTTTTTTAATAGATTTTTATAAACTTTTGTAGAGTTTATAAAAGTATGAGTAACTTTTAAGTGACTTTTAATTTTTGTTTTTATAGACTTTGAAAGACTTTTATAAATTTTTTATTGCACAAGTTGATATATATATATATATATTTTCATTGTCCTCACAAGGACGCCATAACTTTTTCTTTCTTTCTTTTTTTCACAATGATGCCATTAAAAGGAGGTCAATAAATAGTAATAAACAATTTTCATTTTCCTCACAAGAACTTCATTAGTCTCTTTTTTCCCTCACAATAGAAGGAGACCAATAAATAATGGTAGAAGATGACAAGATGATGAAGGGAAGTAAATATCACTGTGTGACTTTGACGTATTATTGAAATTAAAAAGTTCTTAAAAGTTTAAAAAAAAGAAGAAAAAAAGACAATTTATAAGATTGAATACATATAAACATTCACCAAAAGTCATTAAAAGTCTACTTAAATTTATTTTGTATAAAAGTAAAGTCTAAATTAAATATCTCTATGTTTTTATTAACTTTAAAAAATTATAATTGAATATCTCAAATCTTTTAATGACTTTTTAAAAGTTTATAAAGATTAAAATTGAAAACCAAAATTAATTTGGTCTTAAAAACAAGGTTCCCCTATAATGGCACCAAAAACTTGCTACAACTTCAAGGTTACAATTTCAAGTGCAGGCTATCTCAAGTAATAAATTCTTGAAAGTCTAAGGTCGATCCATAGGGAAATTGATGAAGAAAAGTATTTGAGGTGAATAATAGATTTGTCATAAAAACTAAAATAAAAGATATTCTCAAATATAAAAAGGATTTTCTAGAGCCAGGGGATCTACTCTTGGTATATAAAATAAGGACAAATTTAATTTTTTTATAACTCAATTGGAATCCACGTACAATGGAGGTTCCAATCGAAAAATATAACATTCAAAGTTCTTTTAAAATTATATACGTAGTTGTATTTTGTTACTAATGTCAACACTTGCAAATGGGTTCAAGCATTCATTGTGTCAATCTCTTGTCTACAGTGAATTGAGATCTCCACTTTACAGGGAGAGTTTCTAAGTTGATTGAAATAAATACAATATATACAATAACAACATGATAATATAAACATTTAAGGCCAAGAAAGAGATTAATGTAATCTTATTTCATTACTAAGAGCTCCATTTTTTCATCCAAGGAAAATTGAAAATTAAATACTTATAGACAACAAGAAATGAAACTAAAAAACTAAACATAACTTCTACTTAGAACACAAAAAGATTACAACAAAGACACAAAGAGAATAGTTTTGATCTCTCTACCAACCTCCCCAAATGAGTTCTAAATACTGTTATTTATAGACTGTTAAGGCTAACAAAATATCAAAAGACTTGTATGAAGATAGACACATAGTTAGGTAAACTTTGAAAATATATGTCATGCTTATTTTCCTAAGTTCACCGTCCATATCATATCGAATGCGGTGGAATCTTCCGTTGGTCAAAACATACAAGTTGTAACTACATGTCTTTGCTATCTAGATCATTAAGAATTTGGTTATTTGGATCAGTATTATGCGAGATATGATCCAAATATTGAACCATGTTGGGTTGTTGTAATGAAGAACTGTTGTATTGTAGCCAAATATGGCTTATTAAACTTTTGAATTGGACTTTGTTGATAACTATAATTTTGTGGTACATTAAGTTGTCTTTCCATTACATTAAGAATAAAGTTAATTGGCTTCTAAATTGAAAGATACACCTATTTTATTAAACCTATGTCAAAAATACACATTCCAATTTATTTTTACTTTTAAACTTAAATTTAAAGAAATTGCATAAATTAGAGGAATTAATATACACTTTTAAGCGCTCATCACCATTCCTACTTCAAGGCCACATCAAGTTAATGCTTAAATTATCAAAGCTCCTCAATTCCAAAGGCTTTCATGTGACCTTTGTCAATACTAAGTTTAACCACAATCATTTTCTTAAATCCTTAGGTCCTAATTCCATAGATGACTTGGCGAACTTTTGGTTCAAAACCATCATGATGGCTTCCAATCTTCAGATGACAATGCCACTCAAGACCTCATTTCTCTTTGTGAATCTCTCAAAGGAAAGATTTTGGCTCCACTTCTTCACCTCTTCACCAGACTCCACAACACTAGTCAGAATGTCACTCATATAATTTTGAATAGGTTCTTCCTTATTTCCATCACCACCAGAGAACAACTTGGAATTCCTTTTGTATTGTTTTATATAATCCTGTTGTGCACCTTCATGGGCATTAAACAATTTTCGACAATAGTAGACAAATTAGTTCCCTATCTATACTAGGTAATGAAATTTATAGAAATAGAGCTTATCAGTATTGTATATGACTACATAATTGATTATTACAATTTTTACAATAATTCTATTTATACATTATAAGGTTAGAAAAATCCATATACTTAAACAAAATTATTAAAGAAAATTTAACAATATCCATATCTTATTGTTTAATACCTACACTTAATAATTAGCCTTTATAAGTTAACTGCTTAGCAAGCTAGAATCATATATAATAAAATATTTTTTAATTGACTCAATAAGGATGCAAATTTGTCACAAATGTGCACGATAGACTTGCAACAAGTAATATCATTATATTAGAATGGTTTCCATTAATTGAGAAAATAAAACAAACTTTATTAAGAATGGACTGAGTAAGAAGTCTTTGAATGATATCTTACTGACTTTTGAGATGCATCCTTATGGAGTTATACATCAAAAACTTGTAATTTGTAGAATCTTTTTAAGGATAAACAACAATGCTATAGCCTTGGAAATCTAATTTTAAAAGACCCTGTTTGCCAATTTATAAGAAAATTGGATAGGAAGCTTATCCTCAACTCATAGAAGGCGTTTAAGTTGTTACTGGACATAAAATCAGAGGAAGATGTGAAAAAAAAAACTACATGTAAGTCATCATTTTGTTTGGAAAAAAAAAAAACTTTTTGTATCTTAATGTCAACCTTGTCTACGGATTGCTAGCCCACCCATGCAGGTATCATCATTGCATTTTCTATTATTGCATGGCCTCTATACCCTATTTAAACATCTCATTTTCTTCATCACCATCCAAGTCATAGTCATTGAAAGTTAAAGATAGAGGGAGCTTCTATTTGTCGATTCATAAGTATTTATGTATTTTATGGATCAAGTCCTGGGAAAGATAGAGAGTTTCTAAAAGCAACAACCACCCTCGGTTGGGTGCTTGCTGAGAAAAAGATTCATTTAGTATTTGGAGGAAGAAATCTTGGCTTACTAAGAGTTGTATCATTAGCTGCACATATAGGGGGAAGTAATGTTTTAGGTATCATTTCTAAAGAATTATCCACAACAAATATACTGGGATGACAGTTGGAATGAAAATACAAGTCTCAACTATGCATGAGTGAATATCTAAAATGCTTGAAAAATTTGATGCATTCATCGCTTTACCTGGTAGCTTTGGTTCTTTTGAAGAAATTTTTCATATAGTCTCTTCATCTCAACTGAACATCCATCATAAACCCATAGCTTTGTTGAATATTAATAATTTCTATGATGGTTTGTTATCTTTTCTTAATCATGTTGTGAAATAGAATTTATCTCTCATTTGGCACTACAAATCCTTAGTTCTACCTCAACTACTGATGAATTAATTGATAAAGTATAAAGTTTTGTACACCAACCTGATCCAGTAATGACTCGGCTAGATTGGTCGAAACAAAGTATTAAAAAGCGAAGGTTTGATCTGACACTCAGTTTATAACTTCCTTATCCTTTGGTTTTACTTACAACATTTAATATTTGCTTAAGTCATTATTACGTTTCTCTTTTCAATAAATGCTGCATCAGGTAACGTCTTCTAACCATTATCCATCTATATTTAAACATTGAGGACAATGTTGAAATATGATTGGAGGAAAGGAAATTCTAAAAAACAAATAAGAAAAGAAAAACAATATA
Source organism: Rhamnella rubrinervis (assembly GCA_007844105.2). NCBI lineage: Eukaryota > Viridiplantae > Streptophyta > Magnoliopsida > Rosales > Rhamnaceae > Rhamnella > Rhamnella rubrinervis. The sequence goes on along the minus strand of CM017582.2, from coordinate 17,221,054 downwards.
TATTAGGTAGTAAACTAACTAACTTACTGTAACTAAAACCAATTAAGTATGGACAAATAAGGAGTAATTTTACTCTTGAGATGCATCCAAGGAAGGAGATTACTATTTTGTCTTGATTTGTAGAAGTAACAAAATTTTATCATTTGATTTTTTTTTAAAGATTCAAGTCTATAAACTCTCATATTTTTATCTAGTTGTTTTTAGTAAATATTGATAAGCTTTTTTTCACACACACTTATATATATTTTCGTGGGGTATAAAAGGGAATTTGTAATAATTTTGTTTCTTTGCTTTGCTAAAAGAGAACAACCAAGGAAAGTGACTGTTTAATTATAATCTCAAAAAATAATTATGGATAAAATTTGATTTCGTAACCTCCTTAGTTTGAGCAATTAAACCAAAAGGGTTGTCTCAACAGCTAATACCCTATGACCAACTGGTTTGGGTTATTAATCTAAAGCTCAATATAAAAGTTAAGGAGAAAATTTAAGGGAATCAAATATTGTATTTGTCTATAAAAATAAATTTGAATAGGCATCTACAACCAAAGTATTAAATTTGTAGGGGTGTCTTAACATCTAATGACCTAAGACCAACTAGTCTCGGAGTCATTAGCTAGGTTAAGGATGTATTATATATATATAAAGAAAAAAGAATAGCAAGAGAAAAGTTGATAAACAACCCTTGGCCAAGGAAGTAACTTTAACAAAGCATTGAAATAGATTTTTATTCTTATCAAAATAGCTCCATATATATATGACAATAAGCACCAAAAGAAGGTTTAACAGTATTTTAAAAATAACTAAATAAGTGAGAGTTTGTTTAATTGAATTGGTTAAAGGAAAAAAATGATAATTAACTTTGTGAATTCTACTAATTAGTGACACTTGTATTACTGGGCACTAATAATAATATGGTTGGGGGTTGTGATGAGCACTTAAAAATATATATTTATTAAAGTTTAAATCATCATTGTATACTTAAGAGTATCATTAATTTCTCTAATTTATGCAATTTCTTTAAATTTAAGTTTAAAAGAAAAAATAAATTAAAATGTGTGTTTTTTACAGAGGTTTAATAAAATGAGTGTATCTCTTAATCTAAAAGGCTAATTAAGATGATTTTTAATAAAATGGAAAGATGACTTAATGTACCACAAAATTATAGTCATTAAAGTCTAGTTCATAAGTTTAATGGGTCATATTTGAGGTTAAAATATAATTGTTCTGCATTTAGAGACTAGCCCAACATGGTTCAATATTTGGTCCATATCTTACACAATACTAGTCCAAATTGACTAAATTTTAATGATCTAGATAGCTACAACATGTAGCTACAACTTGTATGTTTGGACCAATGGAAGATTCCACCGAATTCGGTGTGATATAGATGGTACAATTGGAAGATAAGTATGACATATATTTTCAAAGTTCACATAACTATGTGTCTATCTTCATGCAAGTCTTTTGACATTTGATTACCCTTAATGGTTTATAAATAGTAGCATTTAGTACTCATTCAGGGAGGCTAGTAGAGAGATAAAAAATATTCTCTTTGTGTGTTTATTGTAATCGTCTTGTATTCTAAGTAGAAGTTATGTTCATTTTCTTCTTTCTTCTTATCTATGAGTATTTAATTTTCAATTTTGCTTGGGTGAAAGGGTAAAACTCTTGGTAATGAAATAAGATTAGATTAATCTCTTTATTAGGGTTGAATGTTTATATTATCATGTTGTTATTGTATGTATTGTATTTGTTTTAATCAACTTAAAAATCCTCCTTATAAAATGGGGATCTTGATTCATTATAGACAATAGATTGACACAATGAATGCTTGAATCCACTTACATGTGTTGGCGTTATTAAGGCCTTTCCTTGCAAAGTGGAGATCTTGATTCATTATAGACAAGAGATTGACACAATGAATGCATGAATCCATTTGCAACTGTTGGCGTTAGTAACAAAATATAACTACATATATAATTTTAAGTGAACTTTGAATGTTATATTTTCCAATTGGAACCTCCGTTGTGTGTGGATTCCAACTGAGTTATAAAAAGAATTAATCTTGTCTTTATTTTATATACAAAGAGTGGATCTCTTAACTCTAATAAATCCTTTTTTTTATTTGAGAACATCTTTTATTGATTCTTATGACAAATCTCTTATTCACCTCAAATACTTTTCTGTATCAATTTCTATGTGGATCAACCTTGGACTCCCGAAAATTTATTACTTGAAACAACCTACACTTGGGATTGCAACATTTAAGTTGTAGCAAATGGAATACATACACCTTGAGACTTATCATTAGCTTCTTGTGTCATTTTGTGTTTCTGTGTGGTCTCTAGTTTTATTTGAACTTGCTTAAAGCTTAGAAGAAGATTAGCTTAGCTATCATAGCCTTATGCATTCTGCTATATGAACAAAGAAATTTTCCAAGAAATGCAAATTTTAACAATTGATTTTTTGTGTATAATAATCTCCTAAAATATGTCCAAAAATCATCAACCCAATGTACACTAAGGAATAAAAACCTAAAATGAAATACATAAATTAACTTACAGAAGCTCAAATGATTGTTATAACTTAGTTTGTTGAAGAAGAAGAAAATATCATTGAAGGATGCTTAGCCAAAGAAGAAGAAGAGGAGGGGTCGGTGGAGATGAGTGGTGATGTGATTTTGGTATGTGTGACTACCATGGTATTGGCTAAAATTTTAATTATCAATGGTCTCTTCATTTTGCACTTTCAAAGGTATAAAGTTAATTTCATACTAAAAGTTTAATTATATAAAAAGTTGGTATTTGTTTATTATTACATATTAGATATGGTCATGACATCAAAAAACTCTTTTTTTATTAACACTGATATACAGTTTCTGCCATTTTGATTGTTGATAAATTTTCTTCTACATAATTACATGCATGTTAATTATGCACAGTTTTTTAGAATTAATATTCGCTTATATGGTGGATATTCCTTGTTGTGAAATATTGAATCACACATAATCAAATAACGCAATTGAATATAGGAAAAACAAAAGGAAAAAGAAGGAAAAAAAAGAAAGACACAGGAATTTTTATAGAGGTTCGGCCAATTGTACATACTTTCTCTTGGCTCTACTATATTGGAGTCTTTGCACTATAATTATGGTTGAATACAAAACTTTAGGCACTCAACAATGGTGATGGAAAGGCAATTCATACAGAATCTCACATAGTAACCCTTAATCCTATTACACCTATTACTCTCTCTATTTACAATTATGCAAAATAATTCTTACAAAATAACTTTGAGAAAAATTATGCCTAAAGAACCCCTGAAGAATGATTGCTCCTTTATCCATTTAACCTTTGGTTTGATCTCCGGTATCGCACACCCACGTAGAAGCTCCTCTCTAAATCATGCATATATTTGTTGTTTTCGTCTCCGTCTATTTGTTCATAAAGAATAGGCTGAAGACATATATACAATTTGTTAAAAGGTAGCCCAAGTTAACACTTGGGCTAGACCTAAATTCTATTATGTTTTCTTATAACCTAACGCAATGTTCCAGTTAAGTATGATAATGTTACTTTTAATGAAGAATGACAAACACTGTTAAAATGAGTGTTTATTATTTTTGTGCGAGCACTATGCTACATAGACCATGTTTGTTTGGTGTGAGCACTGTGCATGGCAAGTTTGACTATACATAAGCGCATACTGTTCATAATAGGGTTTGTTTTGTTTAGCACACTAATTATTCCTTCTTCTTCTATTCCTCACCCAACTATTAAACACTTTCAAATAAATGAGTTTGTGGATGAATTCTTCACAAATCTTCACCTTAATCTAAAATTCATAAATGCATAGACTTCTAGATACCTTCCTAGCCATCAACTAATTATTCAATTACAATATTGAGCAAATTCTTAACAACATTGAATTTGCTCAAAGTTAAAACCTTTGTCCCCTTGTCTAAAGAATTAAATTCTATGGGAATTTTCTCAAGCTTGAAAACTCTCTATGCAATTATATCTTTGATAAAATGAAATCTGACATGAATATGTTTAGACATTTCATGAAAAACTAGAATTTTACAAGGTGAATTGCACTTTGACTATCAAAATATATAACCGTCCTCTAATTCCATAAGCTTTAATTCCTCCAACAGTCCTTTAATCCATATTCCTTCCTTAGCGGCTTTAATAGCTTTAATGTATTCATCTTCAGTAAATTAAAGTGCTACCGCAGACTGTAATTGTGTTTTTCAACTCACACAATTCCCACACATAGTGAAAATATATGCTGAAGTAGTTCTCCTTTTGTCTTTATCACCAACATAATATGAGGCCAAATATCCAAACAATTAAATATAGTTCTTGCATGAATGATAACATAACCCTTCGTCCATAGTACAGTTGAGATATATGAGCAACCATTTTAAAGCTTCTCAATGATCATTGCATAGGTTTGACATGTATCTACTTAGCATACTAATTGAATGTACTAAGTCAGGCCTAGTACACATCAAAATGTACAATACTGACCTTATAACACTTGTATAAGGTACGAATATCATATCTTCAGCTTCTTGTTCAAATGATGGGCACTGATAAGCTAAAAACTTGTAATGAGCACGTAAAGGAATTGAAACCTCCTTAACATTCTCCATTGAGAACTTTAAGAAATAAGGCTTCTAATGTAACTTCATTGTTAAATTGCTTCTGTTCCTTGAAATGGTAATTCCAAGTATTTTCCTTACTACCCAAAGGTATTTCATGTCAAATTTAGACCCTAACACTTCTTGTACTTTTTTAATTTCTATGTAACTTGGATCTCCAATGAGCATGTTATCCACATACAGTAAAAGAAATGCATCTTCTTATGCACTTAAACTTTTGAAATACAAACAACTATCATAGGAACTCCTGTTGAAACCATAAATGAAGAAAAAATTATCAAACCTTTTATAGCATTGTCTTGCAGACTGTTTCAACTCATACAGTAATCTTTTCATATCCAAACCAACTTACTATTCTTTTTTTGTACTTCAAATCCCTGAGGTTACTTCATGTAGATTACTTCTTATAATTTCCCATGTAAGAAAGTTGTCTTCACATCCATTTGCTCAATTTTCCAATTAAATTGAGTAACCAAGGCAAGCATAATTCTGATTGTAGTATACCTTACCACATGTTAGAAGATTTCATTATATTCAACTCCTTCAACCCGTGTTAAAGCCCCTTACAACTAGCCTAGCCTTGTATCTCACTGACTTAGATCAAGTTAAGCCTTTTTCACCTTGTAAATCCACTTGCAGTCCACCACCTTCTAATTTTTGGGCTTATCAACCAACACTCAAGTTCTATTTTATGAAGAGACTTTATTTCATCTTGTATTGGATTTAACCATTCCTTGGATAACTTACACTTTACTGCATTTGTGTAAGTCTTTGGTTCATATCCAGCCAACTTATGATAAGATAACAAAGCATAAGTAGCAACATTAGCATGTATATAATTTGGATTTATCATCAACATCAAATGCAATTGGAATGGCTTGATCTTGATCTATCACAATAGGAAACTCATTCCGATGGTCATCTAACTTAGTTTCATTCTCAGTATGCTCAACATCAGTTGGAAGTTTATGATTCTTTACAATGTGATCAATTATTTCACATATACTTGCACACACATTATACGACATATGTGTTTCGTCAAATATAACATCCACACTTATTATAACTCTATAACTTTTATCTTTCTTGAGTCATAATCTATAGCCTTTCACACCTTGAGGACAGCTAATAAAACACATTTTTTAGATCTAGGTTAAAGTTTTCCTTCAGATTGGTGTGCATAAGCAACACAATCAAACACTTTAAGGCCATTGTAATTTGATATCTTACCAGTCTACATTTCTTCGGGTGTTTTAAAATTAATAGCTATTGAAGGTGACATATTAATCAAACGAGATGCTATTATCACAGCTTCTCCCCAAAACAATTTTGATAATTAAACCTAAAGACACTTACATATACCTCACTTTGTCCAATAAAATTCTATTCATCCTTTCAGCAATTCCATTTTACTGAGAGGTATACTTGACAGTTCTATGTCTAAATATGCTATTAGTTTTATAAAACTCATCAAAATAAGAGTTACAAAAGTCCAAGCTATCATCTGTCCTCAAAGCTTTAACTTTCTTATAGGTTTGAGTTTCAACTAAATATTTCGACTCTTTAAGTTTTGTAAGAGCATCATTTTTATGTTTCGGCAAATAAATCCAAACCTTCATTGAATAATCATCTATTATGAATAAAAAAATATATATGTTTTCACTTTGAGTTTGGACCTCAGTAGGCCCTCTGTAAATTAGAATGAACATAATAAATAATAGATTTTGATCTGTAATTGCCTAATTTAAAGCTCAATCTATATTGTTTTTCAAGTATGTAATTTTAAAAAATTCAAGCTTGCTAACCACATATTTACAAACATATTGGGTTTATTAAAATAATACAAACGTGTTTCACTAATATATCCTAATATTTTATGCCAAAGATTTGTGTGATCCATAACAAATTTACTTCAATTAGCCATAGTAGTTCAATCAGTTGTAGTTTTTCCAAGTAACATATATAGATTTGTTTGTTATCAACATAATTTTATTCGAATATATATATATATATATATATTTTAAAAACACGGAGAATGGGAATTGATGATTTATTATTATTATTATTATTATCATTTTTTATTTCTTCTAAGAGTCGTATTCATCCTCTTGATAGCTTCAGCGATTATGGAGTCACTGTCGATCGCTGTGAGATGCCGTGGGCTAATCAAAAAAAGAAATCGATTCTTGGTGCTTTGACCTCATCACCGTTCACGGGTTGAGCTCGAGCGTCGATCATTTGCTGTGGATTCAAGCTGGACGAGTTGGGGTACGACTGGTTGTTCCGGGTTCAAGCTTGGAGTTCTTGTCTCTGCGGGTGTGGATTACTTTCGTCGCTCGCGCACTGTGAGCTGGGCTGGGTTCGATCGCAAGAGCTTCGTTTCATGCCACTGGTTAGTGATTAGATAGCGGCTCTGGCTGGTTCGCGGCTTCGATTTCTAGCAAGCTGTGGGTGCGCTATGATCGTGGCGCCGTTCTCTGGTTCGAGATCTTGGAATTGACGGGTGTTTGGCTTGTGTTTGGAGATCGGGTTGCCAAAACTGGTATTTGGAGATCGAGTTGCTGTTGCTGATCCGTGCATTCGCTGTTCTATAAGTTGGTGCCATAGTATCTTCTTCGTTGAGCTGTGAACTTGTGCTCGTGGGTCGCGGGTCTAGAGTTGCTAGGTTCAAGTTCGCGGGTTGCCAAAGCCAGGTTTTACAGACGTGAGATGCTGGGTTCATGGATTTGAAGCTTGTTGGCTATATGCTTCTTCGTTTTACTTAGGAAACAGTAATTTTGTGGGTGGTTGTCTTGGTTGCTGCTCTGCTTTAGTGGCTGGTTGCCGTGGTTGTGTTTGGTTGTTGACAAAGTTGCTGCAAGATTGAGTTTTTGTGTTCTGTTAATTGGAAAAGTTTGTAACTTATCAGAGTTTTGCAATTAATCTTAATAAATTGCATTTTCTGTTATTGGTCTGCTGTGGACTATCTCTTGCACCCGTGGGGCTAAACTCATGGATTTTACTTTTTTGGTGCATGCTGGGTAGTTATTTTCATGGCTTTTAATCCGGCATGGGAGACAGGGGATTCCCTCCCTTCATCCCAGTTGGGTGCAGGTGGTATTGCTGGGGGGGCAAATTTGCTAAGAACACATTCGCAGAAGCAGTGCCTCATGGCTTGGGTACTGCTGAACACAGGAAGTTTGGGGTATCTAATAGCCCTTCTACTGTAACAATGATGGAGGAAGTTTCTGCCAAAATAATAGGAGGGACTGTAGCAAGTGATTCTTGTGCAGCAGCTCTGCATCACTCCATTCTGGTTATTCCTTCTGGTTCTGCACCTCCCATACGTAGCAGTTGCAACTTGGCTATTAAAGTGAATAAATCAGCTTACAGGGAAAGGTTAGCTCTCTAGCAAAATTCTTTGATTGCTAGGATTATTTTGTCCAAAGGGGATTCCCCATGGAAATTGCAAGATTTGAAAAACAAGCTTCAATCTCATTGGAACTTAAATTCTTGGAGACTCGTTTCTCTGGGAAGGGGGTTTTATCAGGTTCTTTTATTCTCTCATGCTGACAAATAAAAAGTGAGGTCTTTAAGAGCTTTCAACTTAAAACTTGGAGTTCTTCCGCTTTAGGAATGGGTTCCAAGTTTCAATCCGGAACAGCAAAAATCAAATAATGCACAAGTCTGGATTCGGTTTTATGACCTTAGTTGGGATTTCTGGCATCCTCAAATATTGTCTGATCTAGCACGTGGAATTGGTGTGCCTATAAAATTCGATCACTTAACCATACATGGAGATTTTGGACACTTGGCAAGTATTTTAGTGGATATCGATGTGACTGAAAGTTTACCGACATCTCTTATTTTAGAAGATAACAATACTTATATTTTTGTGTTTGTCTTCTATGAGAATTTGCTAATTTTTTGTACTTAATGTCGTAATATTGGTCATGAAGTCACAAAATGCAGACGTTTGAAAAAAGTATTAGATAAAAAATTAGCCAATGAGATGAAGGTTAGAGAGAAACATGTTAGGCAAGTGTTTGTGCCTAAAAAAAATTTGGATACTGCACACGACCCAATTACAAATGATAAGCAGCATGAGGCAAGTCTTTCAGAGGTTCCGCCACAGGTAGTAAATTCTTCAGTGATGGATACTATGAGACTAGATGCAAGTACGCGTGCATTGGAAAATATTGTAAAAAAGGGCGCTCAAATAGTTTCCTCAGCTTTGGGTGCGATATCTTGTCTGGATACTTTCACACCTTTCGTAAATATCTTTGATGATTTAGATGATGCTTTACCGCCAGTGGAGGGAGGGGTGTTACCGAAAATTTCATTTCAGGCAGAGAGATTCAAATTCAAGAGGGATCCATCTGTGGGGTTAAAAAAACATAGAAATTAGGACCCAGCTATAGCTCTCAACGCAACATAACTAAACTTGGACTTAGTCGCCTCGGACCCATCAGTCTTGAAAATTAGCGATAAAAATGCATGGGCTACAGACAAAAGAAAACCGGATCGCCTAATAAAAATAGAGCAGACTAAAAAGTGTCAGGAGCAACCAGCAGCAGGACCAGTTAAGCTCGCGATTCGGGCCACTAAAATCGGTAACCAATGAATATTCTCTTATGGAACCGCAGGGGTTTTGACAACCCAAATACTCAAAGGGTATTGTATGATTTTTGTCATCGCCATAACCCTATTTTGTTATGCTTGGTGGAGCCTATTGTTGCCTTTAATACAGTTTCGAATTCTTTTTTGTCTTCTTTAACTATGAATTTCATTGAAGCTAATAACTCGAATGCTTTACCCACTATGTGGATTTTTGTTTCATCTTCTTTGGAAGATGTCAACATTCTATATAGTGACAGTAAATTATTTCAGTGAATATCCCAAGAGTTGGGGGTCGACAGGTAATCTCTTTTGTATATGGGAGTTATTAACTGGATGTTGAAAAAAATTTTAGACTGCTTTGGAAAATTTTACTGATTCAGTTGATCACTCATGGGCTGCTATGGGAGACTTTAATGTCATTTTGGGTGCACATGAGAGGTATGGTGGTGGTCCTCATATCTCATCAGCCTGCTATGACTTTTACGTGGCGATAGAGGCTATAAGTTTGTTACCTATTGATACTCAAAGAGCTTTCTTTACTTGGAGTCGGCGTGGGACCCAAGGATATGTTCAAAGCAAATTAAATAGATCATTCTGCTCTAATTCTGGTTTGGAGGTTTGGGATTCCGTGACTTATTGTATTTTAGCCAAGCAGCATTCCGATCATCATCTGTTGTTGTTGAGTTTTTCTAAACTTGGTAATGTGGGCCCATGACCTTTTTGCTTTCAGTCTATGTGGTTGCTCAATAAGGATTTCAAATCTTTCATTTGGAGTATTTGGGCTGAGGAGATTTCAGGTAGTCCTTTTCATTGGGCTATTGCTAAATTGAAAAATATGAAGCATGCTCTTCGGATTGGAACAGGGATGCCTTCGGTGAAATTTATGCCAAAATATCTTTGGCTCACGAAAAAATTTTTACAATGCAGATTGTTATTGGAATTGAGGAGTTCACTAAAGAGAGATTAGATGAGGAGGCTGTTGCTTAAGTTTTACTCAATGAGGCCTTGCTTTTCAAAGAAATTATGCTTCGGAATCAATACCGTGTTAAATGGTTGAAGTAGGGAGATCGTAACTCCAAATTCTTCCACTTGCTCCTCCGCGTTCGTAAATCTCAACGTCCTTTATCTTCTTTATTTATACAAGGGGTTAATTTTTCAGTTCAGGTGACTATCAGGAGTCATAAAGTAGATTATTGCAGATCTTTATTTTCGGCTGATGAGACTCTGGGTACCGACTTCTCCAGCATAGATGAGATTGTCTCGAACTTAGTGACTGCAGATGATAACTTGCTCTTAACCGGACTTCCCACTTTTGAGGAGGTTAAACAGGCTATGTTCAATTTGGACCTGACTAGTGCTCTCGGCCCTAATGATTTTCTAGGTTCCTTTTTTCAAGCTTGTTGGAATTTTATTCATTCTGATGTGGTTAATGCAATGCAATTATTTTTTCTTTTGGGAGCTATTTATCTTGGCCTCAACTCTAATTTTATGGTGCTTCTTCTAAAAGTGCAAGGTGTAGACTCGGTGGATAAATTTTGTCCTATCCTATTGGGAAACTTTTTTTTCAAGGTGGTTTCAAAGATTCTAGCTTATTGGCTTGCAGGTATCGCTTCTAAAATTATTTCTGAGAACCAGTTTGGTTTTATTCAAGGCGGAAATGTTGAGGACGGAATTACTATTACTTCTGACTGTGTTAATCATCTTTATAGTAAAATTTTTGGAGGTAATGTAGCTATGAAAATTGACATCCGTAAAGCTTTTGACTTGATGAGTTAAGATTTTCTACTGGCAGTCTTAGATAGGTTCAGCTTTCGCAATAAATTTTGCTTCTAGATAAAGTCGATCTTAAATTCGGCAAAGATTTCAATTTTGATTAATTAAAGCCCGGAGGGTTACTTTGGTTGCAGACAAGGGGTTCGGCAATGTGACTCGCCTTCTATTTTATTATTTAGTATTGCTGAGGATTTTTTGAGCAAATTCTTGTCTCGGATGGTCTCTCAAGGTTATCTCCTGTCGATTTCCTTCCCTAGGAATTTATCATCTCCTACCCACATTCTTTATGCAAATGATGTGCTCTTGTTCTGTAGGGGAACTAATTACAATATGAGTGATATTTTTGCTGCTCTATGGCTTTATGGTTCTTTATCGGGTCAAATTGTGAATTTGGAAAAAATTACATGTCTATTTCGGTTCTAGTGTTTCTCACTCCCGTCGGGTTAAGATTTTGAAAGAATTTGGGGTCAAGGCTGGGTCTCTCCCCTTTATTTATCTTAGTGTTCTTCTATTTAAAGGAAGCTCTACTCAGACTATTCTTCGCCTTATCGCCGATCGGATTTTAGAGCAATTAGTTGTTTGAAAAGGTCACTCTTTCACTGCCAGGACGATTGTGCTTAATTAATTCTGTTATATCTCCAAGTTTGTGCACACCCTTATGCTCTATAAATGACCTATGAGGTTAATCAAATCCTTTAACAGGGTTATTCGAAATTTCTTATGGACTGGATCTTCATTGGTTCGAAAATCTGTCTCGGTTGCCTGGTCGACCTGTTGTATCATGTTGCATCTTTGATATGGCCTCTCAGACAGCTTTATCTCTCCTTATCCCGGGAGTCAATTTAGATTATTGGGATCCACTGCAAGGTTTGTTTTTGGGTCGACAACTGGTTGAAGACATCTATCATTAAGTTGTTACATAACTCTGGCGATTTATATCATACGAGTCTTCTGGTCAGTGATCTGGTTGATTCTGATGGAGTTTAAAAGCTTCCGATGAATTTCCATGTGACTTTTACATAGTTGACCATATGCATTGAAGAAGTGGCGATTGCGATGGGCAGGCCGGATGAGAGGGTTTGGGTGCATTTCGTATCGAACATGGTTTTCTTATGGCTTCCAAACGCAGAATTTGTGGTAAAAAATCATAAACTATTTCACATCTATTCTTGACTTGCCCCTATGCCGTTGCCATTTGGGACTATCTGGGTATTGCTTTTGGACTAAGTTTGGATGCTTCGGATTCAATGGGTTCTCTTTTTTAGAAGGTTATGACAATTTCACTGAGCTCGCAGGTTTTCAATCTATGGACTACTGCTATTGTGAGTGCCTTTCCTACTATTTGGTTTGTTCGGAATCAATGACATTTTAGGAATGTTTTCATACTCTTAGCTCGCTCTTTAGCTTTTATTTGGGCTTCAATTAGAGAAGTAAATGTTATTCAAAAGAGGATGATGCACAATTCTATTAGTGACCTTTTGGTCTTCAGGAGTTTAGGGGTTGCAAGTTCTGTGTCTCAGACTCCTCAGATTGTTCCTGTGGTTTGGTCTCCTCTATCGAGTGGGTGGTTAAAGGTTAATACAGATGGTGCTTCTAACGGTTGTCCGAGTCAGGGAGGATGAGGTGGTTATTTCGTCACTAGCAGGGGTTTCATTAAAGGTAGTTTTCTTGTCTCTTTGGATCCTTGCTATGCCTTTGTTAGTGAGTTTTTAGATTCTATTACTGCCATAAAGTATGTTAAAGACTTCAGGTGGGACCACTTATGGATGTAATGCGATTCAACTTATGTTGCCAATTTATTTATTCGTTTTGACATTACGGTCCCATGGACTTTCAAAGCAAGATGGGTAAACTGTCTTCGTCATATTTCCAACATCCAGTTTCGGGTTTCACATATCTTTAGAAAGGGAAATATAGTTGCGGATACTCTTTCAAAACTTGTTATTTCCTCATCAAGAGTGTAGTGGTAGTGGAGTCTTCCGGACTCTTATTATTCAATGCATTATAGGAATGTTAATAGTTTTGAAAACTATAGGTTTAGAAAATAGTCTGTTTGTACTTTTGTTGTCTTGGTACTCTTTCTCCTGGATTAAGATTTTTCCCATTTGGGGTTTTTTTTCTTAATCTAGGTTTTAACGAGGCCGGTGATGGTCATTGTTTCAGTTTTCTTCTGTAACTTTTTAACTATCTTTTACTTCAGATTTTTATATCTGTTGTAACTCATATATGTAATATATATATTTTTTCATTTAATAAAATTAATTGCTTGCTCAATGTGGGTTGGAAGGGTGTCAACCTAGTTGGGATGTCTCCGACCGAGATTAGAGGGGTGCTAATGTAGTTGGAATGTCTCTACTCATCTATCCGGCAAGTAACCTCTTCTGATTATTATTATTGTTATTATTATTATTATTATTATTATTATTATTATTATTAACCAATGAAATCAGTCTTCTCCATCTAGAAGACTAGAATTATCATTAGGAATAGGGAATTTAAATCCAAATCGATTTTCTTTATTCATAAATGAAAACAAATAACAAGAACTTAATGTTCGTTCTAATATATATGTATTACAATATTTCAAGTAAAGATAATTCATTTTATTGAAAGTAGAAAAAATTTGTTATAATCAAGGTTCAAGACTATAATGGTATTTAGTAATTAACTCAGTGTGCAATTAGTAGCTTTAATTTTCATGAAACCATGTGCTTACAAATTAAATCATCCAACTAGTGGTATTTTTTGGACAAATAAGATTGATCCGGTAGCATGCCCTTCATATTCTTATCTTCTAGATCATTAGCTTGAATCATATCCTTAATTTTTTTTAAATTAGAAATTTACAATCCTCTTTATAAAATTGTCGTGAAATAGGCTATAATGGAATTTACTGGAGTGAAATTGATTGGCCGGACCAAATAGAGGCAAATTGGTAATTTTGTAAAAATATTATTTGGCTGGTGATTGATCACGATAGATGAGATAATTGGTCTAATATGTTTTACAATAATTGCTGATATGAATTTTTTAGTCCAACTGGAGTGGCCAAGGACATTTTGATAATTTATTCAGGTATAATGGATTTTAAGGGATTGTTGCGTTTAGAATTAATTATAACGGATAACATTGTGAAAGATAATTCTATAAGAAGTTTGATAATATAAGAAATTAGACCAAACCAGATTAAGTCTATCTTGGATGTGTTAAGCGTTATCATTGGTCAAGCTTTCCTTAAAGCATTTGTAGAGTTTAATAATTCTATAGTTTGTAGTGTTAGTGTTTTAAAATTTAGTAAGTTGAAATTAAATTTGACAAACTAGTTTTGGTTGAGTGTTCTTTGCAAACTAATACATTTCGTCTGTGAAGAAGTTAGGTTTTTTTTTAAATGTCCATTCTTTTTTCTCCAAGATAAATCCTATTTATGTTTTGAGTGACACGACCACAAACATAGAGACAACAATTTAGTCTTTTTTGCCAAAACATATTTTTTAGGACATTTAGTGGGACGTATTGCTAGAATCACCATGGTGAAAACTAGACAACAGTCAAAAAATTAACTGACCCTAGAACTATTGGTGGCACCTTCAGTGTGAATGAGAAGAAATCGATTAGCTCTGCATCTATTAGTGATGTGAATAAGAATAAGGAGACTGACAAGCCTGTTATGGTCTCAGATAAGTCCTCAATCATACCGTCAATTGATGATTTTATATATCAGATCAGAGGCCTATGTAAACAAGTGCCACTAAAGATGGCTTTCCAACGTGGTTCTTATGGCCAAGAAGAACAATAAGATCCGAGTATGAGTGGATTTTATAAATGTGAGTTTAACCACACTAAAAGATGAATATCCAATGCCAATTGTCAACCTTTTAGTAGATGGGGTGGCCAAATATGAAATCTTATCCTTCATAGATGGTCATTCAGGATATAGCCAGAATAAGATATTGAGAAAATGGTGTTTAGATGTTTGGCAGCAATTGGAACATTTGAATGAGTTGTTATGCCTTTCGGATAAAATAACTTAGAAACAACTTATCAAAGGGCTATAAATGTATTTTTCCAGAACATGATAGGACATTCTTCATAGGTGTATATCGATGATGTGGTGGTCCAATTTGATTAAAGTCAAGACCAAATGGCCGACCTTAGAAAAGCATTTATAAGAATGAGGAAACACAGACTAAAAATAAATCCTCAGAAATGCGCTTTTAGGGTTTCGACAGACAACTTCTTAGGATTAGTGCATCAATGAGGGATAGAGCTGGATAAGAACAAAGCTCGAGTTATTATTGAGGCTCAACAATTAAAGAATAAAAAGAAATTGTGGAGCTTAATAGAAAAAATCAACTTCCATAGAATATTCATTTCTAATTCATCTAGGAAGATTCGAGTTTTCTCATATCTCCTCAGATTAAAGAACCAGGACTAGTTTTGATAGGAGGATTATCATCAAGAGACTTTTTATAAGATAAAAGAATATTTGACTAAACCTTTGGTATTAATACCCCCTCGTAGGAATGAGTCATTAATCATGTACATCTCAGCTACAGAAAATTCTGTAAGAAGCCTGCTAGGCCAGGAAAATGAGATTAGGAAAGAACAGGTCGTCTTCTATTTAAGCAGAATTTAACAGCCAACAAACTTAAGTATTCATCGATTGAGAAGTTTTGTCTGGTGTTATACTTTTTAGCCAAGAAGTTAAGACATTATATACTGCCAACAACAGTTTTTATAATATTGAAAACTAATTTTATTATGTATATGCTCTTAAGACCAATCACATGAGGAAAGATCGAGAGAAGGAGTATGGCCTTATTGAAGTTTAGCTTCATATATGTACCACGAAAAGGTGTAAAAGTTCAGACCCTGGATGAGTTTTTGGCTGACCATCCATGTCTGAAAATTGAAGCAGAAATAGATTTGATAAAAATATCTATAATTTTGCTCAGTCTTAGGAAGTTGAGTTTTGACGAATCATGGATGTGGGATTTGATAGGTGTTAGGATCATGATTGAATCTCTGAAGGGATTAAAAATATAGTTTTCCTTCCAATTAGGTTTTGATTACTCCAATAACCAAGTCGAGTACAAGACATTAATTTTTTTGCCTTAAAATTCTGAGAGAGATAGGGGTCTCAACGATTGAAATAATGGGTGGTTCTCTTCTTGTATTGAATCAATTAATAGGTAGGTATAATTGTAATAATATTAATCTAACATCATATTGTATGGTAGCAATTTAACTTTTAGAGGGATTCGATAATGTGGCACTGCAACACGTATCACGAGAGGTTCAGGTGTTGATAATGCTTTTATTAAGTATCTTAAGTAGCTTCGAGTGTTTATATCCTAGAGAACTTGAAAGAGAAGGTTACCAACATTAAGAGATGAACCCTCACATCCCTACAAGAAAGAGGTGTTTGAGCTGATATTTATTATTTAGAAATCGGGCATAATGATTGAAGATACATGTTGATTAAGTATTTGGAGAATCTATGTGCATCAAGTGAGCAAAAGATGAGAATGTGATAGGTACACTACGTGATATTTGAGAAAGAATTATATAAAAAGGGTTAGGATGACTTTTTTTTTTTTTAGTAATAATAAAAGTCAGGATGACTTGTTGCTAAGGTGTTTTGGAAAGCATGAAGCCATGCTCATCATAGCTGAAGTCCGTAAAGGTATTTGCGGTGCTTACCAACTTGAAATGAAAATGCTTTAGATGATTCAATGACACAACTTTTATTGGCCGACCATTTTGGTCGACTCGGTTAGGTATGCAAAAGGATGTCAGGCATGTTAGAGGCATGACCCTCTCCAACATGTTCCAGCCATGTCTTTTAATCTCATGATAAAGGATGTCAGGCATGTCAGAGGCATGATAGGCAGGGTATATCCACCTTCAAATAAGCAACTTACATTTATTATTGTTGTAAAAAACAATTTTACAAAGTAGGTGCAATCAGAACCAATGAAAATGGCAAGGTAGACTGAGGTCGTTACCTTTGTAAAAAAGGCATAGGTTTAGCCTTTCAAGCACTATAATGACTGATTGAGGAACAATGTTTATAAAGGATGCTGTATAGAACTTTGTAAATGAACATGGCTTCAAATTCACCCATTTGACCTCATATTTTGCTCAAGCCAATAGACAAGTCGAAGTTAACAATAAGGTTCTAAAAGGAATCTTAAAAAAAATGATCACCAATAACTCTAAAGAATGACATGATGTACTTTCAAAAAATATTATTAGCTTATTGGACATCTAAAAGATCTGAACAGGCACAACACTATTTGCCTTAACATATGGCCATGATGATCCTCCCTATGAAAATTATAGTAAAGTCATTAAGGGTGGTCTATTAACACAATTTCTCACCAACTGGTCATACATAAGTAATGATATAGGAAATCGAAGAGCTAGGCGAAATAAGATTGGAGGCTTTAGATCACTTGCACATAAAGAAAAAAAATTATGACCAAGCTGTATAACAAATGAGTTAAGCATAAGTGTTTTGGAGAAGAAGACCTAGTATGGAAGATTGTCTTACCCATTGGCTTTAATGATCCTAAATTTGAAAAATGGTTTCCTAATTAGGATGGATCGTATGTGATTTCGAAGGTTTTAGGGAAATGGGCATATCAATTGCATGACAAAGACGATGGACTGAGACACTCTAACCTAATCAATGGCCGTTTCTTGAAAAAGTGTTTCCCATCCATTTGGGATACTCATGGAGTGGATAATTAGTTATGTATAAGATGGTAGCCTGGACAAAGTTGTTGTAGTGATTGTAGGCTTTATTAACCATCTTATTTTTTAAGTTTATTAATAAAGTTAGACTGCATTGTTTGTTTGCTTCATTTCAAGTTTGTTTCAATTTATGCTTTATTTTATGTCTTCATAACTAGCCAAATACATAACAAAGACATGTGGTTTAACAACTTCTACAATATGAAGCTGAAAAAGAAAATTGACATTAAAAGAGGTAAATGACGACAAGGTGTAGCATAAAAATAAAATTTACCTCGGAGTCCTTCTTTAGGGTGAGTTCACAATCAGAATTTTGAGTAGTAGGATTGTAGTCAATAAGAAAATCATCAACATCAGAGTTATCCTTAGCTTTTGGAATAACCAAGTTATTATTTATGAAATTATTGATTTCCGGACTCATTTTCGATTTTATTACGGTTTCTTATTTTTCGCCAAGTATTTTGTGAGGGCCGAAAGTACACTGTGAGGAGTCGAGAGACTTTTTCTACCCATTTTACCCTTAGTCAAAAGTTAACAAAGTTTGATTATGTTTGACTTTTACTATTCATTAATTTAATATTTTAATAAATATCTTTTTATTTTTTACTTTATTTTATTATTATTTTAAGTTGCCAATTGGGTTTTTTCTTCTTGTTAGCCGACTCATCTTCACCATTTCAATTCATTTTGCTTCCATTTTCGTTCTAGAGGGAAAAACACCAAATTTTAGAGAGAGAAAGTGATAATATTAAAGAATTTGCAAGTGAAAATCAAAGGATAGTGGCCGGCCATCAAGGGGCAATTCATTGGTAAAGTTTGAGTGGATTTTCATAGTTTGGAAGAAAGTGTTTCTTACTTGGAAAAAAGGTAGACAACTATTTCTCTTTGAATTTTTCATATAATTGGTTGTATTTCCTTGATTAATTGAATGATTCATACTTGGAATTGATGATTGATTATGCTTAATTTGACATAGATTGAGCATATGATAAAACTCCCAATTGTTTGAGTTTAGTTGTGGAATTGTTATTTAAAGTGTGAATTTGATAGATTAAAGCATGATTTGATTAAATTGATTGTTGGAATTGGTGTTATGCTTGGTTAATTTGATGATTTGATGGAGAAATTATTGAATTTAAGCATGTATAGGGGGCGGCATTGCATGGGGGAATTATGTCAAAATTTAACATGTGAGGGGCATTTTGGTCTTTTCACATGTAAAGAGTATTTTGGGTTTTTTGAAAATTTCAAGTGTAAATTGGTAATTTTACACGCAAGGGATACAAATGAAATTTTTGAAAATGGTTCAGGTAATTTGTTCAATTATATGTAACGGATATAAATAGAATTTCAAAAAATATTAAGGGCATTTGGTCTTTTGACATATTAAGGATATAGTTGAAATTTTTGAAATTGTTAGAGGTATTTTCATCATTTTCCGTATGAGGGATAAACTTGAAAATATTGAAGTTTGAAGGGGTATTGTGGTCTTTTCTAATTTTTAAGTTATTTTATTATATATATTCATTATATTATTTATTTATTTAATATATATATATATATTGAATTACTATTATTTATATTTTTATAAATACAATTAATTATACATGTATTTGTATGGTTATAAATATAGTTATATTTTACAAAATGCATATAGTTTATGTGTGTATTTATCAATTATACATAAGTGTATTTTGTAAAATCCATGTGTATAAATAATCATTTATGTATTAAATTGAGGAATTAATTTATTATACATTTATAGGTATTTTCTTAGATGGGTGCATGTGTATATAATTATGTATATGTATAAGTTGTATTTGTGTGCATGTATATGTGTGTATATATATATGGGTATGTATATATGTACTTGTGTATATATATGTGTATGTGAATGTGTATTATATATGTATTTTATATATATATGTGTTATAATTGTATTTATAAATGTATGTATGGATGAATATATATATATATATATATATAGATGTACTGGAATGGTTGTACATAGGTACCAAGTTGAAAATTATTGTGGATTGTTATTTAACCGAGGGTAGGATGGTAATTAACCATATACCTATTAAAGGATATTTTGGTAATTTTTTATGTACTAGAGAGTTATTTTTTAAATTATTAAGGTGGTCAACGATATTTTGATAATTACATTAATGTGTTTGGTGATTTGTAATCGTTGGTTTGAATAGGGGTATTTCGGTAATTACTGCTGTCGAATGAGATAGTTTCGTAATTACACATTTTATTGTGTTGCCTTACTGTATTTATTCGCTGTGGCATGAACATTCATTTGCGTAGAGCAATTCACAAGATTTATTATTTTATGTGAAATAAAAGATTTTTGCTTGAGGGTTGTGTTTTCAAAATGGTTGCACGATGAGGTGCATGGTTTCGAACCCTGATTTTAGTCGCTCTGTGAATCACTGACCACACATAGCAGTGGGTCGCTCGAAACGGTGGTTCAGTCACATACCAATAGAGATGTGGTGTTTCGTACACGAAACGTGGAAAGAGAGTGAACTATTTAGTTTAAAATAAAGATGAAAAAATAATAATTAGAGGTGTATGGTTTTACATTACATGACATTACATTGGCATATACATATAGTTGCCTACTGAGTGTTTTCACTCACTGTTGTTTGCCTTCTTTGGCAAGTAAATCCAAAACCCAACAGTAGGGATTGGTGGCAACGTGAGACCTGGAGAGGCGTAGCAGTGTATAGTATTCTTTCTCATTTTCTTTTTATTATATTTCGGCTTAGATACTCTATATCTTATTAAAAGCTCTTCTATTACGCTCTGGGTAATGGTCCCAAGGAGTAAAGAAAGGTTTTAAATACTGGTTTTGGCATTGCTTGAAATTGTGTTAGTTTTAATGCGGTTTTGAATACTTATTTGAAAAGAAATGGAAAAAAAATTTAATGGTAACTACACCTTACTAGGGAACCTAGGCTTGGGTAAGGGAGTGTTACAACTTTAATTATGTTCTCAATGATGGGATTAAAGTTAAATCCTGAATATAGCCCGATAGGCAAAGTTAAGCAGTAAGATGAGTTAACAAATTGAAGTTGAAAATAAAATCTAGGATGATAACACATCACAGTCATGGATAGCCAAGACTAAGGGAGTCGTATCAAGATTGGCTGGACTAGATGAGGTCAAATTTTCTTGAGCAAAAGTGATGGTGTGAGGAGGAGTCGGATTTTCTACGATTGTAATTCTTGGAGCTAGATTACTGATTGGGGTTGAGCGTTGAACTAGAAGGAAGCATGGTCATAAGAATCTAAAAAACTCACATGTTAGCATTGCTGGTGAAATTTTTATCAATGTCAATTAAGAAAGGTGATTACTATAATTTGGATTTTGATTGATCTGATAATTGCTCAAGTGATGAGGGTTGACTGGCAATGTTGGTATGGGTGGTAGGGGTATGTCGGTCACATTCTGGGAAGGTTGTAGAGCTGTTTTTCTCATTTCTTTATATAACAGTATTCCTTGGTCAATAGGTTTGACCCGGGAGTATTCCGCACTGCAAACAAGGTATTCTTTCAAGTACAAATAAAAGAGGAATGAAAGAAAGTTTAAGTTGGGACTTATACGGCTAGATCGACTAGTATTGGAAGTTGTTGTTCTCCTTTTCTTAATGGCTTGAGAGATGGTTGCAGTATCATCGCGGGAGTCTACAAAGAAAAGAGTCAAGCAGTACATAAAAATAAGTGCATAAGAAAGTGAGAGGAAGTATACCTGAATTAGTAGGTAGAGAAGATATAGCATTGTGGTCTGTTGAACATTCTACTATTTTAATAGCTGGAATGATACCCATGGTTGATGTTGTGACGACCGGAGATGGCAGGTACAGGAGGCACTGGTAGCTACCTGGTGTCCAATGCCACATTGCCTGGGTTCTTAAGGAAAGAGGGTTCCTTCATAAAAACCGAGACCTTTTTAGAGCGTTTGACTAAGGGGTTTGTAGGAACTCCAGAGTTAAGAGTGCTCTGGTGGGAGCAATCCCAAGATTGGTGACCTCCTGAAAAGTTTGACAAAACCCTATACCGTTGGTCATACGGTGGTTAAATTAGGGACAATATCGGTTGGAAAGGTTCCAGAGAGTCCAATGGGGATGTTACAGGTGGTATCAAAGCCTATACCTAGTCGGAACTGTACCGGTGAGGACGTCGAGCCCTTAAGGGGTGGATTGTGACGACCTAAGTGGGCGGATTCGAAAGGCATCAATAGTTACCTGGTGTCCAATCTCACATCGCCTGGGTCCTTAAGGAAAAGTCTGAAAAGGAAAGAGGGTTTCTTCATAAAAATAGAGGCCTTTTAAGAACTTTTGGGTAAGGGGTTCGTAGGAACTCCAAAGTTAAGTGTGCTCTAGTGGGAATAATCCCAGGATGGGTGACCTCCTGAAAAGTGTAACAAAATCTCATACCGTTGGTCGTGAGGTAGTTAAATTGGGAATAATATCAGTTGGAAAGAGACCAGAGAGCCCAGTGGAGGGTTCTGGACTAGGGAGCCCAGTGGGGGTATTACAAATGTGCTTGCTTAATTTTATATGAAGGCGTAGTATGTGGCAGAGAATTTTTGAAGAAAAGTCTTGATAGAAGGCAGGACACATATGTGAGAGATTTATGAGGGTTGTAAATAATTGAAGTATAAATATTCTTTATATGTGAAAGCACGGCTTTGGAAGTAGAGGAAGTAAAAATGCTTATGTCATCATATGATGACATTTATGTGAGGTGGGCCTGTGTAATTAATAAAATGAAGAAGGAGATTGGAGGTGTTGGCAGGTCTACATGGTTGTTAAACTCATGTATGGTACCTACGGGAATGGAGTTTTGTTTGGTGAAGGTATGAAGGAATAGTACATTTATATATATATATATATATATATATATTATGTGGATTTGGCTGTGTGAGGGAAAAGAATTACAATAGTGGACCTCATGCAATTATTATTGTTGAGGGAAAAGATAGGAATGGGTTATATTGTATCTTCGACTATGGTTAAGGAGCGATGAACTCTTCCTTGACTTGAAGATATATAGTATTTAAAATATATATGCTTTCGATTTTTGGTGGCAAGAGGTAGAATTCTAAGAGGATACAAATTGGTGGGGAATGAAGAAACATCTGATATATGGAAGAGTTAATTAATTAATTAATTTTACATGAAGTGAAGTACATGGGGTATACAAAATCATCAAGGTTTACGAGGTTTGGAATGATGTAAATTGTTGAAGGTATGATTTTTCCTCACTTATTATTATTTTTTTCTTATAAATTATAATAAGTGAGGGGGAACAATGTTTGAGCCTGTTATTTCTCAGTATATGAGAATAAATATATTTGTCTGTGAAGGACCATAAATAAACTGGAGTGAGGTAGACTGGAATGCTTGAGTGAGATAGTTTCGAATGGAATTGACTAGAGTGAAATTAATTGGCTAGATCAAAGAGAGGTAAATTGGTCATTTTTCAAAAAATTTATATTAGCTGGTGATTTATCAGGATAGATGGAATAATTAGCCAAATATGTTTTACAAAAGTGGTGATCTGAATTTTTTAGTCCAATTGAAGTGACCAAAGGTAGTTTGATAATTTATCCAAGTCTAATGGATTTTATGGAATCGTTACGTTCAAAATTAATTATGACGGCTAGAGTTGTGAAGAATAATTCTAAAAGAAGTTTGATAATGAAATAAATTGGATTAGGCTAGATTAAGTCTATCCTGGATGTGTTGAAGTGCTATCAGGTGGTTTTTATTTTTATCTCACCAACCATGCTGATTATGGAGTACGTTATGTTAACTCTATCAATCATGAAGCCTATAATAGGAGGCGACACCCCAACGTGAAGGACACCCAACCCCTGTTGGTATATCAAATCTTGTAGAATTACTTTTCTCGTTAACTTTTCTCATAGCTTTTATAGAGTTTAGTAATTCTATAGTTTGTAGCATTCAGTGTTTTTTATTTTAATAAGTTGAAATTTTATTTGACAAACTAATTTTTTTAAGGTAATCCATTAAACTTTTAGTTTGAATGTTCTCTGCAAATGAGTACATTTCATATGTGAAGAAGTTAGTTTTTTTTCTTTAAAAATTCAGTTTTTTCTCAAATATAAATCCTACTTATATTTAGAGTGGCAGCAAACACAAAGACAACAATATAATTTTTTTTGCCAAAACAGCTCGTTATGCTTTGGTTGTAGATGACTTTGATGCATAGATATGTAAAATCAGGATTTCTCTATTTGACCGAGTAAAAGAGAAATAATTAAAGTAAGATATAATTACTATAATATCCTCATTGTTTTACGAGTTTTGCATGATTATATTTGTATTTTTGAAATCACACAAACACCCCTTTTACAATTCTTTTTTCTCTCCACGATACTTGTTTTGCACACAATTTTTTTGAAAAATGATTTACACGTTTCACATTTTTCATATGGAATTCAGACAATTAAACTAGCTGTTATTGACCTATGCACAAACCTTATACATTTAATTTATATGTAAGTTTAAAGGGTGTTTAAGATGGTTGTTACTTAAAACAATTAAATTTGGAATGTAACAGGTGTTTTATGTAATTTACAAATATATATATATTTTTATAAAACATGCCAAACAGATAAGTAAGATGCTAAATGTAATTTTTTCTTGAAATAATAATAAGATTAACCTTGCATGCCCATTGGTCTATCATGAATTCAAGTGGTGTGGGCCAAGCAACAAGATATGTTCAAGCCAACGTGAGGAATTGAGTGCAATTAAACTAGTTAATTATGAGTGATCCATACATGGGTTCAAGGGAAGTTACTGATCAAAAACCCCATGTTGTATGTATACCAGCCCCAGGTCAGAGCCACATCAAGGCCATGCTTAAATTAGCAAAGCTCCTTCACCATAGTGACTTTCACATCACCTTTGTCAACACTGAGCTCAACCACAATCGCTATCTTCAATCTCTTGGCCAAAACTCCCTCAATGATTTGCCTCCAGGCTTCCAATTCAAAACCATTGGTCTCCCACCATCTTCCGAACAAAATACCATTTCAAGGGTTTATTCTGTCAAAAGGCAAATGTATGTTCCCTTTTGTGAACTCATTCGAGAACTTAACAACCAAAATAGTCCTCTTGTGACTCACACATAGTTTCAGACGGTTTCACGTCGTTTACCATCAAAGCTGGAGATGAACTTGGCATACCTGTGGTGTTGCTTTTTACCATTTCGGCATCAGTCCTCATGGCCAACGAATAGTTACTTGCTCTCGTGGAGAAACTAAGTCTTCCACCAACAAAAGGTAGCCCCCAATTTGATAACATTTATGTTTTTTGTTTTCGACTTTTTCTATTGATCAGTATTGTATATTTGTTTAGTTTGGATGTTAGTTAATATTGGCTAGAATTTTTTATTATTAAATAAACTTCTTAATTGACTACGAGATTATGTATGGAAAAAAGAAGGGCTAAGGGGAAGGATGGAGAGGGGATGAGAGAGAGGGAAGGGTAGGTGAAATGAATGAGTGGATTATATCGATCTCTTATATTATTTTGTATGCTAGAAAGGAAAAGAGATAATAGATGATTTAGATGTAATTAAATTTTTTTAATTAATTATTTTGTCCTTTTATAATCCATGCAATATTAGAAGCTAGGAGTGCTTTTGATGGTTTATGATGGATTTATTCTCAAATTCACTCCCTCCATCAATCTATTCATTTTACCAAATAGCCACCATACTCTTATTAATCCCTTCACTACTACTCTCTTCCCTCCCTTAATCCCTTCACTAATAACTCCTACCAAATAGGAATTGAATGTTACTAGCACCAATATATATTTTGACAAATTATGGGGGACCATATTGATAAATTAACTATAATCAATTGAAATTATATATAATTTAATATAAATTTTTATGAAAATCTAAAGGGATGGGGGCCATGGTCACTGCAGTCCCAAGTATAGCTCCGCCCCTACTAACCAACCTATAAAATTAGCAAATTAATTACACAATTGAAAAGAAAAAAAACAAAAAATAAAACGCAAACAATAAAACTAATAAATTTTTGTTTCTTACTATCCTTGCGTTTAATTTTTCTCTTTGGTATTGTAGACGATGAAATAACAAATGAGCTTTTAGACACGGTTATAGACTGGATTCCAGGAATGAGAGATATGTGCTTATGAGATTTCCCAAGGTTTTGTTGGACAGTAAGTACAAGAGACCATATACTGTTTGACTTTTCAATGGAAGCGACTGCTACAGCTCATAAGGCTTCGGCTGTTATCATTCACACTTTCTATGCGTTGGAGCATGGTATTTTGGATGCTCTCTAATCTATGTTTCCACACGTGTTTGCCATTGGCCCTCTCGAACTTCTTCTCAATCGCATGCCGGAAGACCCTTGAAGCTTGTTAAATACAGTCCTTGGAAGGAATTGCTGGATACACTTTCTTCGAAGAAAGTGAGTGCCTACAATTGCTGGATACCAAGGCACCAATGTCAGTGGTGTATGTGAATTCTGGGAGTGCAAAGTCATGTCCCAACAGAAGCTAGTGGAGTTTGGTTTTGGACTTGCAAATAGCAAGAAACCCTTCTTGTAGATAATCAGGGTTGATCTGGTTGAAGGTGAATCAGCAATTTTGCCACAAGATTTTGTGATTGAAACCAAAGGTAGAGAGGCCTAATAGCAAGTTGGTGCCCACAAGAGGAGGTGCTTAATCACCCATCAATTGGAGGGTTCTTAACACATAGTGGCTGGAATTCAACTATTGAGAGTTTGTCTTCTGGTGTCCCAACTATGGCAAGTGAAAGATATAGGACAGATGATGAGGAGAGGGAGTGAACTGGCATGCAAATGACCCATGCGCCTAGCAATGTGTGATGTCATATCATTGTCATGTTGTGTCAAATTCTCTCCACCCGAGCATACAACCATTAAGCACTAACGTGTCGAGACATACTAATTTGAATCCAGTTGTAATGTTATCGTGTAACCAGTGATTTAATTTGTTAACACGTCCATGTTGTCGTCCATATTTATAACGTGTTACGTTTAACTGCAACTCAAATTAGTAACTCATTTTTTATGAAGTTAATTATACCAAAATAACAATAAAAAGCATTACAAGATTTACAAAAACACCTGAATGAACCTAATAATAAAGTACAAATTATATACCAATATATGTTGTTAATAAATAAAGTTATTAGAAAATATTATATCTAAAAATGAATATTAAAAAAAAATGTAAAAACAGGGAATATATAATAGAACAATTATAAATAATGTTAATTATAATTCACATTAATTAATGTATCTTGTATTACAAAATATCATTCTTAACGTGTTATCGTGTTGCAAAGAGCAATGATGTCTTGAGTGGCATTTGCATCCGAAGGCGGGAGGCCGTCGGAGATGGTTTTGAACCGAAAGTCAGGCATGCCATCTAGGGAATTAGGGCCTAAGGATTTAAGAAAACGATTGTGGTTGAACTCAGTGTTGACAAAGGTTATGTGAAAGCCTTTGAAATGAAGGAGCTTTGCTAATTTAAGCATTGCCTTAATGTGGCTTTGAGCTGGGTATGGAATACATACTACATGAGGCTTAACGTCACCTACTACTACCGCCATTTTTGTGTTCTCTAGTTTTAATTGCACTTTCTTATACCGAGAGAAGATTGGTTAAGCTAGCCTAGCTTTATCCTTTCTGTTAAAAAGTACAGAAAGCACCTTCTACCACTCTTTTGTCTTGGAATTGGTCAAAGATGAGATAGACGATGCATGACTAAAATGAGACAGAAGATGAGAAAAATTGAGGCGGTACTGAGAAGAAGGAATCAATTTGTCCAGAGTGAGCTGGCGTGTAAATTTACGCAGTCAGAACTGAAACAATAATAAGAAAATAATATCCACCTAATTTATCATATTGTTAAATATATATTATTATTAAAAAAGGATAAATTTAATTTGTCCAAATTTTACTGTACCAATTCGATGGTATTTATTTTTATTAACGCTGGTGATGTAGAGTTTGCGCCATTTTGACCGTGGATCAATATTCTTCTACAGAATTACGACCATGTTAATTATGCACATGTTTTTAGAATTAATATTCGCTTATACATTGGATCTTCCTCAAAAGAAAGACATGTCTTTCTGTGATTCTCAATCTAGCCTTAATCATTGTTTATTGAAATTAACATGTACGTAACTCTAATTTGATTGAAGTTTACAATTTAATCGATACACGTAACTCTAATTAGATTGAAGTTTACAATTCAATCAATACACGTAAATACAATTAGATTGAAGTTTTGGCGGTTTCTCTTGTCCTGTTATGAAATATGCAACTGAGTGATTCTGCTTCTGCTTTTGTCAGCCTCGTCTTTGGAATTCAAGGCAAAAAATTAAGAAAAATTAAGTACCTCTATATAATTAATTAATGCAGTCATGTCATTTAATCACTGTTTTTACGACCGAAATTTTTTGAAAAGATTACTAGTTTGAACTTATAGAATAGTCTTTCACTTTTAACACGCCTGCACAAAACACGTTGAAATTGATATGCACTTTGTGCACGATAAGGTGTTCCAAAAGACATTTGATGTGCGTTATGTTCCCACCAACAACCAGGTCACAGACATTTTCACAAACGTTCTGTCCACTAACCATTTCCGGCTACTCCGTGACAAGCTCAATGTGGTCAGTACATATACCTGTACTGATAAATATACTTGAGTATATGTGCCCATATCTTCCCTTGTATGTCGGGCTATTGTTGAACAATCAGGTTGTATACATTTTGGGAAATATAGAATACAAAGCAAGCGCTCTAATACTTTCTTTTCTATCAGCTTATTATATTCTTTTAGAGTGAAAATCTTATGAGTGGTTTTCTATATACAAAGTTCTTGTCTTTGCTGTGTTTTTACTTTGAAAAACTTATAATCTTTTTTTGAGTAAAATTTTTCATCACAATTGATACTAGAGTATAAGTGATGTGGTGCGATCTTATTGGTTGAAAAAGTATTTAAGACTCTTGTGATTAGTGTAGATGTCGTACTTCACTCGATATAGGTGATGACGCTAGATCTTCAACGGAAACACTACCGCTGCTAACTTCAAATCATGCGTAGGGTAGTTCCATTCATACGGCTTTAACTAGTGCCAAGCATACGCAATCACCTTGCCATTCTGTATGAGAACACATCCTAGACCTTTTCCCGAAGCATCACTGTAGATCACGAAACTGTCTTCACTGTTTGGCAAAGCGAGAATAGGTGCAGAGACCAGTTTCCTCTTCAAATCCTGGAAACTCTTCTCCCACTTCTCTAACCAAACAAACTTACTTTCCTTCCTCAACAACTGCCTCAACGACAGCACAATCTTAGAAAACCCTTCCACAAACCGATGATAGTAGCCCGCCAAACCAAGAAAACTTTGAATTTCTCCGACATTCGTTAGCCTTTTCCACTATTGTACCACTGCAACTTTACTAGGATCTACCTAAATACTTTCAGAAGATATCACGTGTCCTAGAAAAGTAATACTTTCTAACCAAAACTCGCACTTCTTTAACTTGATGTACAACTGCTTAATGTAGCACTAACTTCAAATGCTCCTCGTGCTCAAATACCGACTTGGAATAAATAAGGATGTCATCAATAAACACCACCACAAATTTATCCAAGTAATCATGAAAAACACAATTCATTAAATCCATGAATGCTGCCGGTGCATTCGTCAGTCCAAATGGCATTACAACAAACTCAAAATGACCATACCTCGTGCAAAATGCATTATTCCATATGTCCTCCTCTTTAATCTTCAACTGATAGTAACTAAAACGAAGGTTGATCTTTAAAAAGATACCTGCTCCCTGTAACTGATCGAACAAGTCATCAATCCTTGGCAATGGATACTTATTCTTGATCGTCACCTTGTTGAGTTCTCGGTAATCAATGCACAAACGCATTGAACCATCTTTATTCTTTACGAACAAAACTGGTGCTCCCTACAATGAAACACTAGGCTTAATAAAACCTTTGTCCAACAAATCCTCCAACTGCTCCTTCAACTCCTTTAACTCAACTGGCGCCATCCGATGCGACGCCTTAGAAATAGTCACAGTCCCCAGTATCAAGTCAATCGTAAATTCTACCTCTCGATCACGTGGTAACATAGGCAACTCCTCTTGAAAAATGTCTAAAAAGTCACTAAGGACTTTGATGTCTTGTGGTTGAAGAGTATCCGGTTCCTTATTAACAACGCTAACCAAAAACACGTGACCCCCATGATGCGAACATTTAAGAGTTTGCATCGCTGTTAGCAACTAAGGCCACGGTTTAAACATCGAACCTACAAACTGACATAAGGGATGTTTTAAGAGTTACTGTTCAGTCTAATGATCAATAATGGATTCTTGATTCAGGGTGTACCTATCATATGTGTCCTAGGAAGGAATGGTTTAGCAATTATACTGAAATTAATGGAGGTAAAATGTTAATGGGTAATAATATGGCCTGTAATGTGATAGGAATAGGCACTGTGACTGTTAAAATGCATGATGGTGCTGTAAGAACTTTGAGAACGGTAGACATGTCCTTGATCTTCAAAGAAATTTAATTTCTTTGAGGAGTTTAGGTGAAACTAGTCATACTTATAAGGTTGAAGGTGGAGTCATGAGAATTTCTAAGGGAGCTCTCATTGTAATGGAAGGGGTTAAAAGAAATGGTCTTTATGTGTTGTTTGATCACGCAGTTATAGGAAATTTAGCCTCTATTGCTTCTAAGCAATTTGATTCCATATAGCTTTGGCATAATAGACTTGATCATATTCGTGAAAATGGTTTACATGTTCTACATAAGAAAGGTCTCTTTAATAATGATAATATTAGTAGCCTTGAGTTTTGTGATCATTGTATTTTGGAATTACAACATCGTTTGAATTTCAATTTTAGTTCACATGAATCACTGTCAATATTAGAATATGCTTATGTTGATATATGGGGTCCTGCACA
Source organism: Rhamnella rubrinervis (assembly GCA_007844105.2). Taxonomy (NCBI): domain Eukaryota; kingdom Viridiplantae; phylum Streptophyta; class Magnoliopsida; order Rosales; family Rhamnaceae; genus Rhamnella; species Rhamnella rubrinervis. The sequence goes on along the minus strand of CM017582.2, from coordinate 17,190,205 downwards.
AACATCTACACATGGTGGTAGTAGATATTTTCTCTCTGTTATTGATGATTTCTCAAGGACAGTTTGGGTTTTTCTGTTAAAATAGAAAAGTGAAGCCTTCTCTAAGTTTAAAGAGTGGTATACCTTAATGGAAAAATAAACAGGAAGGAGGCTTAAAGTTCTAAGAACAGATAACAGTCTGGAGATTTGCAATTTTGAATTTGATTCATATTGTAAAGCAAAAGGCATAATGAGACATAGAACTATTTGGCATACACCTCAGCAAAGTGATGCTGCTAAGAGGATGAATAGGACTTTATTGGATAAAGTTAGATGTATGCTGACTAGTTTAGGTTTAAATAAATCTTTTTGGGGAGGGGCTATTATGACAGCTTCCTATCTTATTAATAGATGCCCTTCACTACTATTGATCTGAAAATTCCATAGAAAGTTTGGAGTGGGAAATCTGTGGATTATTCTAACCTAAAACCCTTTGGTTGTTTAGCTTATACTATCAAAGTGAGGGAAAATTAGAACCCATGTCCATAAAATGTATTTTTTTGGGTTATCCTGAAGGAGTTAAAGGCTATAGGTTGTGGATGAGAAATGTTTTAGTTTTTAAAACCATTATTAGTAGGGATGTTGTTTTCAAGGAATTTGTGATGGCTTGTTTGAGTGATAAGAATGCAGGAACAAGTTCAACAATTTCAAATGAAAATCCATGTTCTGTTTCCATAATTCAAAAAGAAATTACAAAGCCTTCTACTCTAATAAAGAAGAGAATAGTTCATATTGAGGTGGATCTTTCCAAACAACCAAATAAGAGGCTAACCATGCCACTCTTGGAAGATGTTTCAAGTGATGATGATGGTGATAACATTGGCCTAGAGTCTCAACAAGAAGAAGGACCAACAACTCCAAATCATGTTGAACAAACAAATGTTCAAGACTACCAATTGACCAAGGATAGAGAAAAAAGGCATGTTTAAACCACCTAACATACATGGTTATGATGATTTAATTGCATTTGCTTTAGTTTCTTTTAAGGGTTTGATTGACAATGAACCAAGGACATATAAGGATGCAATGGACAATAAGCATTCTAGACAGTGGCATAATGCCATGATTGCTGAGATGAAGTCACTTCATCAAAACCAAACTTGGGAATTAGTTTCTAAACCTAAAAATCAGCATGTAGTGGACTATAAATGGATTTTCAAGGTCAAGGAAGGTGTATACTCAAGTGGAAGGTGTAGACTACAATGAGATGTTTTCTTCTGTGGTCAAGTATATCACAATTAGAGTCATTTTATCTCTAGTTGCTCACTATAATTGGGAACTTGAGCAACTAGATATAAAAAAAAGGCTTTTTTGCATAGAGAGTTTAGATGAGAAGATTTATATGAGGCAGCCCGAAGGATTTGAAGTTAAAGGAAATCAAGAGATGGTTTGTTTATTGAAGAAATCTCTCTATGGTTTGAAGCACCTCGTTAATAGTACAAGTGGTTCGATACATTTGTCATTAGTGTGAGGTTTAAGACAAGTAATTTTGATAATTGCTTATACTACAAAGGGTCTGAGACAATGGCAATGAATCTATTTATTTTGTATTGTACGTGGATGATATACTTTTTGCAGGTTCTAACATTGTGGAAATCAAGGAAATAAAGAAGGTTTTGAAATCTAAATTTGAAATGAATGATTTAGGACAAGCAAAGAGGATTCTTGGAATGAATATTTAAAGAGATATAAGTCAGTTCAAGCTTTCACCAAATCAGAAGAGTTATATATAGGAAGTTTTGACTAAATTTGCTGTATAAGGCAAAATCAGCAAGCATTTCTCGTGGTGCTCAATACAAGCTGTCAAGTGAGCAATGTCCAGTCACTAAAGTAGAAAATGAGGATATGGTTAGTGTACCTTACTCTAATGCAGTGGGATCAATAATGTATACTATGATTTATATAAGACTTTTGCATGACTTTGTCACATACAAAGTGAATGTCTATCTCAGCAAACAAAATCTTTTTTTTAAAAATTAAATTAAATCAAATTTAACTTAGGAAAATCATTGTTTAATACTAATCAAATTGAGATTAATCAAATCTATTTAATAACATGCATATTCGGCCATGTTTTAATGATCAACCATGAATAAAATTCAATCTTGCCATACATATAAAGATAAACCATTAGGGTTCATAGGGTTTAGTATATATAATTTTGTAGAAACCAAACTTTACACGAAAGTCCCTGTAATTTTTGCCAATTCAATAAATCCCTTACATAAATCAAAATTTCTAGCACACTCAATCCATAACATCATGTACAATTCATCAATTTAATCCATAGAAATTGAAGAGGAAGAAGAAAGATTCATACAAATAATAATTTAAAAGTGGAACTTGCGTTGAATCTTCAAAAGCCCTTGAAAACAAAAACTTTCTTTCTCAATTCTTTTGTTTAAATTTTCAACACTAAAAGGGGAAGAGATTATAGAAAAAATTTTCCTCCTTGTTGCCTCTTAATTTATAGAAAGAAAAACCCTAATCAAAACTAGTGTCCTAGCTAAAATAGGTTTCCTAGTTTTTAGCTCTTACTTTCCTATTTCAATGAGGAAAATATCTAGATCAAATAATACCAATTAAAAATAAAAAATTCAAATAACCGAATGCATACATGAATGGCAGCAACCACTAGTCATACACAAACATACACATGCATCCACATGTACGGCACACACACACATACACATGTGCAGTACACACGACCCCAATCCTAACAACTAGAGAGATGGTTATTACATCCAGTGCTATAAATTTTAAATGTCCTAAAAAAATGGATAGAAAAAGGCCAAACTTGAGTCACTTGAAAATAGTAGGTTGTGAAGCCTATTCCCATAAACTTGATGGCAAATTGGAGCCCAAATCTTGTAGATGTATCTTTCTTGGTTATCAAAGGGAAAGGGATATAGGTTATGGGATAGGGAGTCTGGTAGGGTAAGGATGATTGTCAACAAAGATGTGGTATTTAATGAACATGTATTTCCTTGTATATCTACTAACACTGATGCAATAATAATTACCAATATTCCCAAAGACTTGAATCTTACTGAAGGTGCTCAGTTTGAGGTGGAGCTCGATGCTAATCACCCAGACCAATATATTTTAATCTAAAACCAAGAACTAGAACCAGAAAATGATGATCATGTTGATCCAGAACCGATGGATATTATTACTGAGGAGGCTGATCATGAAGAAGGTTCCCAATGTGAAGATTAACAACTAGAATAGCCTCAGTAGGAGGATTCGAGAGATTATCAACTCTCAAGGGATAGAGCTAGAAAGACAATTAGGCCTTCCACAAGATATATTTTGCCTGACTTAGTATTCAGTGCATTAATTGTAGGCCATGAGCTAAGAAATAATGAACTAGCTAGCTTTGAGGAAGCAATGCAATCAAGTAATAGTGACAATTGGAGTCGAGCAATGAAGGAGCAGATATAGTCATTGAGGGTGATTAGAATGTGGGAACTGGTTCCAAAACTAGAAAATCAAAAGCTTTTCCAATGTAGGTAGCTCTACAAGCTCAAAGAAGATATAAATGTTTCTAACTCTATTAGATTTAAGGCTAGATTAGTAACTAAATGGTACACACAGTGATAAGGAATTAATTATAATGAAATATTTTCTCTGTGGTTAAGTTTAAGAGAATTAGAATAATGTTATCTATTGTTGTGCCTTATAACCTTGGACTTGAACAATTAGATATCAAAATAGCATTCTTGCACGGAGAGCTGGATGAACATATTTAAATGAGTGAACCCTCTGGTTTTATTGACACTCATCCTAATCATGTCAATTTGTTGAAAAAAAATTATATGGCTTGAAATAATCTCCTAGACGGTGGTACAAACAGTTTCATATGTTTGTGATTAACATAGGTTATGTTCGAAGTAAATTTGATAGTTATTTCTATTTCATGCCATCTAGTGATGCACTTGTTTACTTGTTATTCAATAGTGGTGATATGTTACTTATTAGTCACTCTAAGTCCAAAATTGTTCAATTAAATAATTTTTTAAATGATGAATTTGATATGAAGGATTTAGGGTGTCCTAGTAAGATACTTGGTATGGTAATTGAAAGAAATAGGAATGAAAACAAACTGAAAATACATCAATTTGCACATTTACAAAAATCCATTGCTAAGTTTGTACTGTCTGATTATAACCATGTTTCAATTACAATAGCTGGTCTTTTTTTTTTTTTTTTTGGTCAAAAGCACAATGTTCTACATCTAAATCTGATTTACTTCAAATGAAGAATATCTTATATACCAATACTATTGGAACTGTTAGGTTTCCATGATCAGTGCTAGGCCGAATCTGTCTTATTTCATTTCATTGCTTAGCATATATATGTATAACCATAGTAAAGATCATTGGATGGCACTTAAACATTTGTTGAGATATATTAAAGGTTCTTGGCATACTAGCTTATATTTTGAGACAAGGGCAATTCACTTGATCTTGTGGGCTTTGTATACTCAAATTTTGGAAATGACCTAGACTCTAGAAAATCCACAACATCTTAGTTCTTCATTCTTGGTAGAAATTGCATAAGTTGGAAGTCTCAACTGTAACCTTTAGTAGCACTCTCATCGACAAAAGCTGAGAATGAGCGGAGTATGAGGCCATGACTGATACTATAAAAGAAGCAATCTAGTTATGAGGAATCTTAAAGGAAGTTCAAGGAGATATAATTATTTATTCCGATAGCCGAAGTGCTATACATTCGTGTATAAACCTTGTATTTCATTAAAGGACAAAGTTTGAAGATGTTAAGTTTCATTTTGTAAGAGATCAATTGGCTAGTGGTGCTATGAAGATTTAGAAGGTGTCAACACAAGACAATGCAACTGATATGGGAACAAAGGTAACAACGTGCAACCAAGTTCAAACACTGTTTCGACTTGCTATATGTTGGAGTTAGTTAAGGAATACCAACTAGGAGCAATAAAAGTAAGGAAGGTTTAAGTTTAGTGCACTAAGGAAGAGTTTGTGGCTTTTGGTATGGCGCTGAGCTTGAAGCTTGAAGGTAGAGAATGTTATTTGTGAAGCTTCCATTCACTTACCAAAACATACAGCTTGGATAGCTAAAATGACAACCAGCTATATCGTTTGGTTTGTATATGTTGTTATGTCTTCATGTCATGATTAATCTTGATCATTGATCGAAGTTTGAAGATGCTTCTCAACTATTGTTTTCTTGTTGCCTCCCAGTATATATTCTTATGCAATCCTCAAGATTGATGTTAAGGTTTCTAAAGGAGTGTTGTATGAGTGTCGTATTCTTCCTTCTTAGGGTTTCTTTTTTCATTCTGGTCTTGATATTAGTTGCTTATGGCCATTTTACTATTTGAATCACTGTATATGTACTGTAAAGGTGTGATATGTGTATTGAGGGTGTAACAAACTTTGATTTATAGTGCAGTGATCACTTTCTTCATGCATAAGCTCAAGTAGATGTAGACTATAATTCATTTTGGGTCAACCACTATAATTTATGGTGTTTTCTTCTTTAAGGTTCTATACTTTACTGTGTGTGTATCTAGTCCTTGTGTGTTTTGAATGCTTGCTTGATCTGTGAGTGTTTGAGAGGTTTTAGGTTTAAAACGTTACACTTATACTACAAACATTTCATTCTTAACGATGCTATTGTGTTGAATAATATAAAAATGTGAGTAATTAAAGTAATTGAATGTATGTTATCTTGTTGTACAATTGTCAAGGCTTACATTACATTACTTAAGCTTTGTGTTGACTGGTTGTACTAATGACATACTCAACAATCAAAAGGAATATTTTGGCCATCATGGACATGTCAATATTAGCAAAACCTAAAGGTAAATATATAGGGAAGTCACAAAGATGGTGATGAAGTATAACATTACAAGATCGATTATAAATAACTACTAAAGAGATTAAGTAGAATATCACCATGCAATTAAACTCAACATGCCAAGAACATTTTCATTAGGTGATGGCTAGCTAAGCAAGTAGCTCGCCAAATTATCCAGGCCTTTGGTTGAAGAACCGTTTGCAGAAGTGGCATCTTGGGCCATTCCCTTCCACTCTATCACATTCATTTTCGTCTCCTTACCATTGTCTGCTTCCATCAACTCTCTAACAAGCTTTTCAACTTCATTTATCTTCACATCTTTGTTAATCTCCATTCCTATCCCCCATTCCTTGCAAGTATATGGACAATTTGTCGACTGATCAGTGAAGAACGACCAATAAAGCATAGGTACACTAGAAGAGAAACTCTCAATTGTAGAATTCCAACCACTGTGTGTTAAGAACCCTCCAACTGATGAGTGATTAAGAACCTCCTCTTGTAGGCATAAACTTGCTATTAAGCCTCTTCCTTTAATTTCATTCACAAACTCTGGTGGCAAAACAATGTGTTTAACAAGTGGACTAGTGTTGTTGAGTCTAGTGATCATCATTTAGTTTTACTGTAACTTATTCACTTTCTTTTACTATTAAATGACTTTTTTTTCTTGTGTTTGCGTGTTATGTTAAAGAGGTGACCTTATCTATTGCTGTAAATGTAGTCACCAAATTAGTAAAAGAAACTTTTTTTATTGTTTTAGAGTGATTTTAGCCCTTTCCAAAAAAGCACTTTAAATTTTTTGGAAATTGATTTATTGTTTCTAGTTAAAAATTCTTAAAAGCTGACATGTAACTTCCTGCTGAAGGTTGGGCACTCCATTGGTTCATATATATCTATTAACCTGTTTAGGAGAATTCTAGAGAAGGTGACAACCACTATATACTTATTTGTTTTTTCAAGTAATTAACATTGTGCTCCCTCTCCTATGTTCTAAACGTGAAAGACCTATTCACTAACTTCTCATCTTGGCACTAACATTGTAGGTGAGATCTTGCATTGGACTCTATCCATTTTTGGCGTTAAATGCACAATCAAAGTAGCAGATGATTATTGGGAATGTTACCAATCTATGCCTTAAGGTTAATTGTGAAACAGTCTTTTGGGAATTCAGGGTTGGCCACTGCAAGTGAGGCTACTTGCTCGAACTTGGCAAAGGTATGGTAGGTTTATCTTGCTATATATTTGACCGAGTTGAATGTTTAGGTTTGTCTTCATTCATACTAGTATTAAAAACTTGCAGTACCATACCATGCGGAATATTTTGTTTATGGCAAAGACTGAATTAAAAAAGGTAAAAAAATTTAGCTTTTGTGAGATTTTATGTGTCAATTCTACAAGTTGTGATGAAGCAATAGCAAATTACTAATGATTGATGTGTCAATTCTATCAAATTCATCATATCAGGTTTTCACAAAATTTAGCTTTTGTCAGATTTTATGTGTCAATTCTATAGTTAATAATTGATGCATTACATATTAGGTTTTCACAATGTCGTTTTATGATTTGCTATTGTGAATAAAATTTTTTCATATTCATACTCTCATTGGTGCTCTTTTACTAATATTATTTCATCCTCCTTTTTTCTATTGAAATAAATGAATATAATAAGTAATCCTAAATAATAAATATTGTTACATAGTTATAAAATCTAAGATTCATGCCCAAAATTCTCAAAAATCTTGTTGCTTTTAAACTACAAACAGTGGATTGGTAAACTATTGTCCTACTATTGTAGCTTTCAGAGAGATCAGATCGGGCATTCATGAGAGCCATGCATGATAAATTTGCATTTCTATTTGGTATAGATGATCATTGGGGTTCACTTGAAATGTTTGAAGAGGTAAGCAATGATGCTCTTATCAAATTTCTTTAAAAGGTTAGCATAATTGCGAGACTTCATGAGGATTTTATGTTTCTGCCCAATTAGGATATAAATAGTTCAATATCAAAGTAGACTGTCCATAGTCAATTTGGTCAAATTTGAACAGAAAACTCATAGGACCTGTTTGACTTTTTGTCATAAATATGGCTTGAAACGGAGGCACTCCCAAAGCACATGTGTGAGTCTTGTAACCATCCCAAAATCATTAACTCTGCAACATCGTCATAAGTTTCATTTTTTTTTCCATAGAAACATTATGCTTTATGAGTACTGGTTGAGGCTGGAGAAGATTGGTTGTTTCCATTATGATCAGAATGCGTATTGTACCATATATGTTTCTTTGTGCTATTTCCCTTCAGTGGAAACGTTTACCTTTTGCACAAGTTGAAGCAATACTAAATTTATTCCGCATCACTGTGTTAACTGCATGCATGGATATTAACTGGATTTGGTTTCCAGACTTTTAACTGTTTTGACTACTTCATTGAAATGATAACATGGATTTTTTGTGCCTCTCAAAATAAAGTAGGTGTCAACTTCGTTTAGGGGTGCATTAGTGGTCATCATTTTTGAAGCATATGATTTTTTCATATTCATTTATATTTTTTTTATTCGACATGAGATAGTGGTGTGGTGAAATCTTGAAAACCACTCTTGTCACTTCATCTAGTGGTCAATTATGTTGTGTATTTTAGAAGCTCTTTAGGAAGCAATTGTTAACTAAACCTTCAGAATTGTTTTTGTTTTAAAACTAAGACTTTTTGCCTTTAATGTTGATGCATTAGCTTTCAGATTATTGTTGTTAACCAGCAAACGTGCTTTGGAATTTAATGCTTCTTTTGAAATTACATGTGCATATGCATGTAGAGATCTTCATATGTTCCTTTTAGGTTGCAAGCAGTTTTGTGTTCCTTTATTTGTTTACTGACTTATACTCTTCTGTGTTTGTGTTTCTATTTCTGTTTGTCTAATGCATCATGTGCATATGCATATGAAATATTTTATATGTGTTTCTGTTTGTCTAATGCATCAGATGTAGTTTTTGTTATATTTCTTGGTCAAATTTCTTTGAACATAAGCGTATGGATATGTTCTAGTCTTTTGGCAAGTTTTTTATTTTTGGGTAGAAACCTTTTGGCAAATTAAATATATGTGAAGAAGAAAACTATTTTGTATTGTGGATCACTGTCATATATGGAGAGGACTAAAATTTCTAAGAAGTTAATGGTATGTTATCTTTTGATAAATTTTTGCAAAGGTTTAAGTTGAGAAAACTATGTAGCTTTTGTTAAATTTTACGAGACCCAATTAAATTTAAGTTCTTTCGTTACTTCTTTAATAGCTATATACATACTTATGAAGATCATTGAATGATAGGTTACAGTTATGGCCTAAATGAGCTAATGGATATGAGTTTGCATTCTCCTACAAGATCTCTCAACCACCCTTGCCATATCAATTTTACTATGACTTTCTTATTTTTGACAATAAAGACAATTATTTTAGATTATACGGTATATAATTACTTTAAATTTTAATGTAATAACAATTATTTATATTAATGACAATCATCAGTTCATATTTATAATTTAAGTTTTGTAATTATTTACTTATTTATTTAGTTTGTATGTTTTTGTAATTATAGTAAATAATTAATTTTAAAAATTATAAATCAAATGACTTTATCAACCAACTTTTGGTTGCTAAAGATCACTATCAGCAGCCAACAAATGGTCGCTGAAAGGGAACATAGATTTGGAGGGTAACCTTTCGCAACCAACAGTTGGTTGCTGAAAGGAATCTTCCACAACCAAAAGTTAGTCACTATAGGTGTAGTTTTTACCAACCAATATTTGGTTGTAAAAGGTTGCAGATCGACCAATTGTTTAAGATTTTTAGTAGCCAAATGAGGCCCTTCACCGACCACAATTTGGTCTTTAAATGGCACAAGATTTAGCAACCAATGCTTTGTTGGTCGCTAAAGACTATCACTGACAGTGAATTTGCGAGAAACTAGCGACCATGATTTTTTGGTCGCTGATAATCTTTAGCGACCAAAAACCTAGGTTTTGCAACCAATTTGAATGGTCGCTAGTGACGGTTTTTTTTGTAGTGTGAGAGGTTAATAAGGGAAGCCAACATCTTCTCTCTTACGGATTCACAAAGAGAAATAAGATCTTTTGTTCAAATTGCAGTTGCTTTTGTCTTGTTATGAAATATGTAATTGAGTGCTTGTGCTTCTTTTGTTATCCTCATCTTTGGAATCCAAGGAAAAAAATTAAAAAAGAAATATTAAGCACCTATAATTAACTAATACAATTGTGTCATTAATTTAGTCACCATTTTTGTGACCGAAAATTTAAAATAATTAATAGCTTAAAAAAATAGCGTTTTCAAATTTTGGAATAAAAAATGCATCTTAATGATATGACATTATTAATATTTTGCAACAAATAATTAAAAAATGTTAGGACCCTAAATATTAGAGCATCTCCAATAGCTCTATTTATTATTAGAAAAATTATGCCATATTAAATAAATAGACAGAGCTTTTAAAAAAACCTCACCATTGGTTATGTGTGTAAGGGGTTTATTAATCTAGTGTGGCAGCAAAAAAAGATAGAGGCTCTGAAGGAAACTATCTACCTCTGGAAGCTCTATTCAACAGTTCAATCTAATATTTTAATTATTTTTTATCAAGTTTTGTTAAAACCAAATAACTCCTTGCTTTTTTGTCATTTTCCTTTGGCGCTCATAATTTCACCTCTTCTTCTTTGTTCCTTGCTCAAAATTTTCCACAAAACAGCTTGCTAAAATTTCTTCTTTTTCCCTTTCCCTTTTCTTTGTTAAAAAAAAAAGAAAAACCAATTGTTCCAGTTAATTTAAACATCATCATCACCTTCAAATCCATCATGTGATGTAGAGGCATCGTGAATATGGAGCCACATTAGCTTTGACTAGTCTACATATCAATTATTCTGCTTATTAATATTTTAATTCATTGTTATTTTGATTTAGTAATATATTGCGTTTGAAGCAACTATCTTCTTTATCGTATTGTAAAGCATTGTTGTTGGTTTATATCATAGATGACAACAATGGTGAAATCAGTAATCTACAAACTTTGTAAATAGACTTGAATTCTGGTTTTATGAGAGAATTATCAATGAATTAAGGGCCTTGAAGCCCGTGACCTTCAGTCCTCCTTTCTTCAATTTCCCAATGTACGCCACCAAATTTGGTATCAGAGCTCTTTGGATCCTGTCGTAGGCTTCGATGGCAAACAGTGGCGGAAACCTCCAACTCACTAACAACGATTATGAATTGGTCTATCTACATACAACTGTGGCTAATATGGAGCAAAGATTCACTGATATCACTCGTGAGATAAGGGAAGCCATAACTGCAATTGACCAAGCTCCACCACAACAAAACTCACATCATCAGCAAGGTGCTGGAGTTGTCCCTCCACCGTCACTAGTGAACCCACCTCTACAACAATGACAAGATGACCCTTTACACTATAGGGGTCTATACCACCATCATGAAAATTCCAGTTCCGAAGAAGAAACAGATTTTGACAATGAAGACAAACAACACCATCGTAGCAATCCTAAGTATAATGGAACACAAGAATATAAATTGAAGATCGATATTGCTACTTTTGATAGAAGAATTGATATAGAAGATATACTGGATTGGATTCAAAGCACTGAACACTTCTTTAAGTATATGAATATTCTAGAGCGGAAGAGGATTAGTTTGGTGGCTTATAATCTAAAAGCTAGGGTTGCAGCTTGGTGGGAGCAAGTTCAACTCAATTGAAGAAGGAAAGGTAAGTATCCAATTAAAAAATGGAACAAAATGAAAGAGTACATCTGTGAACGTTATTTCCCTCCCAATTATGAGCACGTATTATACTAGAAATATTAAGAGTGCGGCCAAAAACATCAATCAATTAATGATTATGTTGATGAATTTTACCATCTTAGTGCAAGAAATAATTTGCAAGAGACTAAGGTTCAGCTTGTGTCTAGGTTTCTGAATGGTCTTAAAGATGTTATTAGAGATGAGCTGATAATGCATAACATTTAGACTATATCTGAGGTACTAAATATGGCTTTGAAGGTTGAAGTTAAGCTAGCAAAACAATCAACCAAAAATTAATACCCATGTAGAGCATTTTCAAAGATTGTTCATATCAAAACCAATACCCTATTTTCTCAACAAGCACCTTTAAATCAGCCTAAGCCTTAAAAGCTAAGTGACATCCAGACAGCCATTGAAAATCTCACTTCCACAAACAAATCTGCAGAACCTATATGTTAAACCAATGCCCGTAAAGTGTTATAGATGTAACCAGCGTAGATACAAGTCTAATGATTGTCCCCAATGAAAGATGGTAAACATGGTTGAAGAGTTTGATGAGTTTCATGATACCAAAGAGCTGCTAGAAAGCTTTGAATATAAAGAAAATGAGGGGAAGAGGTGGTGTTAGTGGCAGATAGTGGAGAACATGTAAACTGCGTGATTCAAAAGGAGTTTTTATCACCTACTTAGCCCATCAGTTCCTAAGAAATCAATTATTTAGAATAATGTACATAATTAAAAAAAAAAAAGTTTGTGATATTATCATAAAAAGCTACAAAAATATTATTTCAAAATTTTTGGTAAAAATATTGAAGTTCCCTACAGTTAAACACCATCACCCATATCAAATTGGGTGGATTAAGAAAGATATAGAGTTGGTGGTCAATGTAGTTTGCAAAGTGCCATTTTCTAGTGGCAAGTTCTATCAAGAAGAAATATACTGTGATATGGTAGACATGAGTGCTTGTCATTTACTTTTGGGAAGGCCATGGTAATATGATGTGGATGCAACACACAGGGGCAAGGACAATGTGTATACATTTCAATGGAAAGGAAAGAAAGTTGTTTTGGTTTCTAGAAAAAATGAGGCAGCTCAACAATATGCACCCTCACTTGTAATCCTACCACAAAAATAATTTGAAGCACGTATGGAAATCCAAAAAGAAATGATTGCCTTGCTGGGTAAAGGAAATTCAGGATCTATGAAAGAAATCCCAATTCAGGCTCAACCTTTGCAACAGTTTGCTGACTTGTGTCTTACTGAACTACCAGATCAATTGTCACCTTTAAGAGACATTCAACATCAAATTGATTTAGTCCCAGGAGCAAGCTTACCACATCTTCCTCAATATTGGAGGAGTCAAAAAGAGCATAAAGTGCTACAAGGTATAGTCGATGAACTACTATCTAAAAACCTTATTAGACCAAGTGTGTTGTTCCAACATTGTTAGTTTAAAAAAAAAGATGGAACATGGACAATGTGTATTGATAGTCGAGCTATCAATAAAATTACCACTAAATACATATTTTCTATTCCAAGGTTAAAGGATTTGTTGGATAAATTAGGAGGAGCTAAATTGTTCTTTAGGCTGGACCTTAGAAGTGGCTATCACCAAATTAGGATCAAAGATGAGAATGAATGGAAGACAACATTTAAAACTAGAGAAGGCGTCTACGAAACGTTTGTGATGCCATTCGGACTCACTAATGTACCTAGCACATTCATGCACCTTATAAATCAAATCTTGAAACCTGTTACTGGTAAATGTGTGGTGGTTTATTTTGATGACATATTGATCTATAGTCAGTCCCTAGAAGAATACTAAGCTCATATTAGAGATGTTTTTATAGATTCTTTATGATAATAAATTATATTTGAATCTCAAGAAATGAGAGTTTTTATATTCTAAATTATTATTTATGGGATTTATTATGGGAGAGTCTGGAATCAAAGTTGATCACAGGAAAGTTCAAGCCATCTGAGATTGGCAATCTTCTTCTACAGTAAATGAATTAAGGAGCTTCAATGGATTGGCAACTTTTTATCAAAGATTTATAAAAAAATTTCAACACTATTGTTGCCCCACTCATAGTTTGCTTGAAGAAAGGTCAATTCCATTGAGGACTAGCTCAGCAAAAAAGTCTTAAAAAACTCAAAGAGAAACTCATTGTTGGCATGTCCTAACTTTGATAAGACTTTAGAAATAAACATAGATGTATCAAAGTTTTGTATTGGTGTTGTTCTAATGCAAGTGGTTGAAATCTTAAAAGCACTTGGATTCTATGCATGCACGGTGGGCTATATTCATTGACAAGGATTATTATATGTTCAATTACAAACTAGGGAGTCAAAATACGGTGGTCGATGCTCTCAGCAAACAAGTACTGCTTATATTTACCTTGACAATGGAACTTGTTGGTTTTAAGTGCTTCAAAGAGCAATACATTAATGATGAAGATTTTAAAAAGTCGTGGTCCAAATGTACAGCTCATGAAAATACTAGAGATTATTATATTAAAGAGGGATTCTTGTTTTGAGGTTTGTAATTGTGTCTGCCTAGAAGCTCCATGAGTGAGCATATAATGGCAGAATTTCTTGCAGGAGGTCTTGCTACTCACACAGGACATGATAAAACCATAACACTTATTGAATATGAATTTTTTTGGCATGAATTTTTTTGGCCACATATAAAACAAGACATTGCTAGATTTGTTTAAAGATGTGCAATCTGCCAAGGGTACTGCAAAAAACATAGGACTTTACATTCCTTTAGGCAAATATATGAGAAGATTTAAGCATGGATTTTATGTTAGACTTGCTTAAAACACTAAGACATGTAGATTCTGTGTTTGTTGTGGTTCACATGTTCTCTAAAATATATCATTTCATTCCATGCAAGAAGACAAGGGACACCATTTATATCACTAACCTATTTTTCAAAGAGATTATGAAACTACATGGTGTTCCTCATTCTATAACCTCAGATTGTGATGTTAAGTTTATGAGTTATTTTTGAAAAGTTTTATGGAAGAATTTGACACCAAACTAAACTTTAGTAGTGCACATCATTCACAATCTGATGACCAAACTGAGGTTGTGAATAGGACTCTTGAAGCAATGATCAGAAGCTTAGTTGGTGACAAGCCAAAACAATGGGATCTAGTTCTTCCTCAAGCCGAATTTGCTTATAATAGTATGCTTACTATGTCCACAGGCAAGACAGCATTTTAGGTGGTTTATACTAAGCCTCCTAACCATATTACTAATCATTTCCAGCTTCCAACATTAACTATCAAATCTGCAGAAGCTTCGGCAGAAAGGATCTCCTCTACTTTGGAAAGTGTTAAACTCAAACTTCTTGAAGCCAATGCTAAGTATAAAGCCGTAACTGATCTACGTAGGAGAGTTAAGACATTTGCTAAAGGAGATTTAGTGATGGTGCATTTGAGAAAGTGCAAATTTTCAGTGGGCATCTATCATAAACTTCAGAGTAAAAACTTTGGTTCTTTTCGAGTGCAACACATGATCAATGACAATGCTTGTGTCAAAATATAAATAAAAAACACTAATACCACCAAATCAAAAGAAAACAAATTAGTTCTCCGAGTGGTTTATTAGTTTTTCTTTTCTTTTCTTAGGTATATGTCTATAATTAAATGTACTATTAATATAGGGGTTTTAGGTGTCATATTCAAGTTGGCCTTTGAACTTTTTTATCCAATTTCACAACTAATTAATACTTTATCCCAAATTATCAAAAATAACCCTCGAGGATAGTAATTTTTTTCTCCAAAAACTATAGATAAACTTCAATATGCCGAAGCAATTTGTTATCAATCCATCAATGCTTTATACCAAACAAAAATCATCTTTTTGAAAAAGAATTCTAAAATAAAATTCATCAAAATAATATAAGAAGATAAATACTAATACAAAATACAATTCATCAAATGCCCAACTAAAAATTATTTATTTAATTTTTTTTCCTTTTTATCATTTCTAAAAATTTGCCGAATTAATTCATCGTTAGATGCTTTGTGAATGACGAATTGCCTCGTCATGCTTCATCATTGATGAAACTTTGATGAATTGCTTCGTAGGATGACGAACAAATTCAACAAATTTAATCTTAGGAACTAAATAAAAATTATTTTTTGAAAAATAATTTTAAAATAAAGATTTATTTATATAATGTAAGAAGATAAATACTAATACAAAATAGAATTTATCTTTTATATTGAATCAATTCTTCATATGCCTAGTTAAAAATTCCTTTTTTCTTTTTTTCTTTTCTTAAGCTTTCCTAAAAAATTTCCAAACTAATTCGTCATTAGATGCTTCATTAATGATGAATTGCTTCGTCCTGCGTCGAATCAATTCATCAAATATTTCAGCATTCTTCGTCATTGATTAAGCTTAATGAATTAATTCATGGGATGACGAACCAATTCAGCAAATTTTTAGGAACTAAATAAAAATTATCTTTTAAAATATAATTTTAAAATAAAGATATCTACATAAAAAGATAAATAGGGTAATGATGATAATATTATATTTTATCTTCATTGGTCCTTTTTTAATGGGAAAAAAGAAAAAAAAAAAAAAAACCAGAAGAAGAAAGGAAAAAAATAAGATATATATGTGTATTTGAGTTTTTTAAAATCTGAGTGGGTTTTTAATTTAAGATATATCATATTAGTGATCAAATAAGAGAAAAAAAAAGAGAAAAAAAAAAAGAAAAAGAAAAAAGAATAGTGAAAGAATAAAGGATGAAGGAGCGGAGAATGAAGGAATGAAGGACGAAGGAGTAGAGAACCAAGAAGAAAAAGTTATAAAGTTAGGGTTATTTATATATTTTTTTATTATAAAAACTAGTTAAAATTTTAGTTCTACTAAAAATTAGATAAAAAATTGAAAAAAATACTAAGGTGGATATGACATCGGAAAACCCGTGTATATATAAATATTTTGAACACGTGTCATACGCATAGTATAATTGCCCAACTTTAGAATTTTCCTACTCAAGCTTTTTTGTTCATTGAAATCAAAAGGGGGTTTTTTGAGGCCATAACCAGGCTCAATGTTTTTTAATGAAAAGAAGTCACATTTTCATAAAATTAAAATTTTAACCAAAAATTGCTTTTATACCCTTCAAATGTATTGGATTGATAATTAAAATTTCAGACATGTCAAATCATTCGTACCACCACAAAACACCAACACAAGTGACCTCTAATCTCCTTCATTTTCTACTTGGCTGATTCACCTTCCTTTTCCCATCTCCGTCGTCACCGTCCTCTTGCTCTCCTCTTCTTTGTCACCGTTGTTGTCAAAATATAATCTAATTTTAGCACAGATGATATTTTTTTTGGATCAGTAAATCCATCTAGAAAAATATAAAAAGATATGTAAATTAAAGTTTATCTTCTTAGATTTTCAACAATATATTATATATATAAATTCAACTTCGAGAAAATCTTCAAATTTAATTTTTTGTAATAACACGCACAAGTACAGGGGGCGTGAAGCATCATCAGTGGATAGTATAAGGACATTGGTGGGCTGCCAATAATAACAATCAACCATTGATGAGCACCACCGCCCCGTTGGTGGCCCATCGACGACCCTATGGTGGCCACCATAGGCCCTATTTTGGACTTCACATGTCAATCTAATTGATACCTTCTTTTGGATACCTAAATTAATATAGAAAATCATGAAAAAATATGTAAATTAAAACTTATTCTCTTAAATTTTCAATCATATATCATATGCATGAATCTGAAATCGGAAAGATCTTCAAATTTAATTTTTTCCAACAACGCATACAAGTGCAAGGGGCGGACAGCACCGTCGGCGGCTACCATAGGATATTTTGTGGGCTACCAAAATTATGAAAAAAAATGTAAACTAAATATAATTCTCTTAAATTTCTAATTATATATCATATGCATAAATCCGATTCTGATAAGGTGTTCAAATTTAGAGTCTTCCAATAGTGACCAATCAGTCTGTTGTGCACATCAGTTAGATTTGTATATTTTTTTGAAGTCCTATATAAACCCATAAAATTATGAAAAACTATTTAAATTAAATGTTATCCTCTTAACTTTCAAAATATATATCATATACATTAATCCGAACTCAGAAAGGTTCTCAAATATAATTTTTTCCAACAGCATGTAAAACTACAAGGCGCGGGCACCAATGCCCGTGGCCACCATAGGGCAGTCAGTGGACCACCAACGGGCAATAATCGACCCAAAAAATTATGAAAAAATATTTAATTTAAATTTGAGTCTTATCCTCTTACCTTTCCAACTATATACCAATACATAAATCCGAGTTTGGAAAGGTTTTCAAATTTAGTTTTTTCAACAGCGCATACAAGTACAAGGAGCGGACAACACTGTCGGTGGCCACCATAGAATAGTTAGTAGGGCACTGATGAGTGAAAATCCACCAAGAAAATTATTAAAAAAAACATGTAAATTAAAGTTTATTCTCTTAGTTTTCCAATTACATATTATATGCATAAAGTTGATTTAGGTAAGGTCTTCAAATTTAAATTCTTCCAACAGTGCGCAAATCGGTCCGTCGAGCACATAAGTCAGATTTGTATGTTCTTTTCAAGTCCTATATCAACCCAAAAAATTGTGAAAAAATATGTGAATTAAAGATTATCCTTTTAGATTTTCAACTGTATATCATATACATAAATTCGAGTTTAGAAATATTTTCATATTTAATTTTTTTCAATAGTGCACGAAAATATCTAGTATCGGTGGCCCACCGAAGTCCCTATGATAGCCACTAACGGCCTGATGGTGGCCACCATAGTGCATTATAGTGGCCACCATTTGCACTATGGTGGCCACCATAGGGACGTCGGTAGGCCACCGATATTCACAACGAAACGATATTGCCTATCAGTGGCCCATCGACAGTGTTATGGTGCCCACCAATAGGGTACTGATGCTCGCCACTAAATATTTGAAGACCTTTCTAAGCTCAGATTTATGTTTATAATATTTGGTTGGAAAGCGGAGAACATAAGATTTAATTTACATATTTTTTTCATAATTTTATGGGTAGATATATGCTTCAAAAAAAATATACAAATTAGATTGATGTACGCACCAAACCGGTTTGCGTACTGTCGTAAGAAAATAAATTTGAAAACCTTCTTGAATTTGGATTCATGCATATAATATATGGTTGAAAAAGTAAGAGGATAAGCTTTATTTAAATATTTTTTTATAATTTTATAGGTTGACTTTAGCTTCAAAAAAAAAATATAAGAATTGGACCAATACGTAAAGTATACAGAAAAGGTGTTGCTACTGTGACAAAGAAGAAGAAGAGGAAGAAAAGGAAAAGGAGGAGCAAGAAGAAGGTGACAACGACGGTAAAAAAGGTGTGTTAGTTGTTTGTGTATTTAATTAATTGAAGAAAAGTACGTATGTACTTCTTGTATTTAATATGAAAAGGGGATAGTTTGATAAAAATATGAATTATAAATAGAAAAAGTGATCAAAATTTTAATTCTTACAAGAAAATAGCTAAAATAAATTAAAATACTCCACCACTTGCTATGGCATAAAAAAAAATCCAATCAAAAGGAATATATAATTGCCCAGTTTGAGCCAGCTCACCAATTTTGGCCCAAATATATGAGCCTAAGATGCAAGGAAATAGCCCAATTGCAAGTCCAGGGAGCGAAAAGATCAAATTGCCCCTCAGATTGACCAAACTTAGCACCTTTGGCTATTACACAGGAAACGAGTCTAGCCTACATTAAATGCACCCATAGGTAGGTAAAGCAAATGAGGTGTACGTTTCCCCAAATACCCCTACCTCACCTAGTTACCTTTACATAGATAAGTAAGCAAACATTCGCAGCCTAATCCAAAATAGTAAGCCCTTGTTTGGTAGGAGATAATAAAGGAGGGATCGAGGAAGGATGAGGAAGTGATGAAGGAACTTGAGGGGTAATAATTGTTTGATATGAGGTATTAATAGAGAAAGTATGTTTGAGAATGGATGACAAATCCATCCAAGTCCATCATCTACTATTGAAAAGATTAAAAAAAAAAAACTTTTATAATTAATTAATAAATATTTAATTAAAGATTAATACAATTCACTTACTTTTACCTAGTACTATTGCCTCCTCAGTTGGATACTCTAGAAGGGCCCAAGGTGAGAATAAGTGGCAATATAATAAGGGGAAGCTAATGCTAAGTCTTGCCCATTCAACACCCCCACCATCTAAGTATAAAAGTTAATTCATAGACCCATTGAAAGGATATTTTTTTGAGGTTGAATCATTAAGGTTCTAAGCCATTCTAAAGGATTTTAGAAGCAATCCCATTTTTCCTTCATTATAGACTCATTGCCCTTACCCACATTTAGTCAATTTTTACTTACTATACACAATGATATATACACATTGATAAAGAACGTGACTTGGACATTAGAGAGGGTGGGCACTGGGATGCCTCCACTGATCATTTATTTCTCGTTGCAGTATTAACACCTTTCTATTTAGCTGAAGTCTTGGAGGCACGAACCTACCCTCGTTTCCGACTCGCATTCAAAGCCCACAATCACTGCCCAATGTACACTTCAAACTCAGGCCCACAAGTAGTACGGGAATTTGGCCATAACATACAGTTCAGGCATCATGGACATGCTAATTTAGCAACACATAAAGGTACATAGTGCTGAAGCAGTGGCAATTTTGCTATAAACAGATGTTATTTTCAAACTATGCCTGGAAATTTCAGTTTCCCATGGAAGATTAGATTTTTCATTTGTAATATTTTAGACGCCTAAACTTGGTGTAAGATAGGAAATTACGCTTTATTTTGAACTTTAAAAATTGAACTTTTGTATATTGAAGGCTCTTCTATAACAGGCCAGCTGATTATAAATGAAAAGATGCAACCTTTATGCCATTTTCGTGCATACAACTCACAGCCATATTTTCTCTGTTTTATCTTCAGAAAACAGAGCATAAACACAGCTAAAGTTGAGACCTTTATGCATTTTCTCCTCTTGCAATAACCATGCCCGTTTCTATACTTAATACTCTATTTTTGCTGCCAGATAACAGATAAACAACCAGCTCCTACCCGTGTGTTTCATGTATATGCACAAAGTGAAGTTTCATCTCTTCTTTTGTGAAATTTATAAACCAAAACTATATCAAACCCCAACACATAGAGCAAGTAAAGATGGTAATTAATTAACTATAGCACTACATGATTTTTTAAAAAAATTAATTAAGAGACTAAATAGAATCACCATGGAAACAAATTTGAGCATAAATGTGCAAGAACATTTTATTGGGGTGCTGGTGACGGCTAACCAGCTAAAGGCTTTTCATAAAAGCAAGTGCCTGACCAGATCATCCAAGTCTTTGGTTGAAGAACCATTTGCAGAAGTGGCATCTTGGGCCAGTCTCTTCCACTCCATCACATTCTTTTTCATCTCCTTACCCTTGTCTCCCTCCATCAACTCTCTAACAACATTTTCAACTTCATCTCTCTTCACATCTTTGTTAATCTCCATTCCTATCCCCCATTCCTTGCAAGTATATCGACAATTTGTCGGTTGGTCAGCGAAGAATGGACAACAAAGCATAGGTACACCAGAAGACAAACTCTCAATTGTAGAATTCCAACCACTGTGTGTTATGAACCCTCCAATTGATGAGTGATTAAGAACCTCCTCCTGTGGGCACCAACTTGCTATTAAGCCTCTTCCTTTAGTTTCATTCACAAAATCAGGTGGTAAAGTAGCTGGCTCACCTTCAACCAAATCAGGTCTGATTATCCACAAGAAATGGTGCTTGCTATTTGCAAGTCCCATACCAAACTCCACCAGGAATTGTGGCGATATGACTGCTATGCTTCCGAAATTCACATATACCACTGAGTTTGGTTCCTTGGTATCGAGCCATTGGAGGCACTCACTTTCTTCCTTCCAAAGACTGTATTTAACAGGCTCCAAAGGGTCTTCCGGAACTTGATTCAGAAGAAGTTGTAGAGGTCCGATGGCAAATAATTTCGGGAACATAGGTGAGATAGCATCCAAAATATCCTGCTCCAAGGTATATAAAGTGTGAAAAACAACAGCTGAAGCCTCGTGAGCGTTTTCAACTGCTTCCATGCTAAAGTTACACCAGAAGTCGTCTTTAGTATTTCTTGTCCAACAAAAGCTTGGTAAATCTCTTACGTGCATATCTTTCATTCCTGGAATCCAATCTACAACTTTGTCCAAATAGATATTTTCGTCACTGCTTTCATCTGCAACATCAAAATATGTATAAATAGAATTATTGTAACAATTTGAATAGTCAATTATGTAGCATATACTAGAACATGTATAAATTATGTAGTCATATACGAGAACATGTATAAATAGAATTATTGTAACTGTTGTAATAATCTATTATGTAGTCATATACAATACTGGTAAGTTTAATTTCTATAAATTTCATTACCTAATACAGGTGGGGGACCTAATTTTTCTACTATTGTAGAAAATTGTTTGAAGGCCATGAAGACGCACGCCGGGAATGTATAAAACAACACTATAGGAATTCCAAGTCGTTCTCCGGCTGTGACGGCAACTGGGAAGAACCCGTCCGAAACGATGCGAGTGACAGGAGGACTAGTGCTGCTGAGTCTGGTGAGGAGGTCAAGAAGTGGAGCCAAAATCTTTCCTCTGATGGATTCACCAAGAGAAATGAGGTCTTGAGTGTCATTTGCATTCCAAGATGGGAGGCCGTCGGGGATGGTTTCGAAGCGAAAGTCCGGCAAACCATCTAGGGAATTAGGGCCTAAGGATTTAAGAAAACGATTGTAGTTAAACTCAGTGTTGACGAAGGTTACGTGAAAGCCTTTGGAATGAAGGAGCTTTGCTAATTTAAGCATTGCCTTAATGTGGCTTTGAATTGGGAATGGAATACATACAACATGAGGCTTATCAGTAGCTACTACTTGTGCCATTTTTGTGTTTTTGAGTGTGTTCTGTAGTTTTAATTGCGCTTGCTCAAAGCTTCGAAGAAGACTGATTCAGCTAGCCTATAGCCTCATGCTTTCTGCTGTATGCTTGCCTTGAACCTTATCTTTATATTGTCAGAAAAGACTCCTTGTCACAAATTTGTCTTTGAATTAGTCAATTGCCAACCTTTAAATAGACCAGGGTGCATGACCCATTTTACACCTAATCTTTTACTTTATTTTCCTTTTCTTTAAAATTTTAATTATTTATTATTATTAACAGGAGAATTTTTCCTATTGCATATACACAAGGCACATTTAGATTGGTGGAAGCAATAAAAGTGATGTGTCATATTTTTATTAATTATATATATTGAATTCTCGAATTTTATTTGTTATATGCAATCCTCCAACTAATGGGGCATGCCACATTTTTTGTTTTTGATTTTTGATTTTCTCAGTTGAGTTGAATGTAATTTATTTAGTCGAAATATTGTTAATATTTAATTGGACTATTTAATTAAATATAATTATTTAAATAAAACAGCACACTACGTAGATAAAAGGACTCTAAATGGTTCTTTATCACTAGATTGGAGTCCTTCCACTCATTTCACACTAGCTAACATCTTGTTTTCAGATTTTAATTTTTAGAATAAAAATTTCTCCTTTCTATTGTTAAAAAAAATTAAAATATAAATATGAAGGAAAAAGAAAAGCACAATTACCAAATTATATTTAGTGTTTATATTTTTAATTTTTTAATATTTTTAGTAAAATCAGAAGACTAAATTTTTTTAATAAACGTCAATTAATTTTTGAATTAAATAATAACTTAAGAGAATAAATCCAAAAAAAAAACGAAAACAAAAAATAAATATTTTCAAACAACTTGGCCAATTAGGATCCTTCTTGTCTATTTCTCTACGAGTCTCATATCGACAGCATAAGAATATAGACTTTTTGCCACGACAAATATTGCTGACATAATCTATTGCTATTTTTAGTCATGAGCATTGCGGAAAATTTGGTCACAAAAGTTTTAGAGCTACCAATAATTTCCAGTGTGTTCATAGATTTTCTCAATTTTGATGGAAAAAGGTTTATAAAAAAATGGTTGAATTCCATTTTGGCAACTGAATTGACCAATAATTAAAATATGACAAAGGAAGAAAAATGAGACAAACGATGAGAAAAGGGAATGAGTTGGCGTGCAAATGACCCATGTGCCTATAGCAATGTGTGGTGTTCGTACCATTTTGTGCATGTTAAGGTAACGTGTCGAGATATGCTAATCCGAATTCTCTTGTTAAGTTATCATATGTGTAACCTGTAATCCAACTCCTTAACACTTTAAAAATACTTATAATTTTAAGTTAAATGTATTACGTTTTACTCGTACTACAGTAACCCATTTTTAGAGAAATTATATTAAATAACAATAAAAAAATCATTACAACATTTTACAAAACACCTAAATGAACCTAATAAACACAAAATATACCAATATATGGTTGGTAATAAAAACAACTTTATTAGAAAATATTATATCTAAAAAGTGAATATAAAAAATATGAGTGAAAAATAAGGTATATAATAAAGCAATTCCATATAATGTTATTTAATTGACTTATATTGCAGAAATTTCATTCTTAGCGATGTTAGTGTTCAATAATATGAAAATGTGAGTAATAAATGTAATTGAATGTACGTTATCTTGTTGTACAATTGTCTAGCTTAGATTATGTTACTCAAGCTCTGTGTTCACTGGTTGTACCATGCACATACTCAACAATCAAAAGGAATATTTTGGCCATCATGGACATGTCAATATTAGCAAAGCCTAATGGTCAATATATAGGGAAGTCACTAAGATGATAATGAAGTATAACACTACAAAATCGATTAAAAATAATTAATAAAGAGATTAAGTAGAATATCACCATGCAATAAAACTCAACATGCCAAGAACATTTTCGTTGGGTGACGGATAGCTGAGTAAGTAGCTCACCAGATTATCCAAGTCTTTGGTTGAAGAACCATTTGCAGAAGTGGCATCTTGGGCCAGTCTCTTCCCGTCCATCACATTTTTTTTCATCTCCTGACCCTTGTCGCCCTCCATCAACTCTCTAACAAGCTTTTCAACTTCAACTCTCTTCACATCTTTGTTAATCTCCATTCCTATCCCCCATTCATTGCAAGTATATCGACAAATTGTCGGTTGGTCAGCGAAGAATGGACAACAAAGCATAGGTACACCAGAAGACAAACTCTCAATTGTAGAATTCCAACCACTGTGTGTTATGAACCCTCCAATTGATGAGTGATTAAGAACCTCCTCTTGTAGGCACCAACTTGCTATTAAGCCTCTTCCTTTAGTTTCATTCACAAAATCAGGTGGCAAAGTAGCTGACTCACCTACAACCAAATCAGGTCTGATTATCCACAAGAAATGGTGCTTGCTATTTGCAAGTCCCATACCAAACTCCACCAGGTACTGTGGCGACATGACTGCTATGCTTCCGAAATTCACATACACCACTGAGTTTGGTTGCTTGGTATCCAGCTATTGTAGGCACTCACTTTCTTACTTCCAAAAATTGTATTTAACAGGCTTCAAAGGGTCTTCCGGAAAATGATTCAGAATGTTATGAAAAATCCAAAGCAATCTCTCACAAAACAGAACGTAATGAACACAATCACACACAAGCAATTGGACACAGCTTTTATCGAAGTTCGACAATATATTTGTCTACGTCCTCGTTGCTCCAGTTAGAGCGAGTCTCTGTATTAGATTGATGTAGGATTACAAGCTCTCAAGCTCACCAACAATGGCAGAAAACCAGTTACTGTTCACACAAGAACCCAAGCCAATCCCTTGCCCCAATTACACCCTTCTCTCATGAATTTTCCCTAGAAAATTCTCTCACATCACTCAGAAAAAAGATAATGAAGGAATCTTGAACAGAATCAGAGCAAGGAACAAAATGGCCGCTCGCTTCTTTCTCTCTGGCTCACGCACACAGCAAGACCACACAAAGAAGATGATAATCGCCCTCTGTTTTGCACACTAGCCTTTTTAAGAAATTACCACATGACTTGGACCAATGAGAAGAGAGCTTGCATGTGCTGCTTGTTGTTGACCACGTGACTTCAAAAGCTTCTGTTATAAATTTAGTTTCCTCCATCAAAACGGCAACGTATGTATAAACAGCCACACCTTGAAAGCTTGAGTTTTTCTTGGATTAATTTTTTAACAAACCTCCACCTTAATCCAAAAAAACTCATAATCACAGAGACTCTTAATCTAACCTTCCCAGCAAAATTCACCAATCACAATTATCCAGTATCAATGTGGAGCAAGCTTTTACATGTATTAAACTTGCTCACAGGAAGCACCTTAGTACCCATATCAGAAGGATTAAATTCAGTTGGTATCTTCTCCACTCTGAAACACTGCTGTGAGATCATATCTCTAATAAAATGATACTTAACTTGTATGTGTTTCGATCTCTCATGGAAAACTGGGTTCTTGCATAAATGTATCGCACTTTGGCTATCCGAATAAATCACAACCTCATGCTCCAAAACCTTCAGCTCTGTTAATAGACCTTTAAGCCAAATAGCTTCTTTGGCTGCCTCTGTAATTGCTATATATTCAGCTTCGGTTGTTGAAAGTGCCACCACATGTTGTAGCTGGGATTTCCAGCTTATACAACTTCCACAAAGTGTGAAAAAATAAGCAGTTGTAGATCTTCTCCTGTCTCTATCCCCTGCGTAGTCTGAATCCACATAGCCTATCAACTCAACTCCCTCTTTACTATTCTTGTAAATCAAACCATCATTGATTGAGTGCTTGATATACCTCAACAACCACTTAATAGCCTCCCAATGTTCCCTACCAGGATTGGCCATATACCTACTCAAAACACTTATAGAATATGCCAAATCTGGTCTTGTACAAATCATATCGTACATAATTGATCCAACAACATTTGAATAAGGTACACTTATCATCTCCTCCTTCTCTTGCTCAGTAACAGGGCATTGTTCAGCTGAAAGTTTGTAATGTCCTCCTAAAGGAACACTGGCTGGTTTTGCATTCTCCATTGAGAACTTAGAAATTACTTTTTGTAGATAAGATGATTGATATAACTTCATAGTTGAGCAGCTCCTATTCCTTTCAATTGAGATTCCAAGAATTTTCTTAGCTTTACCAAGATCTTTCATTTCAAATTCTGATTTGAGAATCTCCTTCACAGCTTGAATAGAAGTTATACTTGGACCGGCAATTAACATGTCATCGACATATAGAAGTAGGTAGATCGCTTCACTGCTTTTAGCTTCCTTGAAATACAAACAACTATCATAACTACTTCTTTGAAAACCAGCCTCCACCACAAACGAATCAAACCGTTTGTACCATTGTCTTGGGGACTGTTTAAGTCCATATAAAGACCTTTTAAGCAAGCACACAAGCTCACTGTTTTTGCTATCTTTCACAAAACCCTCCGACTGTTGCATGTAGATAGTCTCTTCTAATTCCCCATGTAAGAAGGCTGTTTTCACATCTAGTTGTTCCAACTCCCAATTAAATTGTACTACCAAAGCTAGAATTGTCCTTATGGTTGTATACTTCACAACAGGTGAGAATATTTCATTATAGTCGACACCTTCCACTTGTGTGAACCCTTTAGCAACCAATCTTGCTTTAAACCTCACTGGTTCTGTGTTTGTCAAACCCTCTTTCACCTTAAAAATCCATTTGCAATCCACGATTCTCTAATTTTCGGGTTTGGGAACTAATACCCAAGTATTGTTCTCATATAATGACTGCATTTCTTCATTCATAGCATGCTGCCACTGTTTGACATATTTGCTTCTCATAGCTTCAGCATATGATTTTGGTTCACTGTCTAAAAAATCTTGATAAGCAACTAGAGCATAAGCAACAATATCAGCATGACTGTATCTTGGGTTCGGCTTCCTTATTCTCTTTGCTCTATCACGTGTAAGAAGATATCCAGGACTGGCTGTAACAACTTATTTTTCTGCTGATTTTTGTTGTGGTTGTTCAGAATCAATATCAGCCTCTTCATCAGATTGAACAGGAGTACTATGCTCTTCTTGAGGTTCTATAACTTGTTGTGGTTCATGTTCAGAAACATGAGAAATATTTTCATCATTATTCTGCTCCACCTCAAGCTGAAAATCACGCTTTAATTTCTGAATTTCCTGTGAATCTGTACCTGCAAATGTCCCATCTCTACAAGGCATATTGCTTTCATTGAAAATAACATCTCTACTAATAATTACTTTAAAACCATTATTTTCTTTTAACCACAATCTATATCCTTTTACACCATCAGGATATCCCAGAAAAATACACTTCACAGATCTAGGTTCTAATTTACCTCTTGTTTGGTGTACATAAGCTGCACAACCAAAAACTTTCAATTTGCTATAATCAGGAATCCTACCAGACCACATAAGTTCAGGTGTTTTAAATTCTATAGCAGTAGATGGAGACAAATTAACCAAATGGGCAGCAGTCATTACTGCTTCACCCCAAAACAGATTTGGTAAACCTGAAGACACAAGCATGCATCTGACTTTATCTAAAAGAGTCCTGTTCATTCTTTTAGCAACTCCATTTTGTTGTGGTGTGTGCTTAACAGTTCTGTGTCTTAATATTCCATTATTTCTACAAAACTCATCAAATTCAGCATTACAAAACTCAAGTCCATTATCAGTTCTAAGTGCCTTAACTTGTTTGTTTGTTTGATTTTCAACAAGTAGTTTCCATTGTTTAAATTTAACAAAACCATCATTTTTCTGTTTTAACAAACAAATCCACACTTTTCTAGAATAATCATCAATAATAGACATAAAATATCTATTTCCACCTTGAGTTTGAACCTTAGCAGGTCCCCACAAGTCAGCATGCACATAATCCAATATACTTTTTGATCTGTGTGTGCTTAGGTTGAAACTCAACCTGTGTTGTTTACCAAGAATACAGTTTTCACAAAATTCAAGCTTAGTCACAATATCTTTACCAAAAGCATTTAGTTTATTCAAATAATATAAACCCTTTTCACTAATGTGACCAAGCCTTTTGTGCCAAAGCACTCGATCAATAGTTAGGTACGTGAGGCTGTGAGTTAGTAATAGTTTTGCCACATAAGACATACAAGCCATTTTGCTTAACTCATTTCATTGCCACATAAGATCCTCTGGTAATTTTCATAAAACCAGATTCAGTTTTGCAAGAATAACCATTTTCATCTAATACACCAAGTGATATAAGGTTTCTTTGCAAATCTGGTACATGCCTAACTCCACTCAAGGTTTTAACAGTACCATCATCCAACTGGATTTGTAAATCACCTATACCAGCTACATGACAAGCCATATTGTTCCCTAACAAGACTTGACCTCCATCATGCTTGTTATATGTATGAAACCACTCCACTTTGGGACACATATGATAAGTACAGCCTGAATCAAGGATCCATTCGGTACTACTTTGCCTATCTGACACAACTAAAACCTCACCAACATCAGCATCATTAGAGGCAATAGCTAACTCACCAGATTCTTGACTATTTTCCCTGTCATCTCTCTTTTTCTTAAAGCAATCCTTTATGAAGTGTCCTTCCCTTTTACAGTAAAAACACTTCTTACCATTTGTCCTAGACTTGGATCTAGATTTCCATTTTGTTCTACTCTTAGAATCGCTCCTGTTACCATTACCATTCCATCTTTTACTGGTACTTCTCCCTCTCACCATAAGACCCTCACCTCTATTTTCAGAGTTTAATTCTAACTGCCTAGACTTAATAGCAGAGACCACAATTTCATAAGAAAGTTTATCTCTCCCATACTTTATGGCATTTTTAACATCTTTATATGACTCAGGCAAGGAGTTAAGTAAAATGACTGCAAAGTGTTCATCAGAGAAAACTTCCTTACAATTAGCAAGATTCAAAATCAATTTATTAAACTCATCAAGATTTGCATCCAAATCTTTAGAGGTGTCCATCTTAAAACCAAAAAAATTTTCAAGTAAAAGGATACGGTCAGGGAGAGATCTTACCAAGTATAGCTAATCCAATTTTGCCCAGATGTCTGCCGTGGTCTTCATGTCATCCACCTTCCTTAGCACATTGTCAGATAAATGGAGAATTATTATGCTCAACGCGATCTCATCAATCTCTTTCTTCTTATCGTCTGATAGACCAACAGTGTAGGAATTGTCAATGGCTTTTGCAACCTTTTGCTGGGTTAAGACAGCTCTCATTTTTTTGTTCCATAAAAGAAAATCCCCTTTGCCATTAAAGACCTCCACTTCCATTTTGCTTGCCATGATCAGACCCAAACAATTTCAGAAAAGAAATTATAATTCAAGAAAGTTGAATCCCAATTGAAGCACCACGAACCAAAGCGAATTGTCACCAAGAACCTAAGCCACTGGATATACCCAAAAATAGAAATTTTGAAGGCACCATTGATTTAGTCACCACACGATGTCAAATTGCACAAGAAATTGAACAAAATCAATCCTTGATTGTCAAAACTTGAGAGCCATTGAAGAAGAACGGTATCACAACCCAAATGTGAACCAAAACATCGCAACCCAAATGAACGGTGAATTCGTGGATTATAGATTGGCGCGACCGTGACGACTCGAACGGAATCCCTAATCGAAGCGCTCTGATACCACTGTTATGAAAAATCCAAAGCAATCTCTCACAAAACAGAACGTAATGAACACAATCACACACAAGCAATTGGACACAGCTTTTATCGAAGTTCGACAATATATTTGTCACGTCCTCGTTGCTCCAGTTAGAAGCGAGTCTCGTATTAGATTGATGTAGGATTACAAGCTCTCAAGCTCACCAACAATGGCAGAAAACCAGCTACTGTTCACACAAGAACCCAAGCCAATCCCTTGCCCCAATTACACCCTTCTCTCATGAATTTTCCCTAGAAAATTCTCTCACATCACTCAGAAAAAAGATAATGAAGGAATCTTGAACAGAATCAGAGCAAGGAACAAAATGGCCGCTCGCTTCTTTCTCTCTGGCTCACGCACACAGCAAGACCACACAAAGAAGATGATAATCGCCCTCTGTTTTGCACACTAGCCTTTTTAAGAAATTACCACATGACTTGGACCAATGAGAAGAGAGCTTGCATGTGCTGCTTGTTGTTGACCACGTGACTTCAAAAGCTTCTGTTATAAATTTAGTTTCCTCCACCAAAACGGCAACGTATGTATAAACAGCCACACCTTGAAAGCTTGAGTTTTTCTTGGATTAATTTTTTAACACATAAGAAGTTGTAAAGGTCCAATGGCAAATAATTTCGGGAACATAGATGAGGGAGCATCCAAAATATCTGGCTCCAAGATATAGAAAGTTTGAAGAACAATTGCTGAAGCCTTGTGAGCGTTTTCAGCTGATTCCATTGTAAAGTTAAAGAAGAAGTGGTCTTCAGTACTTCTTATCGAACAAAAGCTTGGTAAATCTCTTACGCGAATATCTTTCATTCCTGGAATCCAATCTACAACTTGGTTTAAATAGTCATTTGTGTCACTAGCTACTTTCATCTGCAACATCAAAATATGTATAAATAAAATTATTGTACAATTTAAGAATCAATTATGTAGTCACATACAATACTGGTAAGCTTAATTTTATAAATTTCATTACCTAGTACAGGTGGGGACCTAACTTTTCTACTATTGCAGAAAAATGTTTGATGTCCATGAAGACGCATGCCGGGATTGTATAAAACAACACAACTGGAATTCGAAGTTGTTCTCCTGCGGTGAGGGTGACAGGGAAGACCCCATCCGAAACAATGCGAGTGACAAGTGGACTAGTGTCGCTGAGTCTAGTGAGGAGGTCAATAAGCGGAGCCAACATCTTGTCTCTGACGGATTCAATAAGAGAAATGAGGCCTTGAGTGGCATTTGTATCAGATGATGTGCGGCCATCGGAGATGGTTTCGAACCGAAAGTCAGGCAAGCCATCAAGGGAATTAGGGCCTAATGATTTAAGAAAACGATTGTGGTTGAATTTAGTGTTGACAAAGGTTATGTGGAAGCCTTTGAAATGAAGGAACTTTGCTAATTTAAGCATTGCCTTGATGTGGCTTTGAAGTGGGAATGGAATACACACAATATGAGGCTTATCATCATTAGCTACAACCTTTCCCATTTTTATGTTTTTGCGTGTGTTCTCTCGTTTTAATTACACTTACTCAAAGCTTTGAAGAAGATTGGTTCAGCTAGCTTAGCCTTATGCATCCTGCTATATATATATATATATATATATATATAGGCCTTTTACCATATCTTTATTTTGTTTAAAAAAAATAGTTATTCGCACTTTTGTCTTGGAATTGGTCAATTGGCACTTTTATTACTGGACTACTAAGAGTATAGACATTTTGCATGCCACACTATACATATTAAGATTAGTCATAAAATGATAAGTTATTATTTTTATCCATGAAAATTAATTTTATTAAAAATGGAAGTAATATTTTTTGTTTTGGATTATTTTATTTTATTTTCTATTAAATTGAATGTAATTTATTTAATTCAAAAGGTTATTAAAGTTTATTATTGTTAATTGAACCATTCAATTAAGTATAATGGTGATCGAGAAGGAAAAAAAGAAAAAAGAAAAAAAGAGCACAATCAAATCATCATTTAGTGTGTTTATGTTTTTCATTTTCTTTTTTATTTATAGTAAAATTAGAAGACTACAAATTCTAATAAATTTAAACTAAGTTTTAAATTAAGCAAATTATGAACAACTTGAGAAAATAAATCAGAAAAAAAATTTCCAAACAGGTTCTAGAAAAGACATGACAATGAGATACAGGATATTGGTAAGAAAAATGCGACAGGCGATAAGAAAAATGACGTACTGAGAAGAAGGAATCTATCTCTCTAGAGTGAGCTGGAGTGTAGACTTACCCAGTCAGACCTGAAATAACAATAAGAAAATAATATATCAACCTCATCTGTCATATTTTTAGGTCTTAATAAAAAAAAGATAAATTTAATTTGTCAAAATTTCAACGAAACAATTTGATAGTATTCATTGTATTAACGCTGGTGATAAAAGAAAATTGATCAACGGACCAAGCACGGCACTGGATCTGAATTTTCAAAAGACCTAGAAGTCATTACGTGATTCCCTAATACACGTTTCGTTCGTTGAAACAAGGACGTGCGGTTGTTGTTGTCTTGATATGAAATGTGTAATTGAGTGGTTTGTGCTACTTTTGTTCAATTCGCGGTTGCTTTTGTTTTGTTATGGAATATGTAATTGAGTGCCTGTGCTTGTTTTGCTAATCTCATCTTTGGAATCCGTGGAAAAAAAATTGAGAAAGAAATATTAAGCACCAATGTATGATTAATTAATGCAATCATTAATAAGTCACCGATCGAAAATTTAAAATAATTAATAGTTTGAAAAAAAAATTATGGTTTTTAAATTTTGGAATTGAAAATGCATCCTAATGACGCTATTAATATTTTCCAACAAATAATTAAAAAAAAATGTTAGGATCCTAAATATTAGAGCATCTCTGACTGGTTCTATTTATTGTTGAAAACATTATGCCACACGTAGCCTGACCTGCTCGACTCTGATCTGTTGAAAAATTTACCAACCAGTCACATGGCGCCCTAAGAGAGGGCTATAATAGGTAACTACGCTAATACTCATTGCCCCCTCAGTTGGATACTCTACTAGGGCCCAGGGTGAGAATATGTGGCAACACCCCCACCACCAAAGTGTAAAAGTGAATTCATAGGCTCATTGAAAGGATATTGTTTGGAGCTTGAATCATTCTAAGGTTTCAAGGCATTCTAACGGATTTTAGAAGCAATCCCATTTTTCCTCCGTTATCTAGTCATTGCCCTTGCCCGCACTTAGTCAATTTTTATTTACTATACACATTGATAAAGAATGTGACTTGGGGCATTGGAGGCTACCCACCGGGGTGCGCCACTGATCATTTATTTCTCGTTGCAGTATTTAACACCTATCTATTTAGCTGAAGTTTTGGAAAGCACGAACCTTTCCTGGTTTCCGACACACATTCAAAGCCCACAATAACTGCCCAATGTAGACTTCAAACTCAGGCCAACAAGTAGTACGGGAATTTGGCCGTAACATACAGTTTAGCCATCATGGACATGCTAAATTAGCAACGCATAAAGGTACATAGAGCAAGTGGAAATGGTAATTAATTAACTATAGCACTACATGATTTTTTAAAAAATTAATTAAGAGACTAAATAGAATCACCATAAATGTACAAGAACATTTTATTGGGGTGCTGATAACGGCTAGTTAGCCAGCTAAAGCCTTTTCCATCATGGACATGCTAAATTAGCAACGCATAAAGGTACATAGAGCAAGTGGAAATGGTAATTAATTAACTATAGAAGTACATGATTTTTTAAAAAATTAATTAAGAGACTAAATAGAATCACCATAAATGTCCAAGAACATTTTATTGGGGTGCTGATAACGGCTAGCTAGCCAGCTGTCAGCCTTTTCATAAAATCAAGTGCCTCACCAGATCATCCAAGTCTTTGGTTGAAGAACCATTTGGAGCACTAGTGGCATCTTCTGCAAGTCTCTTCCACTTCATCACATTCTTTTTCATCTCCTTACCCTTATCTCCCTCCATCAACTCTCTAACAAGGATTTCTACCTCATCTCTCTTCGTATCTTTGTTAATCTCCATTCCTATCCCCCATACCTGGCAAGTATATAGACAATTTGTCGGTTGGTCACCGAGGAATGGCCAACAAAGCATAGGTACACCGGAAGACAAACTCTCAATGGTTGAATTCCAGCCACTGTGTGTTAAGAACCCTCCAATTGATGAGTGATTAAGAACCTCCTCCTGTGGGCACCAACTTGCTATTAAGCCTCTTCCTTTAGTTTCATTCACAAACTCAGGTGGCAAAATTGCTGACTCACCTACAACCAAATCAGGTCTGATTATCCACAAGAAATGGTGCTTGCTATTTGCAAGTCCCATACCAAACTCCACCAGATGTTGCGGCGACATGACTGTTATGCTTCCGAAATTAACATACACCACTGAGTTTGGTTCCTTGGTATCGAGCCATTGTAGGCACTCACTTTCTTCCTTCCAAAGACTGTATTTAACAGGCTCCAAAGGGTCTTCTGGAACTCGATTTAGATGAAGTTGTAGAGGTCCGATGGCAAATAATTTCGGGAACATAGATGAGATAGCATCCAAAATATCCTGCTCCAAGTTATAGAAAGTGTGAAAAACAACTGCTGAAGCCTTGTGAGCGTTTTCGACTGCTTCCATGCTAAAGTTACACAAGAAGTGGTCTTCAGTATTTCTTGTCCAACAAAATGTTGGTAAATCTCTTACGCGCATTTCTTTCATTCCTGGAATCCAATCTACAACTTTGTCTAAATAGCTATTTGTGTCACTGCTTTCATCTGCAACATCAAAATATGTATAAATAGAATTCTTGTAACAATTTTAATAATCAATTATGTAGTCATGCGATAACATGTATAAATAGAATTATTGTAGCAGTTGAAATAATCAATTTTGTAGTCATATACAATACAGGTAAGCTTAATTTCTATAAATTTCATTACCTAATACGGGTGGGGGACCTAATTTTTCTACTGTCGTAGAAAATTGTTTGATGGCCATAAATGCGCACGCCGGGATTGTATAAAACAACACGACAGGAATTCCAAGTCGTTCTCCGGCGGTAATGGCAACTAGGAAGAACCCGTCCGAAACGATGCGAGTGACAGGAGGACTAGCGTTGCTGAGTCTGGAGAGGAGGTCAAGAAGCGGAGACAAAATCTTCCCTCTGAGGGATTCACCAAGAGAAATGAGGTCTTGAGAGGCATTTGCATCCGTAGATGGGAGGTTGTCAGGGATGGTTTCGAAGCGAAAGTCCGGCAAGCCATCTAGGGAATTAGGGCCTAAGGATTTAAGAAAACGATTGTGGTTAAACTCCGTGTTGACAAAGGTTACGTGAAAGCCTTTGGAATGAATGAGCTTAGCTAATTTAAGCATTGCCTTGATGTGGCTTTGAAGTGGGAATGGAATACATACAACATGAGGCTTATCATTAGCTACTACCTGTGCCATTTTTGTGTTTGTGAGTGTGTTCTCTAAATTTAATTGCACTTGCTCAAAGCTTAGAAGAAGATTGATTTATTGCACTTGCTCAAGCTTAGAAGCACATTGATTCAGCTAGCCTATGGCCTCATGCCTTCTGCTGTATGCTTGCCTTGAACTCTATCTTTATTTTGTCAAAAAAGACTGCTTGTCACAGAATTAGTCACTTGGCCAACCTTTAAATAGACAAGTGTGGCACGACACATTTTACACCTCTAATCTTTTCTTTTATTTTCCTTTTCTTTAAATTTTCAATTATTTACTATTATTTTTATTTTTATTACAGATTTCTTTTCTAAGAAAATAAGAGAATTTTTTTTATTGCATATACACAAGGCACGTCTTGATTGGTGGCAGCACTATAGAAATTTTTTTTTACAAGTACCATTCAATCAAATATAAGTATAATAATGATAATAAAACACACTAACTAAATCATCATTTAATGTTTATATTTTTTATTTTTTTATATTTATAATAAAATCAGAATTGCGCAGGCCGTCATTAAATAACCGCACCGCCAATATTGATCGAATTCAGTCGCCTCTGATGACCTCAGAGATATCTCTTGATAAGATTCCTATTTTTCAGTGATATTCCTCGAACAAAAAAATATATATATATATATATATGAACCTAAATAATTGAAGCAATGGTTGAAGATTTGTGGCCAATTAAATATATTATTCCCACCCACAAGCATAACCAGGTGAGAGGAGTACTAATGGCTTCCTTAAAATCTTTTCTCGACACCGGCCACCTTAAAATTATATTATCTATATTTTGGAACCTCTCCACGTCAAATTATATATGTCCTCCCACACTTCAATTCTTTTTTTTTTTCGCTGACTATTATTTTTTAAAGCTACAATATTAAAAAGAAAATAATATAGATAAATTACCAATATAAAATTATCACAGAAAAATCATGAATGATCTATTGAGATATAAAATATCAATTGAATACTAATTTAATAAAATATCAGAGCCCAAAATTCAAAACATTTTAAAATCAAAAAGCCTCCTAACATACATAACCACTTAACCCACTTGTTAACCTAATTTAAGTTTTTGGGTCAGTAATTCAACATCATCAACAATCATTTATAGTTGGTGACTTTATACATAAGTAAATTTGACTCTTTAATGTCGACCTATTTTCAGTTGTGCCTCCATCTTAATGTGTGACCCATTTTAATTTGAGACAAAAACATGTGCTTGTGTAAATATAAGATACTCAAACACTGAATAAGGCCGTTGAGTAAGGAGTTTAAATTTCATTAAAGAGTCCCTCATTTTTTTTTTTACCAATTTGCTACTATGAATTCAACAAACTAATTTTCAGTTACAGTCCCACTAAAAACTAATATTTAATTAAAAGTAGTATAAGACAAGAATTAGTACTGACAATAAGTACTAAGATCAACATATATGAAAATACTGTTGTTATGTGCAGCATATAAAGTGAAGAGATCTGTGAGATAAATAATTATGTAAAAAGTAGAATTTCATACAAACACACCTCATTTGTCATCTAAATTAGCAGTAACAATTAAATTAGAAAGTATAATTATCTTAATTACCTGAAGATCATTGAATCTAACATCTGCTTCTGTCAAACAGCCCTCCACTCACTACTAAAAAATGGGCTTTTTGTGGCATTAAAAAATACGACATTTTTAACAAAAGCCACCAAAAATAAAGTAGTGGCATTTTTTTAAGTATGTCAGTAAATATAATCACTTTTTAATTTGAGACCAATTTTTGACGGAATTTTTTCAAATTTATCTAAATATGTCAAAAACTTATGGTATTAAAAATATTTGTCTGGAAAGACTTAATTAATTACGGCATTAATAAAATTTTCTAATTAATTTATTAGATTGCCTACAACAAGCTGGAAAAATAAAAAGTGAAAAAAACTAAAAGACTCAATTACCAATATAAATTTATCAACAAATGGTTTATAATTTTTTTTTTTAAACAATGAAGAAAATCTTTCAGTCTCTTACACTCTTCCTTTCGCCCTAATCGCCTTACTCTCACACACGCCATCCTCATACTTTATTCGACTTCGACGTCTTCTCTTAAATCCAGTGCTGCCAGCCCTGTTCTTCCTCTTCTTCGGCACCTCCGTTCTACATTCTGGCCGCCAGTATGTTACTCTTCCTCTTCGCCTTAATCATCCAGCACTCATGCATGCCATCTCCTCATACATTTCTCAACTTCGGCGTCTTCTTCCGAACCCAACACCGCCAGCCCTTTTCTTTCTCTTCTCCGACGTCTTCGTTCTACACTATGGCCGCAGGTATGTGATTTACTTAATTTCATATCAAATCTCATTTTTTTCTCTGTTTATTAGGTTTAGACTTGACTACTTTAGATTGGCGATTTAGAGGTGTGCCAGTCTGATTTGTTAAATTTCATATTACAAGTCATGTATTTTGGGTGCTCTATAGTTTATTGGTCGGTAGGCACTAAGTATACTACCAAAAAAAAAAAAAAAAGTGGGATTTTGCCACAAGCCAATTATGTAGCTGAATATTTTTTTTCGTAACAATGAGTTGAAGCACATATAGCTGCTGACTCAGCTTCTAGTTACAGCTAGCTAGTTTAGTTAGGACATGTAACAAATTACTTAATACGTGTTGGTTGAGTTTGTTACTTAGTCATTATTGTATAAGTAGAAAAGCTGTGTAATTAATTGTATGTTCAGAAAATAGAAACTTCTAGCTTCATAGTCTCTCTCTCTTTTCTACTCTCTATCTCTCACTTTATCTTCAACCTAAGGATTCTATAGTTTTAGCTTGGTATCAGAGCCATCAATGGCGTCAAGTGCATCATCTTCGTCCTCTCTTTTGGCCAGTGGATCATGCCATCTCTCTTTAAGCCCCTAGTTCAATTCAACTTCACCTTACCTATACGATTAGACTCCAGTAACTATCTTGTGTGGAAATCCCAATTTCTACTAGCAATCATAGGCCACAAGCTTCTTGGCTTCTTAGATGGCTCACTACCATGTCCAGAGCTCGATTCCACTGATCCCATAAGTCTTGAAGATGTTGAATACTGGAAGAGTCAAGATGAGTTCATCCAACAGTTGATGTACTCCTCAATCACAGAAGAAGTCATGAATCATCTAATTGGATGCACCACCGCTCATCAATTATGAAAGGCACTTTAAGACTTTTATACCTCGCCATCTAAGTCCCAAATTTTGCAACTTCAAATTCAGTTGCATAATTAGAAGAAATCTGATTCGTCAATGACTGAGTTTTTCACTAAGGTGAAGAAGATTTCAGATTAACTCAGTGCTGCTGGTCACCTTGTGACCGAGAAGGTACAAATTCGAGTTCTATTGGCTAGAGTAGGATCAGAATATGACTTGGTGGTGTCAAGCGTTACTGCTATGCCTGGATCTTTTTCTCTTCGGGATGTTCAAGCTTTGTTACTGAACCAAGAGCTTCGATTGTCCACGGTTCTCACACAACCAGTTACCACTGAGAATTAAACTGTGAATATTGTATCTAATTCGACAAATTCTGGTCCGAGAGGTCATAAGAGTAATGGTCATACTAGTTTTGGTTCTAACAATGGTTCTCAAGGACGAGGTAGAGGTAGAGGTCATGGTAGTCGTGTCTATTGTCAAATCTATTACAAGCCAGGGCATCTTGCACATTACTACTACCACAGATTTGACAAGAGTTTTCAACCAAGTACCTCTGCTACTCAGGCCAGAAACATAGTCTTCGCTACTACTGCTTCCACTTCTGGTTCATCTGGTTTGGTTTCTCCTTACATCATTCCTGGATATTCTCATGGCTCATTTCCAATTACTCTTCCACCGCCGACTCATCCCTCAGCTTTGTCAATACGATCAGATCAATATGAGGATCCTTCATGGTACATTGATAGTGGTGCATCCTCTCATGTTACACATGATTATAGAGCTCTTTCTCAAGCCTTAGAGTATGGAGGTCAAGATTCCTTGATTGTGGGTGATGGAAATGGACTGCGTATCTCTCACACTGGTAATGTCATTCTTACCAGTCATTGCAAGCCACTACTTCTACATAATGTGCTTTATGTCCCACAAATTATAAAGAATTTGCTTAGTGTAGCTCGATTAGTTACTGAATGCAATGTGTTGATTGAGTTTGTGAATGATCTATGTGTAATCAAGGACAAATTTATAGGGATGTTGTTGTTCCAAGGAGTTCTTAGAGATGGCCTCTATCAACTTCCATCTTCTTGCATCCACACAGCTTTTCTATCATCTTTCAACACCACCTCTAATGATAATCTGTCTCTATCATCTTCAATTATTTCTCCTCAATACAGTTTAGGTGTCACTACAGGTGTAATGTCTGAGAATTGTAATTCATAGTCAATTTTATGTTATAGTTCTCTGGATAAGTCTAGTTATGTTGTTTCAAATGTTACTGATTCATGTTTCTCAGATGGTGTTCTTGTTAATACAGTGACTGTAAATAAACCTATGTCATTAAAACTATGGCATAAGCGAGTGGGACATCCTTCCTCTTATGTACTCAATTGAGTCATTACAGATTATAATCTCCCAGTTTCAATAAAATCTTATTTGGATTTCTGTGATTCTTGCACTATTGGCAAATTGCATGCACTGCCCTTTCCTCTTTCTGATTCATATAGTAATCATCCTCTTAACTTAATTCATTCTGATCTTTAGGGTCCAGCACGTATACCACCCATGTCTGGTCATTGTTATTACATCATCTTTATTGATGACTTTTCACGATTTGGATGGTTGTATCCTCTTAAAACAAAGTTAGAGTTTTCTTCTATATTTTCAGTTTTTAAAACCTACATTCAGAATCAATTCAATACTACTATTAAGAAATTTCAAACAGATGGAAGGACTGAATTTCAACCTCTATATCCTCTTTTCCAAAAACATGGCATTGAACTTAGATTGACCTGTCCTTATACTTCCAAACGAAATGGAAGGGCTAAACGCAGACATAGGACAATAGTAGAACTTGGTCTCTCACTTCTCAAACAAGCTTCTATGCCAATTCGTTTTTGGCTAGAAGCTTTTCAAACTGCCAATTTCCTTATTAATATGTTACCTTCCACAACAATCAATAACCAAATTCCTTTTTCTCTTCTATGTCATTCTACATTTGATTAGTCACTATTGAAAGTATTTGGTTGTTCTTGCTATCTTTATCTAAGACCATATAATTACATAAAACTTGAATTTTGTTCTGTTCAATGCACTTTTATTTGCTATAGCCCTTTACATAAAGGTTTCAAATGTCTTGACCCTTCTGGAAAACTTTATATCTCTCGTCATGTCATTTTTAATGAAACTGTGTTCCCTTTCAGTTTTCCAAGTTCACCTAAGTTTTCAATTCATTTATGTCTCCTTCACTCTATAATTTGTCACATTCGACTACTATTATTCCATTTTCTTCTACCACTGGAGCCTCCATCTCATCTCCTCATGGTATAACAGTTATTTCTGATTCACCCTCAATTATTATAGAGCAGGATGTAACTAATTCTAGTTCCAGTAGCATGCTCCCAGTAGATCTTATCACTCCACCATCTACAACCCATATAGTTACAAGGTTACAGAAGAGAATTATCAAACCAAACCCTAAATGTTTTATTGGTTTCAGATATTCACTTTTGGAACCAGACTCTATTAAAGAAGCTTTAACTTCCCCTGAGTGAAGGAAAGCTATGGAGAATGAGTTTCATGCTCTCTGTCAAAACAAAACATAACTTCTAGTGCCTTGTCATCCTTCTTACAATGTTATAGGTACAAAATGGGTCTTCAAACTTAAAAAGGAATGCAGATGGAAGTGTCTCTAGATACAAAGCCCGGTTGGTTGCCAAGGGGTTTCATCAAAATCTTGGAATTGATTACAATGAAACTTTCAGCCCCGTAGTAAAGCCTCAAACAGTACGAGTTGGTCTTTCATTAGCTATCATAAAAGGTTAGATCATTCAATAATTGGATGTGAACAATGCCTTTTTAAATGGTACACTGGCAGAAACAGTGTATATGAGTCAACCAGAGGGTTTTCAGGATTCCAAACATCCATAACATGTTTATAAATTGGTTAAAGCTTTGTATGGACTTAAACAGGCACCCAGGGCATGGTTTGATAAGCTCAAACATACATTACTACAATGGGGCTTTCATGAATCAAGAACAGATGCATCCTTATTTGTTTATACCAATGGTTCAGTGTTTCTAGCTCTCTTGGTCTATGTAGATGATATTTTAATTACTGGTTCAGATGCTGGTTTGATTACTAAGGTGATTTCTGATCTTAATACTTCATTTGCTCTTAAAGATCTTGGCAATTTACACTATTTTCTTGGGTTAG
Source organism: Rhamnella rubrinervis (assembly GCA_007844105.2). Classification (NCBI taxonomy): domain Eukaryota; kingdom Viridiplantae; phylum Streptophyta; class Magnoliopsida; order Rosales; family Rhamnaceae; genus Rhamnella; species Rhamnella rubrinervis. Next base: position 17,147,899 of record CM017582.2, on the reverse strand, counting down.
AAGCATTCAGAGATGCATCTGGTCTTTACCTCACTCAGTCTAGATATATATCTAATCTTTTGAACAAGGTTCATATGCTATATTGCAAGCCTTGTCCTACTCCAACCAGCACAAGTACAAAGTTGTCTTATACATCAGGGACTCCTTTGTTAGATCACACTCTTTATAGAAGCATAGTTGGCATCTTACAATATCTGAGTATGACAAGGCCTGATATTGCTTATATAGTGAATAAGCTTTGTCAATACCTATATTGTCCTACTCATAATCATTGGCAAGCATGCAAGAGAGTGCTTTGATATCTCAAAGGCACCTTGGATACAGGTCTGCACATTCAACCAGCTACTGAGCAATGTTTTATTAGTTTTTCATATGCTAATTGGGTAGGATTCTTGGATGATCGACGGTCCACAAGGGGCTATTTCATATATTTGGGGCCCAATCTTATTTCCTGGAGCTTTAAGAAGCAACATGTTGTTGCACGATCTAGCACAGAGTCAGAGTATAGATCTCTAGCTCACACGACCTTAAAGATTGCTTGGTTACAATCCCTTTGTCATGAGCTTCATATTGATCAACACTCTAAACCTGTAATCTGGTGCGATAATGTGGGAGTAGCATGTTTAGCATCTAATCTTGTTGCTCATGCAAGGACTAAACACATTGAAATTGATATACATTTTATCAGAGATAAGGTTCTACAAGGGGGTACGATATGTGCCTATAGAAGAACAACCAACAGATATTATGACAAAGCCTCTGCATTGCACTCGATTTCAATTTCTGCTTGCCAAGCTCAATCTCAGCATCTTTCCGTTTCTCTTGAAGGGGAGAGTTGAAGCACATATAGTTGCTGACTCAGCTTCCAGTTACACCCAGCTAGTTTAGTTAGGACATGTAACAGATTACTTAAAACGTGTTGGTTGAGTTTATTACTTGGTCATTATTATATAAGTAGAAAAGCTGTGTAATCAATTGTATGTTCAGAAAATAGAAACTTTTAGCTTCACAGTCTCTCTCTCTTCTACTCTCTCTCTCTCACTTTATCTTCAACCTAAGGATTCTATAATTTTAGCCCCTTTCTTTCTCTTCTCCGACGTCTTCGTTCTACATTATGGCCACAGGTATGTGATTTACTTACATATCAAATCTCATTTTTTCTCAGTTTATTAGGTTTAGACTTGACTACTTTAGATTGGCGATTTAGGGCTTTGCCAGTCTAATTTGTTAAATTTCATATTACAAGTCTTGTATTTTGGGTGCTCTGTAGTTTATTGGTTGGTAGGCACTAAGTATACTAAAAAAGTGGGATTTTGCCACAGGCCAATTATGTAGTTAAATATTTTTTTCGTAACAATGACATAGTAAGTTATAAAAAAATATTCGTGACTTGCTCGTGACAAAACTTCATCTTGTAGGATATAAATATACTATTAAAGAATCTACCTTGTGAATATCGTTTTTTAACACAATCGAAATTTCCAAGCAAATCACTATTGTATACAAGAATTCAACTATGGTGTCGAATTTGTGCATTTGATTTCATTTTCTGATAGAGCAATTGGATCTATAGATCATGCATTGGGTTCACTTGAAAGAGTGTTAATGGGATTTCCATCCTTAATTGCTCAATCCACTCAAGGTCTGTTGGAGCTCAAACTCATTTATTGTTGTGTTGATCAATAATCTTCCCCCACTATTTTCTTATTATCCTGAAACTAAGGCAGTTTGAACTTTGAACTATAAACATATGCTATATGGCATGCAACTTATCAAAATTTCAATGGTTACTAGTTTTGTCTAGGCTTTTCATATATTTACTCTTGGTATGGTGATGTAAAAGAAAAACTTTACTTATTCTTAATTTGAATCAATCATCTGCGATCTCATATACTAGTGTTGGTTGTTATGTAGGAATTTCTCAGCAATTGGGAGATTGTAAGAAATTTTTATATGAACTTAGTATAATCATGTAAACTCATTTATTAGATCACAATAGGATTGGTCATAATTTACTTGTTACAAATTAAAGTCATTGGACTCAATCCTCTTCAACTAAGCTAAATTACCTCCTCCTTTATTATTATTTTATAAGCCCATTTCTCATTTTTAATTATTATTATATATGTTATTTTATTTAAATAAGACATATTTGATAAAAGGAGAGAGTGGGTTGTGAGTGTGTGACTATCGAATTGAACACATGATAGCTTAGAGAGGATTTGGGTTCATAGTTGCTACACATATTTTTCTTCTTGGTTGTTTTAGTTTTACAGGTTAGCTAGATGGCATTAAATGGAAACCAAGCTTCTTCAAGCATGAATGGTATTTATTCTCTAAACTAATTTGCACATGCTTTTAGATATATCATGTCTGGATGTTAGGAAATGCATGGTTGATGCAAAAATTGATGATATATAATGTGCATTATGTATTTAAAATTATTTTAACAGTATACACACGGAGTAGTGACATGATTTTGATCTGGTGAGCTATCTTGCATCACAATACACTATATCAAATTATGTGCCACCTTTCATGTCTTTAATTGTTATTTACTAGTGCATTAAGTTGTGGGACCCTCAACATGAATTAGGGTTTCAAAACCCTAATTGGCAATTAATTTACTATTAATTTGATTGGTATTTTGGATATTTATTAAATGGTTGATTTAACATTAATTGCTAATTGATTTTAATTTATTAAATAGAATTTTCTATATTTATGATATTTAATTTGAGAAATTATGATAGTTGACTATAGAATTTTGGAAAGTTATTAATTGATATATTTTAATTAATTGTTTAATTTATTACAAAACCCTAAAGGACTGTCTATTACAGTCCATAATCTTAAAAGAGGTTTTTTTTTTTTTCTGAATTCGTTTCTCTGAGAACTCTCAACTTATTCGTCTCTTCTATATTTTTCTTTCTATCTATCTATTAAAAAACGTATCTACTTATACAAGTTCAAAAAGACGTTTGATTTCTTTTGAATTTCTGACAGATAAACTATTTAGATCTGTTGAAGAACTCAATAATTAAGGTAGGTTTTTTCCTAAACCATCTTTTTATTTGATGAGTTTTTGGATGTTTTATATATACTATTATTTATGTTTATTTCTACTTTTATTATTAAGAAGAGATTTACGATTTATACACTAGTTTAATGAGTGTGATGGATTTTCAAAACCCAAATATATGTATATTTTTCGTCATTGATCTATCACCTAGGAATTTTTCCCTTTTTGTTTCGGCTCAATTCGATTTCTGTAGAATTAGTTATAGTTTTTTAAAGCTCATACTGTCAATCTGAAAAATTTAACCAATGGGTATTTTCAGTGAAATTTCATGGGGCATATGCATTTATTTTTCTCTGAAACTTTGGCACTTTGGACTTAAGATATTTATGAACATTCTTGAATTAGAATTTCTATTTTTTGAATTTTAATGAATAAGTTATGAATTTTTAAAATTTAAGATATTGCTGCTGGAATGCTAAGACAGATATGGTTTTCAATAAAAACGTGTTTAGTTTCCTTACTTGGATTGGAATCAATGAATTTCCACAGCTACCTATATCTGATATGGTCATAATGCCGCTGGTTTTGACTGAAAATGTTTTTTGTGGAATTTATTAGAATTGTTTGAACGTCACTGGTTCACTGCAAAATCTGTGTGACAACTCATATTAGATAGTAGATATTGAATATTTATTTGCTTTTAAAATTTATGAGAAAATTATAGTAAATCCAGGACATCTAGAGATTCTAATGCTTTTGGAATGATTTAGATGAGAATTAAATTTATTGTGAGTTTTACAATACAACTATTGTGCAATTTCCATATGTGATTGTTGGTTATCATGTCTTGGAAGTTTTGAGATTATTGTCATAATAATGTGAATTTGATGAATACGATAAGTATATGATTTATGCATGTTTATTTTATCAAGAATTAGTTAATGCATGCATATGCACAATAATATACGATAGGCTATGAACGGAACATTGCATTTGGTTGGCACTTTGAAAGCACGCTATATAAGTTTTAGGGTTTGATCATGATAAACCATGTAAGCTATAAGTAGACTGAAATGCTTACGGTGTATACTATAAGTGAGATTGAGATGCATACACCCCATTTTCATATGTTGTAAGCTATAAGTAGAGTGAAATGCTTATGGTGTTATGCTATAAGTGAGATTGAGATGCATGCACCCTTTTAAGAATTTGTATGGAAATCCAACCATTTTGAGATAAGTTCAAGAATCATGGATGCATTATAAACTTTTTGATTATGTTATAAGTTTGTAATGAGCTGTGAAATGTCATGAATCTTTAAACAAGTAAGACATTCATGATTAAGGAAGCTTATGACTAGTTTGATATTGTGATCTCTGTTGGCATGTGAAGTTATATGTTTGCTTTTGATGTTTTGTATGGATTTTGGGAAAGCCTACTAAATTTTGTAAACTCACGTCTTTGTTATTTTCTTTCCCAGGTAAGTACGCTTAGATCGTGTACTTATTCGAACTTGTGGGGATGATAAACACGTGGTAGCTCGAGAGGAGGTTCCTTGAGAGTATCTAAATAAAACAATAATGTTGTCCACATATTGGTGCTATTGTTTTTATTTCATTTTCAATTGAAAACTATTTTTCTATTAAATTGGAGTGTTTTAATGTGGTTGGATGTGTGTTTAAGAATAGTTATAATCCTTTGAATTAGCTAATTAATATTTTTATAATTTGGTTGGAAGTTAAGTATTTAATTAGTTACTACGTTATTTTGGATAATTAATTGAGTATTTAAAAGCAGTCTAAGTATGAGCTTTGACTATCTATGTATATATGATTGAATAAAATTTAAATTTTTTCGCAATTTCCGTAAGTTAAGCTTTTGGTAGCCACTCTAACTTTGTTCGATTTAAGGGACTTGGTTAGGGTGTGTTACATAAGTAGTTAAGGCTTTCCAGATATTTATGGGTAGCTTCGAACACAAAGGTGTAAGGAACTAGTAAAGTATTAAAGTTTATTTCTTTATTTAAGATTTATTTTTTGGACAAACTTTATTGATCGGAACTCACATGTAGGTGTGCTAACAGATTAGCTTTGAATATTAGTTTATTGGGTGAGTTTTTAATCCAACATTTCAATATTTCTGCTGCTTGTTATGTTTTCGAATTATTGTATTGGGCAGTGAAAATGTTTTAGGTTTATTTCTGTTGTTGGTTGGGATTCACTTCTTTTATTTTCTTATTCTGTATGTAGTTTCTATTTGTTATAATTTACAATGACGTTTTTAGTGTGCAAATTTCGCTAATATTAGAAGCACAATATAAATGGTCACGACCAGTTGAAATATGTGAAATTCTGAAAAATTATGAGAGGTTTTGTATTGCTCTTGAGCCTGCAAATATATATGCCTTCAATTATGATTATCAGTTGTATTCCACATATATTACCAAAAAAAAAAAAGTTGAATTCCACATACAAAATATATACTCAAAACTTCTATGACACATGCTTTTAAATATGCACAAATACACATGTTTTGCTTCTATAATATATATGTTATATTTTTATGTTGTTATCTTGGCTTGCATTTCATTATTCTTCAGGTAATTAACTTTTTCCTTCTGATTGGAAGGTATTGAGATATTTCAAAAAAGATCTCCAAATCAGGAGAAAGAAAAAACGATGGAAAAACAATGAAAGAAGCTCATAAGAAGCTTAGAGTAAGCATCAAAACTATCTTATATAAATGGAAATGGCCATACCCTTGGATTTACTACACTGAATGGTTCTGAGTACCCAAAATGTATCTATTTATTTTATCATTTATGTTTCTATTTTTATTTTATTTTTATAATGCTATCTTTCTTTCTTTGCTAGATAGATCCTAAACTCTAACTATAGGGCTAATGAGACTAAAATATATTCGTCTAGGTTGTGATCATAGTAATTGCTCGGAAAGTGTTAATTAATAACCTGCTCGAATCTATTGATAATATGTAAATTGCATTTGAACTTGATGAGTATGTAGTTCCTTCTGACTTCTTTTTTTTTTTTTTTTTCATTTTTCTTTCTTTGATTGTCTAGGATGAGAGAAGCACAAAGACTTCTTGAGGAGTCTTTCAGAACTATGGATGAACTCTAGCTGATATTTTTTATTCGGGATGAACTCTAGAGAATAGAAATTGCATTGCTCTATACTCCAAAGAAACTTTCCAGAATACAACTTCATTGAGGTTGGCAGTGTTGGACTTTAATGTTTTAGAATGTAATTTCAAATGTATTGTGTGTTAAATTATTTTAGGCTAAATATTTAGGAATTTTGTTTAGTAATTTTGTAAGCTTACCATTGTACATATATAACAATTTTGTATATTGATTGTTAACCAAATAATTTCATTTAAGTTTAATACTTTATGATGTTTAAAAGATATGTAATGTAATACTAGAAGTCGCATATTTATGTAGAAATGAAAATTTATATGGAAAAAATAATAATTTGCAGTTACAAAATAGTATTAAATCAATATAAAATTTAATTACAAAATTATGTCCTAAAAAATGTGGTATTTTTAAAAATGCCGTAAACATAAACTCATAATATATTAGAAAATTACTTACAAGATTAATTATAATGCCATAATTTATGTCATTAAAAAAGTGGCATTTCAAAAAACTGTAAAAATAAATACGATATTAATCATAATGATGTAAAAATAATTTTGTGGCAGTTTTATAACTATCATTCTTATGTGCCATAAAATCTTTAAGCCATTTGTAAAATTACCATAAATAGTCGGTGGCAGTTTATTCAACGTGTTAAAAAAAACGACATTGACTTTTGAATATCTTCATCAAATGCCACAAAAAATACCATAAATTTATATGTGGCATTAATTTAGTATTTTACTGTATTTTTTCTGCCGCAAAAAGCCTCTTTTTTAGTAGTGACTGGAGCACCGTCTCCATTCTATGCTTGAAACGATGTTCAAGTTGAACAAATGCATCTCCATAACTCCCCACCTATTTCCGCTCTCAAGTTTGTGATCATCCATGAAAGTTATAATTTGCTTCTCATGCAAAGCTCCATAAAGATAGCTAGCAAATTTGCCTCTAAAGCTGATAAACACATCGTATAGCTAGCAAATGGTGCGTATCATTTTTCTTCATTGGAGATAGTTGAAGAAAAGGGAGAAAGAGCCATGAAAATTGTTTATCCTGAAATTTATTCTGCTACAAACTGTTAAGAGCACCGCCGCTGATACGCAAAAGAAGAAAAGAAGCGTGAAGCTTTTGGGAGCACTAGTGTGATACCGGTAAAAAAATCTCCGATTCTCAAGTCAGTCTTGATCTCAGGTTGAGAATTGGTTTTAGGATTTTGTGTGCAAATATAGCATAAGAGGGAATACATTTGCTTGAGGTTATAATGGGGTATTGATAGACTTGGTTTTGCCTTCTCACCAAGGTAAGAGTAGGAAACCCTAGCCGCCTTGATTTGGGGTAAGTTCCTGAAGTTGGTTCATCCCAATTTGAAAAGTGAAATCTGAGAAAGTATTCAGCTTTAACTACAGAGTGAACTTTCCTTTTGGAACCCTCATCAACTCTTACCACATTCGAGTCAAGGGAATCTGTTCCATGCCATTAATGTTAGGTTGTTGCTTAACTATCATGTTTCTGAGCGGAGCCTTTTCAAGCCAAACATTGACACCCCCTCCAAAGGACCTCTTGATTTTCTGAACTGAGCTATCATTTGGATCTTCGTTCTGATCGGTTAGGATCCTCCAAGCTAGTCCAATAGGTCTTGTCGTCCCTCCACCTTGAACCTGATCGACCCAGCCTGGTGGGAAATTTTAAGTTATCAAGCCAATGCAGCCCAGCTAAATGGCTCGATTACAGTTTGTCTGTTCACTTGTCTTTTCAACTTTGGGAAAATCAACAACTTGCTTGACACCCAGCTGCCAACACACCCCACGATGTAATGGTGATATGAAGCTAAAAGGACGTGCACGATCTCAATTGTTAATTTAAATTCCAAATCTCAATTATGATCGTTCATTGCTAAGGTTTAATTACTCCCCGAACCCTTCATTTTCACTTTCACTTTCACTTCATCTCACTCGCACCCGCTCTGTGTGTTTGTCTCCCAGCTCCCTTCCAATGTCATTCCACTAGTTCCGGCCAACTTCTAGCCCTTAAATCCCCTGTTAAACCTAATTATAAATACCTTGAATAGCTCCAAAAAAATCTTTTACTTTTACACAAGAGTTTGTCATATCACAAAGTATTAAATTAAGACTATGGACTCCTCATGGCATATAAAAAGCTCTAGGATTTATATCAAGTAACTTTTTTTGAACTCCTTGATGTTTACATTTCATATTAGATCTATTATCATATCCTTGTTCTCTTACATTATCAATGCCAAGATTAAGAGTTATAAGAATATTTTGTAATTCCTCAAAAAGCCCTTTTCTAGGTGTGTCATCTACTTTCAAAAATTCTACAAAGTGTTCTATTTTAATTGGATTGTTAGAAACATCTACATACCTCAATATTAAAGACATTTGTTCTTGATGACTTACATCAGGAGTACAATAAAGCATCATAGAAAAATATTTTGCTTCTTTAATTTTCTTAATAATTATGCCTTTAGTAGCCAAAGAAGTAATCAATTCAATTCATTTTCAATTTTATGACTAAGATAATGATAATGAATCTTATTATTTTCAATACGTCGTATATGGTCTTTCATTATTGGATCCCACTTTACAATCATTTCAATTAGTCCTAAAAAATTCTCATTATTATCCTCAAAAAATTTTATCATTTGTTCCACGAAATACCAAATTATTTTTAGCTAGATATTCTACTACACAAATTATTCTTTGTAGAACTTCCTTCCAATGTTGTTTTTCTTTTTTGACTTGTTCTTGAACATGTTTATCAGTTGTTTTATTTTTCTCTAGTCTAGCACGTAAATCAATCGAAATACACATATTGTTGATATGCTCACTACTATTTTCATGTTCTTTAAGTCTAACACTAAGATGTGTCCAATCATTAAGTGCTTCATTTATTAATGGACTCTCCTTTTGTGAACCTTTTAAAAATAATTTGCAACAAAAGCAAAAAACTCTATCAAGATCCTTTGAATACACCAACCATTATCTATCACGTTTTTTCACCATTTGATAAATAACGAGTGTAAAAGCTCGAAGAAAAATATCTAGAAAATCTATCTTTAGGACCCTTTTCCAATGAAAGATCTCTTATAGGATCATTTACTACTAGCAAATCTCTTGATTTTATATCAAGATTATCCCAATCTTTTGGATCATAAATATTCAAGAGAATATTAGAAGTATTATCAATTAAATTGTTTATTTCTTGATTTTTTTCAATTGTATTATTTTCATTATGCACAACATCATCAACATCCTCATTTTTATAATTCATATTAATGTTTATGTTATCCTCACGATTTGTCTCATTGCCATGAGCCAAATGTTCTGTTGAAGTCTCAACTCCAAGATCTACGTATTGTGTTTCTTCTATGTTTTGTGTTTCTTTCATAATGAATTTATCAAGGGCACCTTTTTGAGATTGTATTAACTCATTAATTTTTTTCTTTCTTTGTCGTTTTTCAAATCCAGATAATTGTTTTTTAGGAGGTATTTTAATTTTTATAGGAATATATATATATATAACTAAAGAGGATTTAAGAAAGATATAACCTAGTTTATGGTAAAACAACAAATTATCTTTGAACTACTTCATAGCCACCCTTTATCGTGTAGCTCACTTGCACTACTAATAACTTTACATTCACTATAAAAATAGGGAAAAAAATATTAGATCAATAAATTTTTAAATATTTTTCAATTTCATGTGATTAGTGTAACAAGCACTGCACAAAAGTTAGGAAATTAGTATAAAGGATAACAAAAACAAATGTAAAAGTACTTTCCTACATTCTTAAGTTTTTTGTTTTTCCTTTGTATTAAGATATATATGCTCAATTTTAAAATAACATAAATATTTTATTTATATTTTTCAAACTAACATGTAATTAAAAGAATTAGTTCATTGACACATGATGTGCAAACAGAATATGCTTTTGTTCCCCCATCCACAACCTTTCAAAAAAAAAAGAGAGAAATTATACAAATTTACACCTGTTTATCCTCTATTTGAGTTTGTAAAGAGATTAAAGCTCAAAAACTTCCAATCTATAATGAAAAAGCTTGTCAATCTTATGTGTTTATATAGAAGAAGAGAAAGATAATTTAAACACTTAGCTGTGCTTATGAAAGAGAACAAAAATGTAGGAAAATATGTTATTTAAGAGAGAAGATGATGACAAAAACTCAAATATTAAGGAGAATTGTTGTGCCCATACAGATGGAGAAGCAAGATTTTTATAATAGTTTTGCTTGGGGAAATGCAAGCGACTATTTTTTTATTTACTTTTCTTTTAAACGTTCATTTTCTTTTTTGGTGAAATTTTTTATACATTAGTTTCTTTCTTTTGGGTAATAAATATTTTGAATGTTAGTTAAACACATAAGACTTATCTTTTGGGTAATAAATATTTTGCCCCAGTAAAAAAAAAAAAAAAGAATTTATCTTTTGATTAATTATTTCCTTTAATTACATGACATGGGTGAAAGAGGGTAAGAGTTTTTTTTTTTCTCTTTTAATGATAGGGCCCTTAAGTTTATACAACATTTAATTACATTCTGATATGGTGAGAATTTATAGGGATGGAAATGCTCTGTTTTAGAGCCAAGGAACAGGGAAAAATAGAAGGTCGGTTTAGAAAGAGAAAGATATGGCATCTTTGAAAATAGCTTATATTTTATTCATATCGTCTGCTATCTTAAATAGCTCTAATAGTAGAAAAGATCAACAATGAATAACTAACAAATACTAAGCTAAACTCTATCCCATAATAATAAAAAATAAATGCCTAACAAGTAGGAAAGTTAATTAACTAAACAACCCGTAACTAAACAACCCGCGCACTGCATATCCTATTGGCACTACATGGCCCATGCATGTACATATCAATCCTCCCCCCTTTAGATACTTGTCCGCAATGATGAAGTCAAGTTATGCCTTCGTTCTCTTGTTCGAACCACTCATTCAAATGTTTTGTCAAGCTCGAATTGTGGTTGTTGTCGATCATGAATAGTTGGGAACGCTCACATCTATGCCCTGGAACAAACTTTTCATCACAAAATAGCAAAGTCCCTTATCATGGCGTTCTCGTGCCTCTTGGTTCGTGATTCGACGAAGATTTGGAGATGATGATGTTAGGTTTACGTGCGGAACTAGTAGAGGTCCTAGGATTCCAGGAGTGGGATTGACCTTAACCTCGGTAGTCACTGAAGCTTGTTTGGATTGGTATGGTTGTATTGGATTACGCTGAAGCTGATTCATTTCTTCAATTAAGCCGACAACCCCTATTGTTCTTCCAAGTTATTAGGCGCTTAATTTTAATGTCCAAACGGATTTCATCTTGGAACCCAGTAATGAAACATCCAATTAAAAAAGTTTCAAGTAGACCATCCACTCTATGTGATAACCTCTTGAATGCTTCTTGGTAGGCAGCAACCGTAGTCGTTTGTCGAAGACGACTTAGAGCTTCCGAGTGATCTTCGAAGTCAGTAGGACCAAAACGTAGTAGAACGGCTTTGGAGAGTTTTTGCCAGGATAGAGGTCCTTGAAAGTTTGATAGTCACCTATGTCATTATAAGGCAATTCCTTCCAGATGCAAAGAAGCCAAATGAACTTGTTAACCTAGAGGAATATTATTAAAATCAAAGTATTACTCAGCCTTATATATCCAACCATTCGGGTCCTCTGCACTGAATTTTGAAAAAAACAATTTGAGGTGTAGTTGGTAGGTCTCATTGATGGAATGAGATCGAGTAGCATTTGGTCAATGGGACAGTTCTCCTAGGGCAAAGGGTTTGACTTCATAGTGGCTTTGAGAGGCACATAGGGCCTGAAACTTAGTCAGGAGTGTTTGGAGGGTGGCATTAATATGATCAAGGCTAGACTCATGGCGTGCCAACTCTTCATCGACTTTATTGCGGAATCCTACATTTGTCTTGCCGTGTGTGTCCATAATTTAACCGACTCTAATACCAATTGATACGATAAGAATTTGTAGGGAAGGAAATGCTCTATTTTAGAGCCAAGGAACAGGGGAAAATGGAAGGTCGGTTTAGAGAGAGAAAGATATGGGTTTTTTGAAAACAGCTTATATTTTATTTATATCATCTGTTATCTTAAATAGCTCTAATAGTACCAAAAAAAAAAAAACCAATGAATAATTAACAAACACTAAGCTAAACTCTATCCATAACAATAAAAAATAAATGCCTAATAAGTAGGAAAGATAATTAACTAAACAACCCATGCACTGCATATCCTATTGGCACTGCATGGCCCATGCATGTACATATCACATTCTAGATTATAAATTATATACATATATTAAATAATCAATTTTAATACATTAAAATACTATAATTATCTAATATTTATAATTTTTTGTGTTTATTAACTCTAATTTTCTATACCTTTTAACTTAAAAAAAAATTTTATTTTTTTTAGAAATAAAGCTCTTAAAATATAAATATACACTTATATATATAATATAGCTAATATATCCTTGAGTGTCTTTATATTTTGGAAGGCCCTATGCGGTCGCACCACTCGCACATGCTCAAGGCCAGCCCAACTCTTAGGTATTGAATCTACAAAGGAACAATTTGGGTTGCCTAATTCGTGATACATTTCTTTTAAATTTCAATTTATGGACTTTGGATCTAAATGGAAATTCAAAAAAAAATGTATATATATATATGACACCACAATCTTTGGCTAGTTACAGAGCATCGGAGGTTTTTGACCTTGGGAACAATGAAATGCTCGATACATTTCCATTGTTTTTCAAAAACTTCTCCACCTTACGAGTTCTTGTTTTACGGTCCAACAAGTTTTACGGTCACATTACTTGTGAAAAAAGTATTGGTGCTTGGCCGATGATTCAAATTGTCGATGTAGCTTCCAACAATTTTAGTGGTGAAGTGCAGGGCAATGCTTAATGAAATGGGATGCAATGATTTCTAGCGAAGCTTATGACAGATAAAAACTGAATCTCCTAAGCTTTGAATTCTTAAAATTAGATCCATTACTAAATTATCGAAGTGTTGTGACAGTTACCAACAAAGGTCACAAGATGGAGCTGGTAAAATACTTAATGTATTCACGTAGTTGAAATTAAGAAATTGGGGCAAAAATGGAGAGAATAGAGAGCAGGCACATAGAGAAAAGAGTAAAGAACGATTTATGTATTTCCATTCTATCTGTAAATTACAATGTGTCTTGCTTTATAAAGCAAGCTTCCACATAAACTATTCAGCTAACAAAATAACAGAAAACAACAAACTGTTAACTAATATGAAACCGCCTTTCATCATTTTGTTTGACTACCACATGGGTCTCAACACACCCCCTCAAGCGAAACGGGGAAGAGGCCAAAGTGAGCTTGATAGAAAGTAATTGATATCGTGCTTGAGAAAGAGCCTTAGTCAAAATATCTGCAATTTGGTCCTCTATGGGAACATATCTAACCTCTAAAGAATGTTGTAGAATTTTATCTCTAACAAAATGAACATCTATTTCAATGTGTTTGGTGTGAGCATGAGCAACTGGATTGGAAGCAAGTGAAGCAGCGCTAATATTATCACACCAAATGATAGGACAGCTATGTTGAGAAATTTGTAAGTCATGCAATAAAGACTGAAGCCAAGTAATCTCTGCTGTAGTGTGAGCCAAAGCACGGTATTCAGATTCTGTACTGGATCTAGCAACAACATGCTGCTTCTTAGAGCTCCAAGAGATTAGATTAGGTCCTAAGTAGATGCAATAGCCACTAGTTGACCTTCTATCATCAAGAGACCCAGCCCAATCGAGATCAAAGAAGCCAATAAGACACTGATCTGTGGCAGGTTGAAAGTGCAAACCTTTGTCAATACTACCCTTCAAATAACGAAGCACCCTCTAGCAAGCTTGCCAATGAGTTGTAGTAGGACAGTGTAGAAATTGGCTCAACTTATTAACAATAAAAGCAATAGCAAGGCGTGTCATAGTTAGATATTGAAGACCACCAATAGCACTTATATAACCTATGACATCTGACAATGGATCACCAATAAAAGCTTATAAGGGAACACTGATATTGGCTGGTGTAAAGCAAGGTTTACAATTGGTCATGTGATGTCGAGCCAACAAATCATATATGTATTTTGACTGTGTAAGATATAAACCATAATTATTTTGGTAAACTTCAATGCCAAGAAAGTAGTGCAAGTCACCCAAATATTTAAGAGCAAAGGAAGAATTAAGATCATTGACTACTTGATTGATAAGACTAAAATATGTTCTAGTGATGATAATATCATCAACATAGACCAAGAGAATCAAGAACTGATTGTTATGTGAGTAAGTGAACAAAGACATATCAGCTTTGGATTCTAGAAACCCCACTGTTGTAATGTAGTCTTCAACTTGTCAAACCGAGCTCGAGGGGCTTGTTTTAAACCATAGAGTGCTTTAACTAATTTATAAATATGATTTGGATACTTGGGATGAATAAAGCCTTCTGGTTGTGTCATAAAAACAGTCTCAGATAATTCACCATTAAGAAAAGCATTATTCACATCCAGCTGTCGAATAAGCCAACCATGAAACACGGCTAAAGAGAGCACAATCCGAATAGTTTGAGGCTTCACAACAGGGCTAAAAGTTTCATTAAAATCAATTCGAACATTTTGGTGAAAACCCTTAGCAACAAGCCTAGCTTTATGTCTTTGAACACTTCCATCAGCATTGTATTTGAGTTTGAATACCCACTTAGCTCCAACAACATTATAGAAAGGATTCCAAGGTACTAATTTCCAAGTATTGTTAGACATCAAAGCATTATATTCAAGCTGCATAGCTTGTTTCCAAGTTGGAGAATTCAAAGCCTCAGCAACAGATTTCGGTTCCAATTGTGTTTCAATAAAACCAGTAAAGTATTTGGGATTTGGTTTAACAATTCCTGTTTTTGAACAAGTAACCATAGGATGAGAAGGAATGATAGGTGAGGTAGGAGAATACAAAGTTGAAGAGGTTGGTAAGGAAGTAGGTTCTGAAAAACTGGATGGTGATAATGGTGAAGTGGAACCATCAGGAGAAGAAAATGTACCAGATATAAGAGAAAGTGCTACTGCCATATGAGAAGACAAGTGAGTCAACTCAGGTGCTTCAGTCAAGGGAGCTAGATTGTCTTTACCTGTCACAGGACAAATAGAAGTACTAGGAATGACATAAAGAGATGACACAACAGGTGGACAGAAAGAAGTAGTGGATGAAGAAGCAAAAGGAAAAACAGCTTCATTAAACACCACATGTATGGATATATAGATTCTGCCAGAAGAATAAAGACACTTAAAACCTTTATGAACAGGGTTGTAACCAATAAAAGTACATTTGGAGGAACGAAAATCAAGTTTATGATGATTAAATGGACGAAGATAAGGAAAGCATTGACAGTCAAACACTTTTAGAATTGTGTAATCAAAAATTTCGTGATAAAGTGTTTCAAAAGGAGTCTTTCCATGCAGACTTGTAGAAGGAAGCTGATTGATCAAAACATTGGCAGTTTGAAAGGCTTCTAGCCAGAATTTTGTAGGCATTAAGGCCTGAGACAACATTGCAAGACCTAATTCCATCAAGTGCCTATGTCTACGTTCAGCCCTTCCATTTTGTTGGGAAATGTAAGGACAGGTAAGATGAAGTGCAATACCAAACTTTTCAAATAGTGGATGTAAGGGTTAATATTCAGTGCCTCCATCAATTTGAATAGACTTAATGGATGTAGAAAACTGATTCTCAACAAAAGCTTTGAATACAAAAAAAATTTGAGACACTTCAGATTTTGTTTCTAAAGGATACAGCCAGCAGAATCTTGAAAAGTCATTCACAAAGATTACATAAAATCGATGACCAAAATTGGAAGGACAAGGAGAAGGTCCCCACAAGTTAGAGTGAATTAATTCCAAAGGTTTTGTACATTGAGATTCAGAAAACACAAATGGTAAAGCATGAGATTTGCCAAGCTTACAGGCAGTACAAAATGGAAGTTTTGATTTTATTGAAACAGGAAGTTTACAATTTGAAAACACTTGACTTAGGACATGTGGGGAAGGGTGTCCTAGCCTTTGATGCCAAACATCTATAGGCACTGATTTCTAGGTATGTACATTATTCACTGATGCAGCAGAAAATATACTAGTATTGGAATTTATACAACATTTATTGTCAGGAAAAGAAAACAAAGAAAGAGTAGGTTTCTTGACAGCAGCTAAGCTCATCTTGAAACCAGCTGAGGAAGAAACAGGACGAGAAACAGATTTGGAGTGAGCAGAAGAAGGAAAAAGTTTGTAAAGACCATCCTGCAGCTCACCTCGAAGAAGCTCCATCCTTGTGACCTTGTCCTTAATCACACAATGACAGTTTATGAATTTAATAAGTACACCATTATCAGCAATCAGTTTTCCCACACTGAGTAGATTCTTTTTAATGGCTGGTACACACAACACACCACACAGAACTATTGGTCTAAGAGAGGTAGGAAAAACAATATTACCAGTGTGTGTAATCTTGAGACCAGATCCATCACCAACAACCAACGAATCATGACCTCCATATTCAGAAAGTTGAGAGAGTGACTTCATATCATGTGTGACATGTGTAGAAGCTCCACTGTCTACATACCAGCTTGGATCAACAAACGTTTCTGGAGTTGTTACATAACCTGTAGGAAAAGAATTGTAATTTCCACCAGAGAAACTTGGAGAATTAGAGATACTTGGAGAAGCAGCCATAAGTGCATTGTTATGGGTAGCAGATTGAGCAAAATTCTGATATTGTCCAAAATTTGGTTGCTGTTTCTGAGGTTGAAATTCTCTATCAAATCTTTTAAAACAAAATGGAGCTGTATGACCAGGAGTCCTACACAACTGACAGAAGAATTTATGTGTTCCTCGACCTCGTCCTCGTCCTCTAGAGAAATTTCCACCATGATTACCACGAGTGAAATCATTCGTATTTGATGTGGAACTTTTAGAGTTTGCAAAATTTGCTGACAGCTGAAGCTCCGTAGTGGTTTGAAACAAAGAGGTGGCTAGCCAATGTTCTTGGTTAAGCAATAATGCTTGTACATCACGAAGAGTGAAAGAAGCTGGCATAGCAGTTATGCTAGAAACCACAGAATCATATTCATTACCTACACCAGCTAGTAGAACACGAATCTGAACCTTCTCAGAAATCACATTTTCAGCAACGCCAACTGATCTACTATCTTTTTAACTCGAGCGAAGAACTCTGCCGTTGTAGAATCGGCCTTCCTTGCACTGTGCAATTGAATCTCAAGTTGAAGCAATCTGGATTCAGATGGAGAGGCATAGAGTGCTTCCAAAAGTTTCCAAGATTCGTGCGAAGTATTACAGCCTACAATCTGATTCATCACTACTTCAGAAAACGAAGAGTACATAAGCTGCTTGATGAACTCATCCTTGCTTAACCAATATTCCATGTATGCAACACTCTCTGGATCATTTTCAACGATAGTGGGACAAGGTAGGCTTCCATCGAGAAAACCTAACAGTCGATTTCCATGAATCGCTGGTAAGAATTGAGATTTCCATACCAGGAAGTTGTGCGGCTCCAGACGAATTGGAATTGTATGGTTAAATTGAACCAGAGGTCTTGTAGAGAGTCTTCGTGTAGAAGATGAAGTTGCAGAAATTTTAGAGGACAAGATCGCCATAGCAATGGCTCTAATACCAAGTTAAAATTAAGAATTGGGGCAAAATGGAGAGAAGAGAGAGCAGGCACAGAGAGAAAAGAGTAAAGAACGATTTCTGTATTTCCATTCTATCTGTAAATTACAACGTGTCTTGCTTTATAAAGCAAGCTTCCACATAAACTATTCAGCTAACAAAATAACAGAAAACAACAAACTGTTAACTAATACGAAACCGCCTTTCATCATTTTGTTTGACTGCCACATGTGTCTCAACACACGTCCATTGACTTCTCAAACAACTATTTTCATGTAGAAAATACCGAAGGAATTGGGACAACTCAAATGCCTTCATGTTTTGAACCTGTCGAATAATGCTCTCAGCCACCAAATCCCATCGTATTTTGACAATTTGCATCAACTTGAGTCTTTAGATCTTTCAAGGAACCACCTGAAAGGGACAATTCCAATATCACTTTCAAACCTGAATTTTCTATCATTCCTGGACCTCTCATACAATCAACTTGTTGGGAGAATCCCAACTTGGAATCAAATCCAAACTTTTTTAGCAAGCAGTTTCGAAGGTAATGATGGATTATGTGGGCCTCCTTTGACACCACATTGCATGGACGATGGAGCTAGAATGCTTCCGGAAACACCTAATGCAAGCCATTCAAAATCTGGCATTCGGATCTAAAGGGATCTCATAGCTGCTGAAATTGGATTCATAGTTGGGTTTGGAATTGTGGTTGGACCATTGCTGTTTTCCAGAAAATGCAGAAAACGTTAGTTTGATAATCTTGAGGACTTTGCCTTTAGGATTTACCTCAAGTACTTCTAAAGAAGTTGCGGGTTCTACAAAAATGAAAGGCAGAGAAGTCAATGATGATGGAAACTGAACAATGTGGATCCAATCTTGGATGACGAAGGTGTAATGAGGTAGGCAATGGTAATGATCATGTTTTTATATACAAGCGTTTCATACATATATTTGTGCATGTGGAGAAGAAATGTTCCCCTGACATGGCTGTGTATTAGCTTGAGCTTGAAGTAATATTATAGTTAATATATTAAATTTTGCTTGAAGTAATAGTATAAGTAATATTAATACTATAGTTTTATGGACTCAGGGCTCCAGGTTAGAGGAGAAGTAAAAATCAAACAATGCATGCTATCAAGTAAAACCGACCTTGAAGCCTCAGAAATAGGCAATGTGTTGTAATATGCCATTGTCTATTAATATAACAGAGCAAGCTTATTCTTAAAAGTTTCATATCAATTTCCCTCTCAATACTTATACTCTCCAAACAAGTCCAACATATAATTAAGGTTGTGCCATAACAAAACCTAATTTTTGTCAGCATATAATTAAATAGGGATAATAGCACCATTAGTCACTAAACTATACCCGTAGCTGCATTTTGGTCTTTGAACTTTATTTTTGACATTTTGGTCTCTCAACTTCAATACTTGGTGTACTGTTTGTTTTTAAACTATTTTTTTGTCTAATTTTTAACAGTTTTGAGATATACAGTACACTTAATATTGCCTCACTTGCACATGACCCCTTAAAGCTGTTAAAAAAATTATAGATCAATGGTGAACCAATTACTAAAGCTTGGGGACCAAAAGTATCAAATTATATATATATATATATATATATATATAATATTTTTAATATAATTAGAAGAATAATTCTGATTTCAATCTTTATTGGCAAATCCATCTCTTTCATTCGGGATATAGTTTTAGTAGAGAGAATTCTTAATGAAATGATGTCTCTTCTACTTTTGTATATACTCTTGAAATGTCAACAATGAAAATGGAAAAATGAGTTACATATCATCCAGAGATTTTTAAAATATTATGGAGATGACGTCGTTTATTGGTTTGCATTATGCAATATTCACATGTCATTTCGTAGTCTTTTTGGACTTATAATTGTTGTATGTACTTTAGAATTTGTTTCCTAATTATAAGTCACTAAATTACTTGTCCATTTACATTTTTTCCTTACAATATTCTTTTTCGTCCTTAAACTACATAATAAGTAGCTTTTTGATTCTATCCATACTTTCGGCACAAAGACTTTGGAAAACAATTATGCATTAGTATTTGTCTTTTTCGTAGAAAAATGGTGTCATTGAATATTAAGGTTTAAAGTTTACGAAAGTACGTAGAATTCCAAACTCATGGAGAAAGGAAAGTAGAAAAAAACCAAATCATCAAAACAGTTGCGTACTGAAAACCAATATTTCTTCAAAAAGGAAAGTAGAAAACGGAGGTAAGAGATCTGAGGTATGGTTCCAATTGATAACTATGTATTCATTTTCTACCTTTTTTCTAGGTCAAAGTCTTTCACATGCGAGTCTTAGCAGAAAAAAATTAATAAAACATGCTCCATATATATATATATATATATATATATGTAGTTTATTTCACCACTTTAACTAACATGGCAATATATTATTAGTTGACATTGTTGGTTGACAAAATAGTAAAACTTAATAAGGACATGAATTTTTAATATAATTTGATGGTAAATAACGGTGGTGGCTTTAGCATTGTTGTTTTCTCTCTAGCTATTGTTTTTTTAATTAAATTTTGAATTTAAATATACAACTTATATATTAAACATTGATTACTGGTTATAAAGTAAATGAAAATCTCAACGCTGTTTACGTAAATTATTAAAACACATGCAATAGGAAATGTGCAAAAGTTTCATAGTATATGGTAAGCTTTTGACATCACGCCAATTAAAAGAGCTGGTTCTTTTCTTCTTTTTTTTTTTTTTTTTTTCTTTTTTTGTCTTTGTAATTTAATTAGGTTGAATTAGAAAAGACAAAAAATAAAAAATAATTGTTTTCTTTTCTTATTTGCTTTCCTGAGGTATATGTTTAGAATTAAATGTAAGTGTTAATATAGGGTGTCATATCTAGGTCCAATACCTTTTAATTCATTTTTTATTTTTTAGCTCAGTTCGGATAATAAATATTTTATTTTAAATTATCGAAAACAACCATCGAGGATTAAAAATTTTTTGTCCAAAAAGATAAATTTTAATATATCATTGTCATATGCCGAATTAATTTGTCATCAATTCGTCGATGCCAAATCAAGAATTGTTTATTTATTTTTTTCTATACCAAGCAAAAATTATCTTTTAAAAAATAATTTTAAAATAAAAATTTATCAATGAAGATAAATACTAATACAAGATACTTATTTTTTACCTTGAATCAATTAGTCCGATGCCCAACTAAAAATTATTTATTTATTTTTTTAGGTCATTACATGCTTTTTGAATGTCAATTCGTCAAATACTTCATCATGCTTCGTCAATACTCTAAGAATTGTTGGGATGACTAATGAGTTTGTATTTAATTAAAACTTTCACAGACTTTTTAAATTTTTAAAAGTTTGGATGTATTCAATAGAGACTTTTTAAAATCTATTAAAGTAATGGGTATTCAATTAAAACTTTTAAAAATATATGAAAATTTAGGTGTATGCAATTAAAACTTTTTAAAATTTATAAAAGTTGAGTGATATTTAAAATGAAATTGACTTTTTAATACTATATACTTTTAAAGACTTTTATAGACTTTCATAAACTTTTTTTAATAAAATCACTCTTAAATTCTCCTTCCTCAAACCCAAAAATTTTAGTATATTTTTAAAAGTCTTTAGGATTCTCAAAATTTATAAAAGTCTATCATTAAAAAAATAATTAAAAGTTTGAATTGAATACGCTCCGCGACTAATTCAGCAAATTTTTAGGAACTAAAAACAAAAATTATCTTTTAAAAATAATTTTAAAATAAAGATTTATTTATATAATGCAAGAAGATAAATAGTAATACAAGATAAGACTTTTTTATTTTGAATCGTCATATAGCTAACTAAAAATTATTTATTTAATTATTTTAGCTTTTCTAAAAATTTACCTAATTAATTAATTATTAGATGCTTCATTAATGATGAATTGCTTCGTCATGCATCGTTATTAATGAAGCTCTAATGAATTAATTTGTCGACAAACTACTTTGATAAATTTTTAGTAACTAAATAGAAATTATCTTTTTCAAAAAATAATTTTAAAATAAAAATTTATTTATATAAGAAGATAAATATAATAAGAATGATAATCTTATCTTTTATTTTGATAAGTATATTTAGCCAAAAAAAAAAAAGCAAAAAGAAAAAAAAATCATATATATATATATATATATATATGTGTTTGAGTTTTTAATTTAATATTATATTATATTAGTGTTCGAATAAGACAAAAAAGAGAAAAAAATAATAATAATAGGATAAAAATGATAATTTTATATTTTATTTTGATAAGTATGTTTTAGCCAAAAAAAAAAAAAAAGAAAAATCACATATATATATATATATATATATGTGTGTGTGTTTGAGTTTTTAATTTAATATTACATTATATTAGTGTTCGAATAAGACAAAAAAGAGAAAAAAAATAGTACTCATTGCCCCAAAAGTTGGATGCTCTAGGAGGGCCCAGGCTGAAAACAGGTGGCAATACACTAAAGGGAAGCTAATGCTGAGTCTCGCCCATTCTACACCCCCACCATCTAAGTTAATTCATTGACTAATTTAAGGGATATTTTTTGGAGGTTGAATCATTCTAAGGTTTTAAGTCATTCTAAAGGATTTTAGGAGCAATCCCATTTTCCCTTCATTATAGAGTCATTGCCCTTACCCACAATCACTTTTTCTTTACTATACACATTGATAAAGATTGTGACTTAGACACTGCAGAGTGCGCACCAGTGCCTCCATTAAGTACGAGACTTCCCCTAATTTCTGACTCACATTGAAAGCCACAATCACTGCCCAATGAAGACTTCAAACTCAGGCCCACAAGTAGTACGGGAATTTGGCCATGACATATAATTTAGCCATCATGGACATGCTAAATTAGCAACGCATAAAGGTACATAGAGCAAATGGAAATGGTAATTAATTAGCAACGCATAAAGGTGCATGATTTTTTCAATAATTAATTAAGAGACAAAATAGAATCACCATGGAAACAAATTTCAGCACAAATGTGCAAGAACATTTTATTGGGGTGCTGATGACGGCTAGCCAGCTAAAGCCTTTTCATAAGAGCAAGTGCCTCACCAGATCATCCAAGTCTTCGGTTGAAGAACCATTTGGAGCACTGGTGGCATCTTCTGCAAGTCTCTTCCACTTCATCACATTCTTTTTCATCTCCTTACCCTTATCTCTCTCCATCAACTCTCTAACACGCGTTTCCACCTCCTCTCTCTTCACATCTTTGTTAATCTCCATTCCTATCCCCCATACCTTGCAAGTATATCGACAATTTGTCGGTTGGTCAGCGACGAATGGCCAACAAAGCATAGGTACACCAGAAGACAAACTCTCAATGGTTGAACTCCACCCACTGTGTGTTAAGAATCCTCCAATTGATGAGTGATTAAGAACCTCCTCTTGTGGGCACCAACTTGCTATTAAGCCCCTTCCTTTAGTTTCATTCACAAACTCAGGTGGCAAAATAGCTGACTCACCTCTAACCAAATCAGGTCTGATTATCCACAAGAAATGGTGCTTGCTATTTGCAAGTCCCATACCAAACTCCACCAGGTGTTGCGGCGACATGACTGTTATGCTTCCGAAATTCACATACACCACTGAGTTTGGTTGCTTGGTATCCAGCCATTGTAGGCACTCACCCTCTTCCTTCCAAAGACTGTATTTAACAGGCTTCAAAGGGTCTTCCGGAACTCGATTCAGAAGAAGTTGTAGAGGTCCAATGGCAAATAATTTCGGGAACATAGATGAGATAGCATCCAAAATATCCTGCTCCAAGGTATAGAAAGTGTGAAGAATAACTGCTGAAACCTTGTGAGCGTTTTCAGCTGCTTCCATGCTAAAGTTACACCAGAAGTCGTCTTCGGTATTTCTTGTCCAACAAAAGCTTGGTAAATCTCTTACGTGCATATCTTTCATTCCCGGAATCCAATCTACAACTTTGTCTAAATAGCTATTTGCGTCGCTGCTTTCATCTGCAACATCAAAATATGTAAAAATAGAATCATTGTAACAATTTTAAAAATCAAATATGTAATCATATACGATAACATGTATAAATAGAATTATTGGAACAGTTGTAACAATCAATTATGTAGTCATATACAATACTGGTAGGCTTAATTTCTATAAATTTCATTACCTAACACAGGTGGGGGACCTAATTTTTCTACAATTGCTGAAAATTGTTTGAAGGCCATGAAGACGCACGCCGGGATTGTATAAAACAACACTACAGGAATTCCAAGTCGCTCTCCGGCTTTGACGGCAACTAGGAAGAACCCGTCCGAAACGATGCGAGTGACAGGAGGACTAGTGTTGCTGAGTCTGGTGAGGAGGTCAAGAATTGGAGCCAAAATCTTCCCTCTGACGGATTTACCAAGAGACATGAGGTCTTGAGTGGCATTTGCATCCGAATATGGGAGGCCGTCAGGGATGGTTTCAAACCGAAAGTCCGGCAAGCTATCTAGGGAATTAGGACCTAAGGATTTAAGAAAACGATTGTAGTTAAACTCGGTGTTGACGAAGGTTACGTGAATGCCTTTGGAATGAAGGAGCTTGGCTAATTTAAGCATTGCCTTGATGTGGCTTTGAATTGGCATTGGAATACACACAACATGAGGCTTATCATTAGCTACTACTTGTGCCAATTTTTTGTTTTTGAGTGTATTCTCTAGTTTTAATTGCACTTGCTAAAAGCTTAGAAGAAGATTGATTCAGCTAGCCTATAGCCTCATGCTTTCTGCTGTATGCTTGCCTTGAACCTTATCTCTATTTTGTAAAAAAAAGACTGCTTGTCATACATTTGTCTTTGAATTAGTCAATTGGCCAACCTTTAAATAGACTAGGGTAGCATGACCCATTTTACACCTCTAATCTCTCTTCTTCTTCTTCTTCTTTTCTTTTTTTTTCCTTTTCTTTGAATTTTCAATTATTTATTATTATAATTATAGATTTCTTTTCTAAGGAAACAAGAGAATTTTTCTTATTGCATATACACGAGGCACATTTAAATTGGTGGAAACAGTATTGAAAATTTTTTATAAGTACCACTACTTAATATAATTTGTATTACAATAAAAGTAATGTGTTGTATTTTTATTAATTACATATACTGAATTTGCCAGCTTTATTTGTTATATGTAATCCTCCAACTAATGGGGGTTGCCACATTTTTTGTTTTTAATTTTTAATTTTTTCTATTGAGTTGAATGTGTAATTTATCTAGTTGAAATGTTGTTAGAGTTTTTATTGTTAGTTGGACCATTCAATTAAATATAATTATTTGAATAAATTAGCAAATTAAATAGTTAAAATGACTTTGGATGATTCTTTATGAAATACTTCCAATCAATTGGCACTAGCTAAAATCTTATTTTCAGACTTTAATTTTTCAGAATAAAAATTTCTCTTTTCTACTTTTTCAAAACAAAATTAAATATAAATGTGAAGAAAAAAATAAAAATACAATCACCAAATCATTATTTAATGTTTCTATATATATTTTTATATTTATAATAAAACCCGAAGATGATAAAATTTTAATAAATCTCAATTAATTTTTAAATTAAATAAATTACGAACAACTCAAAACAATAAACCAAAAATAAAAGTTTCCCAACAGACTTGGCCAATTGGGCCCCTTGTCACACGTTTGTCTTTGAATTAGTCAATTGGCCAATTGGGCTCTTTGACATTTTAAATAGGTTTTAAGTGCTATGTTCACAAATAATAAATATTTTATTTTAAATTATTAAAAATATTTTTTAAAGATAATAAATATTTTATTAAAAATTATTGATAAATTTTAGCATATCAAATCAATTCGTCGTATGCGGAAATAATTCATCAATAATTCATATAAAAAATTATTATTTTTTCTATAACAAATAAAAAATTATGCATTGAAACATTAATACTAATACTGCACTACGTAAGAATATATACTATTTGCGCAGGCCACCATTAAATAATCGCGCCACGAATATTGATTGAATTCAGTCACCACTGATCATAGTGACCTCAGAGGTATCTTTTGATAAGATCCCTATTTTCCAGTGATATTCTTCTTTTTTTTGGTAATATTCCAGGGATATTCTTCTAACAAGACGAGATATATATATATATATATATGTATATATATGTATATATGTATATATATATATGTATATGAACATAAATAATTGAAGCAATGATTGAAGATTTGTGGACGATTAAATATATTATTCCCACCCACAAGCACAACCATGCAAGAGGATTATTAATGGCTTCCTTAAAATCCTTTTTTGTCACCGATCACCTTAAAATTATATTATCTATATTTTGGAACCTCTCCACGTCAAATTATATATGTCCTGCCACAATTCAATTCATTTTTTTTTCACTGTCTACTATTTTTAAAAGCTAGAATATTAAGAAGAAAATAATACATATAAATTACCGCAGAAAAATTATAAATTATCTGTTGAGATATAAAATATCAATTGAATATTAATTTGATAAGATATTAGAGCCAAAAATTCTGAACATTTTAAAATCAAAAAGCCTTTTAACATATATAACCAGTTAACCCACTTATTAACCTTTTTAAAGTTTTTGGGTCAGTAATTCAACATCATCAACAATCATTTATGAGTTTTTTTTTATCGAAAATAATATTGTATTAAAAATCATACAAAGATGGAAGATAATACACCAAAAAGCCCCATAATAAGACAGGGATTAAAGATTCAATTTTAGTTTATCAGCTACAATAGTCTCGTGAATACAGTTAGGGATTAAAGTAACAGAGAATTCATCAAAAGAAAGAGTACAGTTATTTGACAAGAAGTATTTAGTAGCTCTATCAGCTACCATATTGCTATTTCTTCTATTCCACTGAAGCTTCTAGTCTGACCGTTTAAACAGGGCCCTCAAAGAGTGGCATTTGTACCAAGCGTCCCAAGAGATAGGCACAGTAGGGTTCATTACCAAATCAACAATAGCTCCATATAATGCTCCTCCAGTTACTTTGAAGATCATAACGGGCAGCCCATTCCAAAGCTTTGATTTTAGCATCTAGGGGACATGAACTCTATATAAAGCTAGATCCTAAAAACAGTATGTTTCCACAGTAATCTCTAGCAACCATCACTGCAACTGCTTTATCCAATTTGAAAGAAGCATCAACATTAACCTTCAACCAATTATATGGGGGTGCTGACCAAAACTCTACGCCATGTTCCTCAGGATAATTCAGATTATTATTAGTAGAGGAACTCTCAGTTAGAAAAGAGCCATAGTCCAAAAGAGCAAAATTTAGACTTTTGATAATTTGCTGTAAATTCTTTTGACCTTTGAAAAATACCTCATTTTTGTAAGTCCACATAGAGTAAAAAAGACAAGCCAAAAAATTTGTCAAATGAACTGATTCAAACTCACTACAATCAAGATCTGGCTCCAAACAAAACTCAATCAAATCTACAATGCTTGAACAATTGATACTGTCCAATTTAAGACCCCATGAGCTTCCGAAAGCTAGTGCTATTGTGAAATGATATTGCGCAAAAATATATAAACTGGTCTCCTCCTGATTGTCACACAAAATACAGCTAAGCTCACCAACACAAATTTGCCTGTAAATTTGAGATCTAGTAGGAATTACTTATGCTAAAATTCTCCATAGATGCATCTTTAAAAGTTTATGAATCTAACAATCCCAAATTTTCTTCCATAGCCTATTAGCTTCCAAATTGAATCTATATTTATGAGCAGTTAAATAACAACTTTTACCAGAAAATCTACCTTTGTGATCAGCTACCTAAACAAGAGCATCTTCATTTGAAACGGTAGGCCAGTTCATATTTAAAATTGCAGCTGCATTATCCTCATCACAAATCCTTGAAATTAGCTCTCTATTCCAATATGATCCATCTGGTAAACGAATATCCACAACTTGTTTCCAGTTTTGGTCATCTATATCTTCCTTAGGCTTTGGGATAAATCCCTCAACCCAAGGGATTCATGGATCCCTCCAGGGATTAACAGTGTGACCATCTCCCAACCTAAATAGTTGTCCAAAAACTATATCTTCCTGAAGCAATTTGCCTCCCAAGCTTAGCAAGAAAAGCAGTATAAAAATCTTCAAATTTATGAAATCCTAGACCTCCGTAATCTTTTGGTTGACATAGATAATTCCAGGACTGCAGAGCTAAATATTTAGAATCAAGATAAACACCACACCATAACCTCTTAACAATAGAATCCAATTGATTGCAAAGCCCTTTAGGTAATCTAAAGGAAGCCATAGTATATGAAAAAATGCTCTGGGCTACTGATCTGATAAGCGTCGTCTTGCCAGCTCTTGATAATAATTTACTCTGCCATCCACTCAGCCGGGCTTGTAACTTATCCTTCAGTTTTGCAAAATCTTTGGATTTATTCTTACCAAAAATTAAATTATTCCCTAAATATACTGAGTTTACTCCAATCTCCTTGAAACCTATCACCTCTTTAATACGAGCCTTTTCAATCCTGCTTGTATTCTTGGAGAAAAAAATATTTGACTTCTCTGTATTTACTTCTTGACCTGACCAACCTCCGAAATGATCCAAAACTTTTTTAATTGCTGTAGCATTTCTAGAGTTTGCTCTACAGTCAATTAAAATATCATCAGCATACAGTAGATGTGAGATAACAGGAAAATTCCTACCAATTTTGATCCCTTTAATGCTACCTTTCTCTTCTTCCTTCTGGATTAGTCTAATAAGAATTTCAGCGCATAAAATGAAGAGGTAAGGGGAAAGAGGATCTCCCTATCTTAGGCCTTTAGAAGGGGCAATATTTTTGCATAGATTTCCATTTTGCAGTAAAGTGAAGTTAACTGTACTTATACAACTCAAAATCAGAGAACAGAAGTTTCCTGAAAATCCCCAATCCCGGAGCACCAAATCAAGAAAACTCCATTCTATTCTATCATAGGCTTTACTCAAATCAATCTTCATCAGCATAAGCCCATTCCCTCATCTGTGTCTTTTAATAGTGTGAACCAGTTCTTGAGCCACAACTGTATTCTCAGCAATCCATCTCCCACGAATAAAAGCCCCTTAATTGGGAGAAGTCAACCTATCTAGAATTACAACTAACCTGTCTGTTATAATTCTTGCAATAATTTTATACGAAAAATTGCACAGACCAATAAGACGAAAATGCTTAAAGGTATTTGCCTGCCTGGTTTTAGGGATCAGAACAATCAAAGTACGATTAATACTCTGAGAAATTTTTCAAAGCTGAAAACTCTCTTAAACAAAACCTATAACCTAGGCCTTAATTATATGCCAGTATTTTCTGTAAAAGATCCTAAAGTACCCATCTGGACCTGGGGACTTTAAAGGATTGAGTTTTCCAATAACATCCTTTATCTCCTCTGCAGTCGGAATTCCAGTAAGCTCAGAATTTTCCTCTCTAGTGATAGAGGGTTCAATGAGACCACTAAGATCACTTGGAAGTCTTGGAGTAGAAGTTTGAAATAGTTTGCGAAATTCTTTTTTAAAAAAATTGTCAATGTTATCCAGATCGTACAACCATCTCAAACTATCTTTCATTGCCAAAATACGATCTCTTCTTCTTCTTATCAATAAGCTTGCATGAAAAAATTTTGTATTCTTATCGTCGTCTCTTAGCCATAATTCCCTTGACTTCTGTTTAGTTATTAACTCCTGTCTTTTCCTTTGCATCCTTAAATTTTCAATAATTTCAGTATGACGTCTACTTGGTAAAATACTTTTTTCTTCAACTTCCTGCAACTGAAGAAGTTCCTCCTCAAGACTTTTAATTCAATTAAAAGTAACTCCAAAGACTTCTCTGTTCCAAACTTTTAAGGCTTTAGTAGTACAATTTAATCTTTTAAGCAGTTTATAACTCTCTTTGCCGTCCTGGAACTGATTCCATGCCTCATTAATCACTTCCTTGCAACTGTCTTCCACCGTCCACGCTAAAAGAAAACAGAACGGTTTCCGATTTAGACTTTCCTCTTTAGTTGTACGGATGAGAATTGGAGAATGGTTCGATTGCTCTTGAGCAAGATGAGTAACGAAAGCTTCAGGATACAAATCTAACCAATTAGAATTGGCAATAGCTCTGTCTAACCTTTCTTTAATATAGCCATCATGCCACGTAAACCTGCTTCCTGTAAAACCCAAATCAACGCCTCCTACTTCCACCATAAATTGCTTCAAAAATAGTCTTTTCCCCATAATAGATTTTCCTCCTAACTTTTTAGATTGATCTATAATTTCATTCAGGTCCCCAAATAGTAGCCAATGATTATCTTCTTCCTCCAACAGAGTTGCAAGTTCTTCCCAAAAGATGTGTTTTTCTTTATACATAGTTGGTCCGTAACAAGCCAGTAAATTCCAACTACCGTTTTCAAAATTTATCTTGCACCACAATAAGTTATCAAATGACCACAGCACCTTTAGATGTACTTCGTCATTCAAAAGAAGAGCTAAACCTCGAGCTTCAATAATTAGAAGATGGTCAAAGCGTAGACTTTTATAGAATTTCTCCATGCGATCCCTTTTTCCTTTTGTTTCCGAAAGAAAAACAAATTGGGGCTTCTAGTTATTAACCAAATTTGAAAGTACCAAGCGTACCTCAGGTCTCCCCAGCCCCCTATATTTCCAAGAAAGGAAAGTCAGAGAGGTGGGAGGGGCTTATGTCAGCCCGCCTCCTCGGCCGACTGAAAATTCGTTGGATGGGATCTGTGTAAATTCCTTATGGCCCCTGCTCGATTCCCCCCACTGAAAGTCTTCAAAATCTTTTCATTCCACCTTACGTCTTGAGCGAGAAGGATATATCGGCTCTTCTTGAGTTTGATCATGGGTAAAAAATTGAGAAGGACAAGATGAAATCGGCACTTCAACAGCCACTTTATCCAGATTAGCAACCAACTCCTCTAAATCACAATTGGAAGTGGCACCGTCTTCCACTTCTCTGCTATTATGAAAGTCCGAACAGTCTGAAAAGAAAGGGCCAAAGTGTTGTTGATCATCATTTTCAGTCGTTTTATCCTCAATCTGGACTTCTACCATATTGTCTCCAGATTGGGCTTCCTCAATTAACTCCAGGGTGCATCTCCTCTCCAAAGGGCCTTCCAGGTTTTAGGCCCCTATTTTCCTTTGCATCACTCCAATATGGGCTTCTTGGCCCAGGCCCAACCATTCAAGAATATCTTTATACACTGAATGACTATTTTTAGTGCAACAGCGTGAACTTTCCCCATATTTAGCTGCGTCCACCATTCTGATTAATTCCTCAATCCACACCACAAATTCTGGAACTTGCATGTCACTGAATCTTGCCTTTTTGATGAATGCATCGTGCAGATTTCTATAGCAATTTGGAAATCTTTTGTTTAAATTCAAAATCACAGATTTAACCTCTGGAGCCTTGAGAAGAGTATCTAAAGGAGCTATCATAATCAGCTCTGAGTCTACATCTGTCTCCTCTACACCTGCAACGACTCAAGGCCCAAAAATTTCATTAAACAAATCAACTTTGTCATAAATCTCATGTATCTCAATAGAACTGGTGGATCTGAACTCCATGCCGTCGGCAACCTCCGATCGGAGCCATGGGCCAGACAACCTAGCATTAGCCCTTTCCATTGTAGAAACCATAGCTGATTCCTTGATTTTACACTTTCTCCACGTATGATCAATCAGACCACAATTATAACAAAAATCTGATAACCTTTCAAATTTAAACTGGACCTAAACCTCCTTTGATCCATCCAAAGTGTGGAAAAAACCTGCAGGTAAGAGGTCTGAAATAGAAATGTCCACTCTCAAACGAAGATACCTGTGGGCAATCACCATTTTCCTATGTATAGAAGATTGATGAACCACACCTATTTGCTCACCGATGATTTTTGCAGTACCTTCATGAATGAGAGAATGAGGTAATCCATGTATCTGAATATGGAAAGTAAATAGATCAAAAGAAATGTCTTGAACAGCTTTGTTTATTGGCCACTCCTTTAATATCAGATGGGCACCATCAAGCGACCAAGGCCTTCTATTGAACGTGGCATCCCTATCTTCTTCATTCGCAAAAAGTAACTTGAATAAGTTATCTCCAAGTTTTTAAACTCAGACTTGTGCTTTCAGCCTCCATATTTTTTTTATAACTTCTGTAAAAGTGAAACGCTTCAAAACTCTTGCTGATAGAATTTTTCCGATCAGAACCCATTTAGTATTTTTTGTACCTTCATTTTCCTTATGTTCAAACGTAAAAGAGCCTAACGCATCTTGCAACTTAGTTGTCTTCAAACGAAATTGCTCCATTAAGAGTAAACAAATGGCAGAAGAAAAATTCAAATCTTCCAAGAAGAAAACAAATCGGATGACAGAGAAAAGCTGAATAAGACCCAGCTTAATCACGCCATGGAAGAGATTGACTGAAAAACGAACTCAAGTGGTCAAAAAATAAAAATGCATTCATAATAGTCCAATTACAAAACTTGCATATTGGTTGATAGCCTAACAATCATGTATGAGTTGGTGACTTTAAAGCAGTACAAAAGTGAATTTTCAGTTGTGCCTGCTTCTCAATATGTGGGCTATTTAAATTTCAGACAAAAACATGTGTTGGTATAAACATAAGGTACTCAAACACTGAATAAGGCCGTTGAGCAGGGACTCTAAAGTTCATTAGAATTGAATTAATATTTGAGAGTGACCTCCTTGTATAGAACAACCCTAATTTTTTACCAATTTGCTACTATGAATTCGACAAACTAATTTTTAGCTGCAGCCTCACCAAAAACTAATCTTTAATTAAAAGTAATACATGACTAGAATTAGTACCAACAATAAGTACTAAGATCAACATATATGAAAATAATGTTGTTATATGCAGCATATAAAGTGAAGAGAACTGTGAGATAAATAATTATGTAAAAAGTATAATTTTGTACAAACACACTTCATTTGACATCTAAATTAGCAGTAACAATTAAATTAGAAAGTATAATTACCCGAAGATCATTGAATCCCACCCAGATGCTTCCGTCAAAGTAGCCATCCACTGGCAGTAGACCTTGTTATTGCGCGAATTCTTAATTCATGATATTACAATGTGATAAAAGAATCAGTTAAAAGAGATCCTCTAATTCCAATTAGGAATTTGTTAGGCCTTTTAGGAACCACCTCTCCCATCTTCATTCTATACTTGAAACGATGTTCAAGTTGAGCAAATGCATCTCCATAACTCCCCACTTATTTCCGCTCTCAAGTCTGTGATCATCCATGAAAGTTATAATTTGCTTCTCATGCAAAGCTCCATAAAGATAGCTAGCAAATTTGCCTCTAAAGCTGATAAACACATCGTATAGCTAGCAAATGGTACGTACCATTTTTCTTCATAGGAGATAACTAAAGAAAAGGGAGAAAGAGCCATGGAAATTGTTTATGTTGAAATTTACTCCACCACAAACCGTTAAGAGCATTGTCGCCGATCTAAAAAACAAGAAAAGAAGCGTGAAGCTTTTGGGGACACTGATATGGTATCGGCCAAAGAACCTCCAACGCTCAAACTAGTCCTGATCTCAAGTTGAGAATCGGTTTTGGGCTTTCGTATGCAAATACAGCGTAAGAGTGTGTACATTTGCTTTAGGTTATAATGGAGTATTTATACACTTGGTTTTGCCTTTCTCACCAAGGTAGGAGGAGGAAACCCTAACTGCCTTGGTTTAAAGTAAGTCCCCGAAATCGGTTCATCCCAATTTGAAAAGTGAAATCTAAGAAAGTATCCAGCATTAAATATGGAGTGAACTTTCCTTTTGGAACCCTCCTCAACTCTTACCACATTTAAGTCAAGGGAATCCGTTCTGATTAGTTCAGATCATCCAAGCTAGTTCAATGGGTCTTGTTGTTCCTCCATCTTGGGCTTGATCGGCCCAGCATGGTGGGAAATTTTAACTATACAATTAGCCCGCTAGTCATCGAGCCAATGTAGCCCAGCTAAATGACATGGTTACTGTTTATTTGTCCGCCTATATTTTTAACTTTGGAAAAATCAACCACCTGCTTGACACCCAGTCGCCCACTCGCCCCCCCGATGTAATGGTGAACAAACGTGCACGATCTCAATTATTAATTCAAATTTCAGATCTCGATCATGATCATCCATTGCTAGGGTTTAATTACTTCCCAAACCCATTTTCACTTTCACTTCATCTCACTCGCACCCGCATTGTGCGTTTGTCTCCCGGCTCCTTTTCAGTGTCGTTCCACCAATTTCAGCCAACTTCTAGCCCTTAAATCCCCTGTTCAATCCCATTTTTGTGATCGCGGAAAGTCTTCGGCCATTGTGGGGTAGCTTTTCATATGTTCTAGATCAAATTTGAATGGAAACTCCAAAAACCTATTCCTCGATTGTTCTTTGTCTCCGTCCATCCCTCTCCATTCCAGCAAATCCTCAAGTTAGGGTTTCAGTCTCTCTCTTCTTGAAAATTTACTTGACTTTTGTTTGGGCACCAAAATGTCCTCTTAAGAATTCCATACTCCTATCAATCACCATCTAATCTACTCAGATTATTCCATTAGCTATTCTATTAGTGTTATAGATTCAAACCAAGTAGCCAGACAAAACTTAATGCCGCACGCCAAATCTAGTGTTAAGAGAAACAAGCCGGATGGAAATATGTCTAAACTTGTAATCATGCTCATAATCTTAATCAAAACTGACACTCTCTCAATCTTTAAACCCAATGACATGTCGTACCTTAAGGAGAGGTATATGCTTCCAAACAATACCGTGTTATCTGCTTCTAAAGTAATAGAGAGAGGGCAGATTCTATTCATGATAGATGGATCTGCTTCTGCGATATGGCCTTTGAGGTTGGGCTTAGACTTCCACTTCACCACATCACTAATATGGTGTTAAATTATTTTAACCTCACGCCCGAGCAACTTATGTCAAATGAATGACGCTACCTCTTAGGACTCATCATCCTTTCTAAAAAATATGGGCAACCTATAAATATGCTCATTTTCCTCCGCTTCTTTTACCTGAAACTGAGCAATGAGGGCAGATACACATTTTACACTCGGAGACAAATCACACTTCTGAATGACACACCGACTTGTGACAAATGTTGGAAAGACATATACTTATTCATTAAGAGGGAGGGTCTATTCGATTTGGTCTGCATGTTCGAATCTGAGGTTCATCCAACATGGACTGAGAGAGGTATTTTATTATGCACTTTATAGAAACTTTCTTTTTTTAATTTCGAAAGGCCAAATTGATTTTCCCTTTGTGCAACCCTGAACCTTAGTGCTAAACTTTCAACCAACACCGATCATAACAACTCAATAGATATCCTTTGAGGGGCGAGGGGAAAAAGCCTCTAACTTTTGCTTTCTGAAGAATCATTCCGTTAATTGGTTACTAGCCTTTCGAGCACCGAGCCTCAGAAGTAAGCCCTTCAGAACTATAGGCGACCAAATCTCTGAAGGTATCCCTCTTTCTATCCTTAAAGTTCCTTATTTACACATTCTTAAAGGTTACATTAGATTGTTGTATGGCGAGGCAACTGACCCTTTGTGGGCTTCGTATCCAATAGTAGATATTGGCAAGCTCAAGGTGAGGATACCAACTAACACGGAGCTCACCGAGCTCCAAAGGAAGAAGAAAAAGAAGAAGGCCATGCAACATGCTGGCAAATCCACCCTGAGTTAAGATCCGAGCCAACCCCAAATGGCATGATCTTAGTCCAACCAAAGGACTTGACGATTGCCATTCTGGCTAAAAAGTCTCCTCCCCCAAAGAGGCAAGGACTACCGAGCCCCCCAACAGCATATAAGGGCATGACCCCTCAAGCCCCTAAGAGAAGCTTGGGACTTGAAGAAAGCTCCACTGTCTGCATGGACTCCAACTGGGTGGCCCCTATAATGGAAAGTCTGATGACCCAACATGATCAGGTCATCCTTAAGAGAATGTCCTTTGAGTAGATCGACAAAAGTCCGAACAGTATGCTCTCAAGGTACATCCATATTATAATACTTTTCATTCCTCTATTTATTTCATCTCATAGCACTAACCCTTGTGCTCCGTCGCAATTGGCTCAAAATAGCAAGTACCTCTACTAGGCCTGGTCCAAGGAGGACAACACCATTAGAAAGAAGGCCGAGGAGTACAACAACATTGTAGTGACGAAAATAACACTTGAAGAGGATGGCCTCTACATCAAGCAAGTAGTTGTTGATGCCAATGTTTGAGCCAAGCAACTCGAAAAGAAATAGTCTGAAGCAGACCTAAAATTGGTTGAGAAAGAGAAAAAGCTGGAATCCCTAAGGTAAGATTTCTCGAGGGTCGCCTTTGAGTGAAATGAACTGCAAGTCAAAGCCTCTTCTTGGTAGCGCAAAAAAGAAGAACGTCTATTGTAAGGGGGCCCTCGATACCGTCCCGAAGACCAAAAATGACATGATCCGAAAGTATAAAGCCGAGGAGACCAACTAGCCAACCTTTGAGTCGAG
Source organism: Rhamnella rubrinervis (assembly GCA_007844105.2). NCBI lineage: Eukaryota > Viridiplantae > Streptophyta > Magnoliopsida > Rosales > Rhamnaceae > Rhamnella > Rhamnella rubrinervis. The sequence continues at coordinate 17,111,410 of CM017582.2, read as the reverse complement.
CAAAGATGAGGGTGGCGATGATGAATCCACTGAGATCTACTCTGGCCAGGATGAGCCAGATAAAGTTGAGGGCAATTTCGGGCCATTACGAAGACTGGCAAGCAGAACGATGATAACCTCTTCAAGGATCCACCATCAGCGCCAAAGGTGATCCTATCTCTAGAAGATTCTTTTGAATAAGCAATGGTGTTGGTTAAGGCCAAGAGAGCAAGGCCAAACATAAATGCTAGGGAGGTATCCTGCCATGCAACCTTGCCGAGGGGAGGTCGAGTAGTTTGACTTGTTTTCTTACCTTTTGTTGTTTTTTTTTTTAGCTTGTGTATGTTACAGTACTTTTATCTCTGCCGAACTTTTATTGCAATGTATAAACTTTGGTTGACTCCGCTTTTCACTTTTAATTACTCTCATATCCAAGTGTACTTTTCTATCCAAGTAAAGCTAACAGTCTAATTGTAATTGACCAAGTTATGTGAAAAAAATTAACTAACCTAACCAAACCGTTGTGCCCATCCTCCAAGTCGGTCCAAAGCCGTTTGGGTTCTACCCCGTTAAAATTTTGAATGTAAAAGAGCCAAAAAGAATAGTTAGCCTTCCGGACGCCTGTCCTTATTCTGTTAGAGCCAAAAGATGAATAATTCCAAATTCAGGGCCAATTGACCAGGTAGCACAACCTGAGTTGACCTTGGCCCAATTTCATAATTAAGTTGTATCGCGAGTATACCTCGGCTCATAAGGTATAAAGATTAGGGAAAATCCTTTCATTAGTCCTTTAATTTGAATGCATCTGCAATAAAACAAAATATAGAATGTGCGATTTATATAATATCAAATGAATATTTTATTGACTTGAACAAAGAGATAACAAGATGGGTGCAACTGCACTATACATTGTTCTTCCTAACAAATTATAGTGGTAACAACAACGTAGATAAGCTGAACTCCAGCTACGAAGCATGTATGTACCATTCAAGGATTGTAGGCGATAAGCCTCTGGTCACAGAACCTCCATGACTCGATAAGGACCTTCCCAAGTGGGGCCAAGCTTCCCAGAATTCAACTCTTAGGTCTTTGGGAAGGCTTTGCATAGCACAAAGTCCCCCACCTTAAACCTTCGAGAGCGAACTTTGGAGTTATAATGTCTAGCAATGCATTGTTGATACACTGTCATCCATATCAGAGCCTGTTCACATTGTTTTTATGAGCTTTCTTGCGACCTCCACCTTAGTTTGTCATTCGTCTCCTAGGTTGCAAAGGCAATCTAGAAGGTTGGAACTGCAACTTCCGCAGGAATTACGGCCTTTGTCCCATAAACCAAAGCGAAAGTGAGCTCCTAGTCGCATTGTGCGGTGTGGGTCGACTTGCCCATAGCACTTTCAGTAGCTTATGAGGTCATTTGCCCTTGGCCACTTCCAATCGCTTTTTAATATTGCTTATGATGGTCTTGTTCACTGATTTAACTTGGTTGTTACTGCAAGAATGTATTAATGTAATCTCAATTAGCACATCAAAACAAGTTCTAGAGTACAAAGTATAACATGAATATCACTCACAAAATAATTAAAATTCTAGTAGGCTCAAAAGGCTCACTTATGTTTAAGTTTATCAAACTAACCCTTCTAATTAAATGCAGTTAACTGCCATAATAATTTCAGTCAATTAAGCCACCTAAACTATGCATGTTATCTATTGGGTTTCGGTCCTTAATCCCCATTAATAAAGCAAATACTCGTTTAATCAAGATATTAAAATAGAGAAAAGATTAAGCAACAAAATATGCTCAGATCGTAAAAAACTAAACCTAATGCAATGTAAAATAAAAATAACAACATCGGCAAATATATAAAAGAAACTAAACAAAACTAACTAACTAAAAAAATAGACCTACAGTTAACAGATATCACTTTCCCCACACTTGAATCACATTATCCTCAAGATGTTGAAAGTATAATTAAACAGAGAAAAATAAAATAAGCCAAGTAAAAAGATAAGAAACTCCCCAAACACAGTCGAAATCTGGTAGATGGTGGCTGAAACTGAACCAAACTGCTTGAAAATGCTTAAGATGCTCCTTTTGGTACTATACCAAGTGCCAACCCAGAGAATCTCAGGCCCAATAACATGCCTTTTTTTTTTTTTTTTACAGAATAATAAATTACTTTGGGTTGCCTCCTACACAACACTTTTATTTAACATCGTTAGCTTGACATGACCGAGTTCTTAATTATTTATCCCGTGTCCAAATGTTGAATTTTCACTTATCGAAGCACACCTTCCAATTCATCATCACCATCGCTTTCAAATACTTTTTTCACTACTCTATCAATAATGTCAATGGAAAATATAGATTCAGAGTTAGCAGTGTACCTCATAGTATTAAGAATATTGCTCATCTTTCTACTCAAAACACCTTCTTACTCCTTTTTCCTACCTCTATTCATCTTGATAGGAAAAAGCGGACAAGCAAATTTATTAAACTCAATAATTGATGGATTAGAAATTACCTTTACTGAAAAAGAAGATTGGGTATCAGCTTTATTTTTCTTTTGTTGGTTCTTGGTCTTAACTAAGGTGACCTTTATGGGAACTTCAATTTCTCTTACACCTCCTAATGTAATAGCCTTCAACTCCTCTATAAGATTTATAGGTCGTGAGGGTAATTTTCCAAAAATTTGTGTTTCAATCCTGCTCATGGATGTCGCCAACTGACTTACTTGATTCTCCAGATTTCGGATGTTTGTTTGCATTTCCTGCTGAAACTGTTGCGTACTAATCGTAAGAGATTTAACAATATCTTCAAGTGATATACCTGATTTGGGAGCTTCTACTGGTTGTTATCTTGGTGGATAAGGTTGTTGATAACAGTTCTGACCCATATTGTTCCCATAATGGAAGTTTGGATGATCTTTCAATCCTGGATTGTACGTATTTGAGAATGGATCATACTTGTATTGATATTGTTCTGGAAAACTTCCTACTGCATTAGTTTGGTGAACTGAATCCTCTTCTCACAATATTTGACACATATCAGTTATATGCCCTTGGATAAAATAAATTCCACACATCTTCACAACTTGAGCATTTCCTACAGCCAATTGATGCACCAAAGAAGTTAAGTTAGATATTTGACACTCAATATTAGAAGTACCTACCTCATGAACCTTTTCATTGGCACATTTGAGCTCGTTCCAAACTGCTTAGAATTGATGGCCATTGTTGAAATGAGACATTGAGCTGCATCAAGGGTTTTGTCCACCAAAGCACCGCCACTAGTAGCATCCACCATTCTCCTATCCATTGGTAATAATCCTTCGTAAAATTATTGAATCAGAAGTTAGTCGCTTATTTGGTGATGTGGGTAGCTGGCACACAATTTCTTGAACCTTTCCCAATATTCATACAATGTTTCTCCATCATATTGCCTAACTCCACAAATTGATGTTGGCAACTCGTGAAGCAGGAAAATACTTTTCTAGAAATAATCTTTTCATCTTATTCCACGAAGTAATAGACCCTGAAGGTAAGTAATACAACTAGTCCTTTGCTGCCTCACCAATAGAAAAGGGAAAAGCTTTCAACTTGATTTACTCCTCAGAAATTTCTTGCGACCTCATACTAGAACATACCACATAAAACTCGTCCAGATGTTTGTGGGGATCTTCACCTACAAAACCATGAAAAGTGGACAATAAATGTTAAAGACCAGATTTTAATTAAAATGCAACCTCTAAATTAGGAAATTCAATACATAATGTCTACAAATTCAAATTTGGAGCAGTCAACTACTTTAGAGTCCTGTTATCAGCCATATTGTGAGGTAGTATTGTCGTGTTCTCTGTCTCAGAATCACTACTATGAACCCAATTAATAGTCAAATTTACACCCGACGAAGCTTGAGGAATAGGTGATGAAGAACCAGCTTTGTTTTTCTGCTTCGTTGCCTTTCTCAATCTTCAATCAGTCTTTTCTATCTTTGGGTCACATTGTAATTCTCCTTGTCAAGATAACTTGGTCATATACTACACAACATACACTCGAATATAAATTAAAAAGAAAAATTAGAAATAAAATCAGCGTACAGTCCATGGCAACGACGCCGAAATTTTGATGGTCTAGCCATGTCACACAAAAATTAAATAATTAAAATTACCAAACATGTAGTAGTGGCTAGTTCAAGTCGAATCCACATGGACTGTTGATATTTTAGTTTTGGATTCCTTTTTAATTTCAAATTAAATAAAAACTAATAGAACAATGGGGGATTTTAGCAAACTCGATTAATATCAAATGAAAAGCAAATTAAATAAAACTTAAACAATTAAGATAATAAAGTTTCGATTCAAAATACTTTCGTATCATCATTTTGCATGTGATCATAGATATAGATAACTCAATTTCTTATTTAGTTTATTATTAACAAACGGTGCAACCAATTTATTACAATCTTTCCTTAATTTTGAATAACCCAGAAACGTTCATAAATTAATTCCGATTCTGAAAGGTTTAGAATCAATGTGATCCAAATCAAATCAGAATTGTTTTAATGATCTAGAAAGAAGCCAAAATTAGACAAACTCTACAAATGCTGCAAAATTTTAATCTATTCTATATTTTTCAATTACTAATAATTATTAGAATCAAAGTACGACTTAAATTTAATTAGCATGCATTAAATCACATATATAAATCTGTAGTATAATTATATATAATTAAAATTTACCCAGAAGAAGATAGGCTGAATAATTAATTAAATTGATAACAATTGTGTGTTTAAGTCTCACACATACTCAACTAATAATTGTAAATAACTTCTACCTGAAAGAAAAGACTTGAGCTACTCATCCAAGTGAATATACAATTCAAAGAGTAAATTCTCTTGTAGCCGTCTTCTTTCTAAACCTAAAAATATGAGTCTATTTATAATAAAATCCTAACCCTTCTTGTTTAACACTTTAAAACCCTAGAATTACAAAATTGCCACTAGTCATTGTTGCAATAAGTCAAGCACCTGACAAAAGACCTGACTTGGTACCTAACACCCACAGGTTTACTCGTCAAATATCGTTAAATTTTCGTTCATATGTCAGGCCCAATGTTAGGCGCCTAACATTGCACCTGACTTACTCTGGCATTGTCGATGTTGAGCCTTTCCTCGATAGCATGTCAGACCCAATTTCAAGCGCCTGATATTGCATCTGATAGCAACTTCAAGTCCAATTTTGACCTCAATGAATTCTGTGTCTTTCAAAACTCAAAACATAAAAGTTGTAGGTCTTGTTCTTCCCGTTCCATAGCATCTTGAATAATCTCAATCAGAGCTCGGATGAGAGAGTTATATCCAAATTACAAAGTAGTGTCAAATTATCTAAAATTGTCCAATTAGCTTTGTTTTACACTTAACTCCTCCATGTGCATCCTAAATCAAAATATAAGAATAATTAGCACATTGAGACACTAAATAAGTATAAAAGACTAAACATTAAAGGAACAACAATATGACATTTTGCATGCTCATCAACATGTTCCTGTTGACAATTTCAATTAGATCAATATCTATGTATACATGTAATGGTAGGGAAGACTGGCAATTCTGCAAGTTCTTTATTACTTCATCACTTTGTGATAAGGACCTGCAGAATTGCAGGGAGAACCTGTCAATAGGTCTAATGTTACTTGATCAATTCATGATGAGGACTTGCAGAATGGGAAGGTGGCCTTCCAGTCTTTAGGTCCTTTGTTACTTGATCACTTTGTGATGAGGACCTGCAGAAGTGCAGGGAGGACCTACCATTATGCAGTTCTTTTGTTACTTTATCACTTTGTAATGAGGACCTGCAAAATGGCTGGTTCTCCCTACCATTCTGCATGTTCGTTGTTACTTCATCACTTTATGATGAGGACCTGCCATTCTGGATGTTCTTTGTTACTTCATCACTTTATGATGGGGATATGCAGAATAGTCAGTCCTCCCTATTAGTCTGCAAGTCATACTTACTATTCTTTAGTAGAAATGGTAATTTGGAGCTGCAAAATAGCAGGTCTAACCTACCAAATGATAGGTTCTCAATATAAATTACAATGAAATTTGGAAAAATTTCGAATGCATTTCTTTTATTGAATAAATTCAATTAAATTCATTAAATTTAAATGTCATTACATATTACAAAAATATTTACATCACCTATCATGGAATGTCTACAACTAATTTCTCCCTAAAAAAAGTGACATCTATATCGTAGAAATTGAATTGCCGTTTAGCGACCATGTATTCTGTGTACTTTATCGTCTATATTCCATAATCACCCTTGCACATAAAAAATTTAGAGAAAAGTTAGGGTTAAAGTTACATAAAATAAAATCATTATAGTCAAATAAGTTATAACGAACTTATAAAACTTTCTATTGAGGTACGTTTGTGGCCGACTTACGTCTGATGCCGAATGGTTCCAGGTTACTATTTCCTTCAATCTTTAGTTTCAGAAAAAATGTCATAGTACTCATGGACCATGAGGAGGTATGAAAATAGCACCGAAAAACACTTAATATTCCTGCACTGGAACAAATCTTTAGTCATGGCATTGTAGGGGTTGTATATTGTAACGGCCAGGTTCTTGATGTCAATTTTGGCCACTAACCAATGTTTGTTGTTGTTGTTATCCGACACATATATCTATAGTAAAATAAGATCCCATTACACATATTTTGTAATAAGAATTACTTTAAATAAGTGAATTAGGGTTCAATAAATACTCACATAATCAACCTCAAGCGAAGACTTTGATCCAACAGGGAGCGTGCCTAACGCATACATGATGAATGGAGAATCATTCATCTCCTTCTCCCAATCAGCAGTGTCAGGCAACTCTTCCTCCTCTCTATCGCCTTTCGTATGTTCAAACTGCTAGTTCAGATGTTTCGTATATCACGCATGAATTAAACTCTGTTAATCATATAAGGCTAAGTAGCATGAACTTAACATGACACAAGTAACTGATGTCATATTTTCTTACCAAAAACATGCAGTCAGTGACAATAGCTCGCTAATCGTACATTTAAGACGAATTTATCATCCTCCTCTTGGTATAGGATAAGGCGGCATCTATTTCCTAAAAAATAAATTAGATAACATGTTAGAGTTACTCATAAAAAATATAGACGAATAAAAAACTAAATAACAATTGAATACGTACTAGATCACTGAACCATACTCCACTTGTCAAAATCAGCTGACATGAACTCTTTTCTAGCGCATCAGTCTCCTGGATGTATTGTGGTAGATGAGTCGTCAATGAAGGTGGACAATGCAGCTTTCTCTATAGGATCTATTAGAGTTAATGGTTCCCAAACTGGTGCAGCGGGCACGACGAACAATGGCTAATATGTAATCATTTAGTAACGTACTAAAAAAATAATCTACACAATGTAAATACTAAATTTACATAAGCAATATAGATTACAGTGGGCGCAAAATGATTTATGAGTTAACGGACAAGAGAGGGTAAATTTTGAATTTCATTCTGTTGTCGCATTTCCTCTCTCATCTCAGTCCGGATGCTAACTAACTCACTACGCATCTCCTCAATTTGCATCTCCAATGTCGAAGTATGTTGGAATTCTAACAAAGATGCATCCTTTGTACCCTCGGAAGCAAGTGAGGGAAGCATAGTAGGTTGGGATTGGGAGGCTTCAACTCGGAACACTGGTAGACCATAGTATTTCTTGTCGCTAGGCCGATGCCAGAAGGTCTTCATATATGTTTGCTGAATTTCCTCCTTAGTTGGGTGCAATTCATTTTTTACCGTATACTGAAACAAATAAGATAAAATAAATAAAGTTAGTAACATACAATTAAATATTGCAATGCTTAAGTAATTATGGTAGATGGAAGACTTATGTCCTTTCGGTCAAATACTACAGTGGCCAATTTGTTGTATTGGAGAATGGATGGGCACGACCATACTAATATCCTTGGTATCCAAGTGAACCTATGATATTTACCACGGGGTCTAATTATGGCGACAATGGGAATGGTTTCAAAACCCCATATCTGATACACAATTAAACAAAGTCAAATAATTAAGGAAATCCAGTACATTTAATTTATAAACTATTTAAATATGGTATGTACCTGAAATAATCCACCTATACTGTAATTTGCAACCTCATGCCCCCATTTAATCCTAGATCACATAGATACGATGGTCGCTTCATAGGTCAAATTACCCTATAGATATCTACTACACAGATAGTCATTTTGTATAATATTGAAGTTGTTATTTCTCACCAATCTCTTCTTGTCCCCGCCAAGTAGCACCGTCTCTCGAAAGTAGAACATATAACACTTGACATTATCAACAACTTCTTTCTCATCGAAATCCAAGTCATCAAATGCCTTACTGAATTCGCCTTGTGTCATTGGTCCACGTTTGCCAAAAAACTTAATCCACAAGTCGTAAGGGAGATGTTTCAATTCTGAGTCGCAAGGGAATTTGCTGCAGTTCAATTCTGTTATCATTACTAAATATTTCATATCAAACCTCGCCTCGGTACTGTTGAAATCAAACTTTATCACATTTTTATCTTCACACTCAACTTGGTGCAAGAAGAGATGGTTAATTAATCTACCACAAAATTGAATAGTCTTGATTTCAAAAAACTTCCCAATCCATGAAGCTAGCAAATTGTTCATGCCATTACTTAGCTTATTCTTTATAACATTAATTATGCGATTGAGATTGGAGTTGCTTATGAGGTGTGCATGGTACTTCTTATCAGCTGTGACAAGACAATACACAACCTGAAAATATGGTGAACATATTTGATTTAGAAACATGGTAAATGAGTTAAAACATCAAGCCAAAATCAAATAAAATGAAAGAAAACATTACTATATGAATCTGCCGTTTTGTAGATTTAACCGGCCCTTCAGTAGGTCGTATATAATTTGCTCTGTTTCCCTACCAAAAGGCAGGTCCGACCGCCCATAATGCAGGGAAACATACTAAATTTGATGTACTTTAGGACCTGTAAAATGGGAGGTTTGACCTGATTGAGATAAAATGCAAAAACCTCTCAAACGGCATGTTGGACCTGCCAGATTGCAGGGCCAAAATTGTATTATTTGGCTGGTCCTTTCCCTAATCCATAACATTTAACACAGACCTGCCAAATAGCAGGTCCGATCACCCTCCTTAGAGATCCTCATTTCGATAGCAAACAATGCAATCTTGGCCCTACAATTTGGCAGGTCTTTGCATTTTGCAAGTTCTAAAGTGTTTCAAAGTTAGTCTATTTCCCTACATTATAGGCGGTCGAACCTGCCAGTTGGCAGAGAAATAAAGCAAATTATATGAGGACCTATAAAAGTGTCGATTGGACCAATAAAAGGCCCCGGTCGGACCTGCAGAAGGGGCAATCATACCTGTAGAATGGGCGGTCAGACCTGCAAAACGAAGTTTGCAAAGCAAATGTGGATCTATAAAAGGGCAGGTTCTACCTGCAGTTTTGAAGGGATTTGAATTTTTTATAATTTCCCTACAAAACAGCATAAGAGATCGGCCATTCTGTAGGTCTACAATCAACATACAATAGGTCCCCTAGGCCATATTACAGGTCCACTATATAAAGTCCCTAGAAGATTGTAGGGCAACCTGCAATCACGCAGGGATTCAACTCCAATTTCTGCAATCTCATAGGGAGTTTGAAAGCCATGCCACTATGACTTCAACTCCTACAAGAATATAGGAAATTTTAATAACTAATTGAACATAGGTTCCCCTTATTTGTTTCTAAACCTAATTTTTATAATGTTGTGACAACCAAATAACTAGACAAATCTAATTTTTACATCCAATTCAAATAAAAAATTATTTTTTTAAAAAAATATACAGGGTATAAGAAAACAAATCGGTTGAGATTGTTGAGATGTAATGTTGATGGTAATTGAAATTGGGGCATGCTCTTCGATGTTATGATGTCTTTTTCTCTACAGGTAGTGAAACCAGGGATTCAATTAATTTTTAATCAGTTTAGGCTACACATATAAATAATATAAAATCTAAATATAAAGATTAAAAATTTATAATATAAAAATTAATTGGTCAATTTAGATTAGCCATCCTTTTATTTTGAACTGGTAGGCTATATATATATATGTATATATATATATAAGAAAAGTAAAATAATATAAAATTTTATGTATGAAACATCAAAATTTCATAAATCCAAATCAATTTTTCGGTTTCGATTAATCAACTGTTATATATTTGAGCTTCAACCTCGTTTGAAAAAAATACGGAATACTGTTTTATTTAAGCAATGGTGTTGTGGTAAAACATTATCCGTGTCAAAATTTCTGTAAAATTAACGACAAACAACAACGCATTTAATAAAAAGTATTATTGTTGAGTTAAATTAACAGCGGTTTCAAATAAAGTGACGTCAAATGCTTTGAGGGAAAATTTTAAAATAAGTGATGTGAAATTATATCTTTTATTTGGCGGAAAATTTTCCCTCTCGTAATGTCGTTGGTTTTCCAAGTTAGTACTTCCAATTTTCCCCTAAAATTTCTACCAAATTTGAAACCCCCTTCTCAGATTACCTTGTTCTCAAACTCGATCGATCTTCTCAAATTTCGCTCGATAATCTTTCCGGCGCTGAGTGGTAACGTGAGGTTGGTTCATCCTCTGTAGGCCAAACCACAAACGGAGAAAAATTAGCTGAACCTCGGAGACTCAACTTTGGCTTTCTTCTCAGCCACCATCTTCAAGCCCGGTCTCTTCCTTCGAGTTCATGTACTTTTTATTTCCTTTTTCCTCGCATAGACCATCTTCTACTTTCATTTTTTTTTATATTATGTTTTAGGGTTCTCGTTTACTGATTTTCGTATTAATAAACCAGAGACTTCCAAACACTCTCTCTTGGCTATGGCCGAAACCCAAGATGGAAATTTTTTGGCGCGATAGATTGCCCCTCTCAGTCTAAAAGTTTACTAAAAATCAGAGTTTCCATCCCAAAGCCGAAAGATAACGATCACAGGTCCTCTCATGATAAAACCTATCGGCAAGGTTTTCTGAAGCTCTATTTTCAGCTTTTCTTCAAACAGCGACAACGGGGTTGCAGTTATTGTGTTGCCTTAATTTATCTCCTTTGCACAATCTCTCTGACCTTCGTTCTCCAAGCTGCTGGTTCCGCCGTGCATTTCGAACCAGAACCTGCCGTATCCCTTCTAATTCAAAGCATTCAAGACGGATATCGACTTAGGTACTTCCTCTATTTCGAGGACTCCGACCATCCATGAAAGTGTTCTAGTCCAATATATATATATTTTTTGAGGTATAATGCTTTTCTACGCATTGAATTTTTCTTTTCTTTTCCTTTTTGCCCTAGTAATAGTGGCGCTCGTCGTTGTAAATTTTATGCTTTGTTTGTTTGCTAGGAATACTTATACACGGAACAAGAAAAGAATTTTGGACTTTGAAATTTGATTTTTTATGCAGTTTGGGGCCTTCTGTGACTTCAGTTCCTTTTTGAGATGCTAATCTAAAGCAAATTTATAATTTCAGGGTCTTATCGATTTTTTTTATTTTTTTATTATTATTATAGTTCCTCACGGGAAGCAAAGCTTTGTTTAAAGCTTAACCTTAGATCCTGGGTTTTTTACGAACCTTTTGTCAAAACATGGGTTTTGACTCAGATAGCGGTTCTAAAGATGGGAGGGATGCAGGTCAGAAAGCTGACTGACTCAAGTCTAAGTTGTGAATTTAAATTTTTTTTTCTAATATTTATTATTATTTTTATTGTATTTAATTTGCAATGCAAAGCTGAAAAGGAAAACGTACCCTTAATTAAAGGCTTATATGTGTGCTTTCTATACTTTATTCTTGACTTTACCATTTTATATTTCCTTTAAGCTCTAATATTTTATGCGGTTGACGAGGAAGAATATGATGAGACTGGTGGGGGTAATCAGTTTTTGGGATTTATGTTTGGCAATGTTGATAACTCTGGGGATCTTGATGTTGATTACTTTGATAAGGTAACTACATTCTTCCCATGATGTTATTCTAATTGTTTTTGGTATCCTTTTGTATCAAATTAGTATATGTGTTGAATTAATTCCTTGAAACTTCATTTGAATTGATTATTAATCGACTTCATAGAGGATTTATGTAGTGTCTTTATGCTTCATAAACGTAAAGTTTCCTTCATACAAAACAAAACTCCATAAATGATTCCACCCATCCTTTATATATTTATGGTTGACATAATCACTAAATACAATCACTTTTCCATTAAATACAATATAACGGTTCATTAGAAATGCACTTCATTGCATTATTTCACTTTGACATTTTTCTGGGGTGTATATACTTCTTCAGAAATTTGATTTGTAGTTAAATATAGTTGCTTGCTTAAAAATTTCTAGTGAAACAGAATATTTCCCTGGCTTGGTGTGCAGAATTTTCTGGCTATTATAATATCAATTGTTTTGTTCAATTGGCTTTGGTTTATAGTTTCTACCATCTTATCTGCTTGTAAACTTTCATTCTGTTAGCAGTGTTCTTTGTGATTAGTTATTTATCCTTGATTTTTTCTTTATTTTTGGTAGCGTGTGGTTTGCTGCAGTTGATGCCCTTACAACATATTTAAGATGCTTTGTTTCTCCAAACTCTGCTAACAATGGGATTCTTCTTCAACCAATGCTTTGTATCTGAGTAGGTATGTTTATGGTTGCAAACTCTCTTTTGTTATTTCTTGATGTTACTTTTATTTTTTAGTGTTTATGTTACATGTGAATTGCTTCCAATGTAGCATATGTCAATTGTCTGTTTTATTCTTCACATATGTTAGCTTTTATGTGACTCAAAGCAGGACTTTGTCCTTTATATGAGCTGCCAAGGAACTGCCAAATTTGAAATGTGAAATTGACATATTTGCCAAATTTATTCATTACGAGGTCTCTCTTAGACAAAAGAGATGCTTTATCATAAAAGTGAAAATTACTAATTGACATCTAATTGTTAATATACATTTTATGTTGCTTTCATGTGCCTTGATCTGTCAGTTGCTTTTCTGCATCCTGAAAGTTAAGTAAAAAGTCAAGTGCCTCCTCAATTATTTGGTGACAAAGAATTTAGAATCTTTGTTGAGAAGTCAAGAACTTGTAAGTGAAAAATCTAACCTTCTTCATAAATTTTTTTTTTCTTCCATGTATTTATGCCTTTCAATAAAGCTTTTACTTATGTACCTGCCACCAAAAATTGTCATAGTCAAGACAATCATGTACTAATCTGCCTCTTCTTCTGTTTAATATAATCCTCCTCCTCTGCCTCTTCTTCTTTTACTTTTGCGTACAAGTTCTCTATTTTTTTTTTTTTTTTTTTTTATTGCAGAGGAAACATAGAAGTTGGAGTAAACATGTAGCAAAAAGGTGCGCTCTCCTGTATCTCCCTACTTTCTACATTTATACAATCTCTCTCTCTCTCTCTCTCTCCCCTTTTACTTTCTGGTACCTCCCAACTATCTTCACTTGTCTACATTTATACAAGTGGAGCTGACCCTAACTTGGAGCCTTCAAACAACACTCTCTACTTAGATTAATAATTTTTCTAGTTTCATTTGGGACACATAAAAAGTCCTACTGTTAGTATTAGGTTTGAAAATTCCTCTTCCACCATGCACAACCATTTTCCAAATGACTAAAAAAATTAAGTCTGTTTGAAATGTTTATAATGTTCAGGGAAACAGAACAGAAAGTAAAATAGAGCATGAAAATTTCTCTTCGGATTTTGTTCTTCTTGTTTGGATCTGACCAAGTCTGCATAATATGAAGAATTAGTTGGGCTTTGGTTTTGTTTGGCTATTCATATATGTCTTTGTAATTCTCTCTTTACTTAGAAAGAGGAGAAAGCCTATAGAATAGAAAAATATAAATGAAAGGAAACATCTCAACTAATTAGTTCCAATACAGTTAAATATTGAGGTATTTCAGATTCCAAGAATTGTTTCTTAAAGATTTGAATTTTGTTCTATATTTCCTACATTTTTCTCAGTGGTCAAACAGAGTGTATCTGACATATATCTATGAATGCTTGCTGTAAGTATATCCCTGTATATATTTCATTTGGGTTTAATTTGTCAGTAGTAGCATAAGGCTTAGGTTTTTCTCTCTTTTTGTTTCAACTTTTTTTCTCATTTATTGCTGTGCGGTAGATGTTGATCGATTCCATAGTAAAATACTGGAGTCATACTAACAGAGGGAGAGTGAATGAATGAATCATCTCACATTGCCAAACTGTACGTTAGTCAATTTATTTTGTGTTCATACAATCTCACTCGGGGTATGATTGGATGCTTGCAGTGAATTTCAACTCATTCATGAGTTATGTTTATAAATTCTATCAGCCTCTCAAAGAACTGAGCTTATACGTGCAACATTGTCCACATTGCATGCTTTCCTCTCATGGATTCACTTGGGTTATATTTTTGAATTCCAATTGGTTTGTACCTTCCAACTTCCATGGTTCTTGTCAGTTACCAGTTTGAAGAAAATGCTTTTAACTTTTGATTTCTGTTTGTCTTACAGATTGAAACACTTCTAAAGTTTTTCCCTGTGTCATCATATCGGAACCTCACTTTTCAGTGTTTAACAGAGGTACGAGTTTTGATTTATTAAAATATTGCTTCTTAAGTAAAGATTAAGTTGCTGCTCTTAGCAAAGGTTAAGTTGCTACTCTTAACACCAAGCTTTCAGTGTTGTGCCATTGCATTATGTTCTAAGCTGCAGTTTTTGAAGTTCTTTGACTTCACTTTATCTTATAGGACCTAGAACTAAGTAAACACTTGTCTACATATTTTCATACAGTATCTTCTCCATTTTCTCATTTCACATATCTTTTCCTTGAAGAACTATGTTGGTAAAGGTTACTAAGCTTTTGTTGAATAAGCAGATGCATTTGTTACCTGGCATGGTTGATGGCCTTGGTTCTCCACTTATGCAAAGGCGGCAGCTATATGTTGTTCCAATGTCAAAGTTGAGATTGCTTATGATCTGTCATATGGCTAAGCCAGAAGAGGTTCTTATAGTTGAAGATGAAAATGGGAGTATTGTTTGTGAAATGATGAAGGACAATGATGTTCTTGTTCAGTATAAGGTTGGAATTTTGTTTTAGCATTATCCGAATCCATTCTATACAGCTGAAAATTCATGTGTAACATCTTGTCTAACGAGAGTTACAGTTCACTATCAGGGAAACCGTATTTTTTTTAGTATTGGTATATGGTCTCCATAGGCTAGTTACTATTATGCTTGCTTATAAAACAAACGTCATTTGTATGTTCTATTAAATGAAGGATTGCTATTTTAAAAGTTATATTGAGATCATAAATTGTACTACGTGCATATATCTGATTGTTATTCATTATGGGATGACTCTGCCATTAGTTACTGTATTGGGTCTTTTCTATTTACTGATTAAAATTATCTTCATTTTTTGAGTAATTAATATTTCAATGGTTTATGCTGGAGTCTTTATGGCATTTAAATCTTTAATTGTCATTTCCTATGTTGTTCAATAACTAACAAATCTTGGAAGATTGTAAAATGAATGTATCAAAAGATAAATTTTTAATAAAATAAAAATGAATTTTATTAATAAATTTTTTATTATTAATAAATTTATTAATAATAATAATATTAGTAAATGTAATATTAATAAATATTATAAACTTATTTTCACAATATAAAATTAAATTTAAAATAAGATATAAATATATTAAAAGATGTTTAAAAAAAGCGTCGTCAGTGTATAATATTTAAAATATCTATGATAATATAAAAAAAGTATTGTGAAATGTTAACTTATAAACGATATTATAATATTTTTAACAACAGTTTTGATTCGATAACTATATGATATTTAACATCACTATTTACAAAAAATTTTGTCATATATAAATTATAATAAAATTAAAAAATTATCTTTAAATTGCTTCATCTACATGATGATCAATTTTACAAGAAAAAATATTATTTATGTATTAAAATAATATTTTTTAGGCATCGTTAAATAATAGTGTAACCAACCAATTGGTTGGTTTTCAATATGGGTCTTCAATTTTGATATACACCCTGATCTAGAGATCAAAATTACCATAGGAATTTTTTTTTGGGTATTATTTTTAATTTTTTAAATGATTGATATAATTCATGCATTGTATCATCATAGTACTTTTGAGAAATAATTAAGATATTCCTTGTAAGCGCATATATATATATATATATATATCCCTTCGAATTGTGCCATGCGTGATTGAATCACGACTTACCGGCCCCTGGGTTCTGACCCACATTCACATCCCACAATCACTGACCAATATAGACTACATGATTTTTTTAATAATTAATTAAGAGACTAAATAGAATCACCATGGAAACAAATTTCAGCATAAATGTGCAAGAACAATTTATTGGGGTGCTGACGGCTAGCTCGCTAAAGCCTCTTCATAAAAGCAAGTGCCTCACCAGATCATCCAAGTCTCTGGTTGAAGAACCATTTGGAGTACTAGTGGCATCTTCTGCAAGTCTCTTCCACTTCATCACATTCTTTTTCATCTCCTTACCCTTATCTCCCTCCATCAACTCTCTAACAAGCTTTTCTACCTCATCTCTCTTCACATCTTTGTTAATCTCCATTCCTATCCCCCATACCTTGCAAGTATATCGACAATTTGTCAGTTGGTCACCGAGGAATGGCCAACAAAGCATAGGTACACCAGAAGACAAACTCTCAATGGTTGAATTCCAGCCACTGTGTGTTAAGAACCCTCCAATTGATGAGTGATTAAGAACTTCCTCTTGTTGGCACCAACTTGCTATTAAGCCTCTTCCTTTAGTTTCATTCACAAACTCAGTTGGCAAAATAGCTGACTCACCTATGACCAAATCAGGTCTGATTATCCACAAGAAATGGTGCTTGCTATTTGCAAGTCCCATACCAAACTCCATCAGGTGTTGCGGCGACATGACTGCTATGCTTCCGAAATTCACATACACCACTGAGTTTGGTTGCTTGGTATCCAGCCATTGTAGGCACTCATTCTCTTCCTTCCAAAGACTGTATTTAACAGGCTTCAAAGGGTCTTCAGGAACTCGATCCAGAAGAAGTTGAAGAGGTCCTATAGCAAATAGTTTCGGGAACATAGATGAGATAGCATCCAAAATATCCTGCTCCAAGGTATAGAAAGTGTGAAAAACAACTGCTGAAGCCTTGTGAGCGTTTTCAGTTGCTTCCATGCTAAAGTTATGCAAGGGGTCGTCTTCAGTATCTCTTGCCCAACAAAATCTTGCTAAATCTCTTACGCGCATATCTTTCATTCCAGGAATCCAATCTACATCTTTGTCTAAATAACTATTTGCGTCACTGCTGTCATCTGCAACATCAAAATATGTACAAATAGAATTATTGTAACAATTTTAATAATCAATTATGTAGTCGTATACAATATTGGTAAGCTTAATTTCTATAAATTTCATTACCTAGTACAGGTGGGGGACCTAATTTTTCTACTACAGTAGAAGATTGTTTGATGGCCATGAAGGCGCATACCGGAATTGGATAAAACAACACAACAGGAATTCCAAGTTGTTCTCCGGCGGTGACAGCAACGGGGAAGGACCCATCTGAAAGGATGCGAGTGACAGGAGGACTAGGGTCGCTGAGTCTGGTGAGGAGGTCAAGAAGTGGAGCCATAATCTTCCCTCTGAGGGATTCACAAAGAGCAATTATGTCTTGAGTGGCATTTGGATTCGAAGATGGGAGGCCGTCAGGGATGGTTTCGAAGCGAAAGTCCGGGAAGCCATCTAGGGAATTAGGGCCTAAGGATTTAAGAAGACGATTGTGGTTGAACTCAGTGTTGACATAGGTTATGTGAAAGCCTTTGAAATGAAGGAGTTTTGCTAATTTAAGCATTGCCTTGATGTGGCTTTGAAGCGGGCATGGAATACACACAACATGAGGCTTATCATTAGCTACTACTTGTGCCATTTACGTGTTTGTGTGTGTTTTCACATCGAATAAGATTGATTCAGCTATATACTTGCCTTAGAGCCTTATCTTTATTTTGTCAAAAAATACTCTCCGTCACACATTTGTCTTGGAGTTTTCCACTTGGGCTCCTTGACATTGTCAATACTGCACCGCCTTATAGACTCTTTCACATGCCATCATTGACTCCTGCACCGTGAAAATGGAATATTGATTGAATTCAGTCACCTCTGGGGATAGTGACCTATTTTTTTATATTAGAAATAATCGTAATATTCCTGAGACAAGACAATTTTTAAAATCTTTGAAATCCTTAAATTATACTTTTAATACCGACGACCTTTAAATTATATTATCTTTATTTTTAAACCTTGCCACGTCAAACTCTACATGTTCTGCCACATTTCAAATTTCTTTTTTTTCACTGTCTACTATTTTTTAGAAGCTACAATATAAACATGGAAACAATACACATAAATTACCGGTATTAAATTACCACCGAAGAACATGAATTGTCTATTGAGAAATAAAATAGCAATTGAAACCATTTTTAGAGATCAAAATTAATTTAATAAGATATTAGAGTTTAAAATCTAAATATTTTGAAAATAAAAAAGACTTCAAGGATGGGTGGCCTCCAAATAAGAGGAGCGTTGAGATATAAAATATATAACGAGTTAACCCACTTCTTAACCATTTTAAGTTTTTGGGTCAGTAATTCAAGATCATCAAGAAGCATCTATGAGTTGGTATCTTTAAAACAGTACAAAAGTAAATTCGACTCCTTAATATCGACCTATTTTCAGTCGAACCTGCATCTCAATTTGTAGGTCATTTTAATTTGAACAAAAACATGCGGTGATATAAATATAAGATGCTCAAAGACTGAATAAGACCGTTGAGTAGGAACTCTAAGTTCATTAAAATTGCATTAACAATTGAGAGATGTTTTGGTAAATAATTAATAATTGAGAGTGACCTCGACAACCCTAATTTTTTAACCTTAGGGTTATTGACCAAATTAAACCAGGCATTTCTCTATATATATGTCCTTGGATCTGGACATAATAATAGAAGCGAAGTGTACTAGAAAATTAATAATTTAATACTCCGTGTGATTCACTCTGCCTTGAGTGAGTACCAATTGTCAGGTTTAATGGCCTCTTTTTCTTTTCTTTTTTTAATTAATTAATTAATTATCAAATATTTGTTTATCCGTATCCAAGGAAGGGATTAATTAATTAAATTTAGAACTTTCCAACGTCACGCCCATAATAGTACATGGAAACCATATATAGTTTTGGTCCTGCTTCTATCTACTTACGACAAACACATACATATAATATGTGTGTATATATACTACATCGTGCCATGTACTCAGCACGTAATTTTAAATTTATTTTTTATATTTTTATTTAAATATAATTATTTTATTTAACATTTTAAATTTTAAAAAAAATCAAGCATTATTAGTAAAAAAAAATTGAACCGTTGGTTTTTTATGTTTTTATTTAAATATAATTATTTTATTTAACATTTTAAATTTTAAAAAAAATCAAGCATCATTAGTAAAAAAAATTGAACCGTAGGTGCCCCATCGATGTGGTGTAGTGGTGGAGTACCAATGATTTAATTTTTTTTATATTTTTTTTGTAACTAAGCCCCACATTTTTTATATTTTTTTTATATGAATGATGGTTTAGAATTGTACTGACTTTGTGTTTCCACTATTACCTTTTGTTACCATTTAAATTTCTTTTCTTTTTTCCTTTTGAATTTATATAAATGTATGCTTAATTTAATATATAATGTAAAATATGTGAAAAAACAAAATAAAACAAAAGGGAAAAAAAGTGTTGGTGCCCCATCACTGATGTGGTGGTGGGGCACCAACAGTTGGATACTTTCTTTTGTTTGCTATCGCAACTATTAGTGGCCCTACCGCTATTTTTTTGTTGTTGCACTACTTATCATTGGTGGCTCACCATCGATATAGTGGTGGGGCACCAACAATTGATTGGTTTTTTTTTGTTTGATTTCAATTGAAGGCTAATCATACTATTAGGAGTGCTATTACAATATCACCTTTTGTTACTATTTAAATTTCTTTTCTTTTTTTTATTTTGAACTTATATAAATGTATGCTTATTTTAGTATATAATATAAAATATGTGAGAAAAAAAATGAACCAAAAGGAAAAACAAGTATTGGTACCCCACCATCGATGTGGTGATGGGGCACCAATAGTTTATATATTTTTTTGTTTGCTTAGGTTGAAGATGGATGTTCCGTTAAATTTACTATTTAAAATTTCTGAGACAGTAATAAAAAATAGTGCCCCTTTGTGAACAATCAACTATTTCTGTGTGAACAGTTACTTATGAATTTTACACCAACGGTTGAATTTTTTTCATTTCTCTTGAAAGTAAGCCCCACTAACGGTTCAATTTTTTTAAAAATTTCTCTTGCAACTAAGCCCCACCAACGGTTCAATTTTTTTTTTATTTCTCGTGCAACTAAGCCCCACCAACCGTTGGTGCCCTACCATCAGACTGTTGGTGGGGCACCAACGGTTCAATTTTCTACCAACTGTTGGTGCCCATCACCACACTATTGGTGGGAACGGTTCAAATTTTTTTTTTATTTCTCTTGCAACTAAGTCTCATCAACCGTTTGTGTCCCACCACCGTACCGTTGGTGGAGCCCCAACGGTTGAATTTTTTTTTATTTCTCTTTCAAACCGTTGGTGCCCCACCACCACACAGTTGGTAGGGCACCAATGTTTCAATTTTTTTTTTAATTTTTCTTACAACTAAGCCCACCAACCGTTGGTGCCCCACGACCACACCATTGGTGGGGCACCAATGGTTCAATTTTTTTTTTTATTATTTCTTTTGCAACTAAGCCCCACCAACCGTTGGTATATATATATATATATATATATATAAAACATATGAAATAATTAATTAAAAATATATAGAGCATACTGAGTGTGAATATAACGTGAGTTTACTTAGTTATCTCAATTAATTTAATGATAATAACGTAAATTAGCAATTTAGGAATAATAATAATCAGAAGAGGTTACTGCGGATAGGCGAGAGACATCCCAACTAGATTGGCACATCTCGATGGAGACATCCCAACTAAGTTGGCATCCTCCAAATCCAACAACAAGATAAATTTTATTAAATTAAAAGAGGTTACAATCGTTATAAAGTTACAGGGTATAAAACCAAATCAACAAGTAACAAAATAAAATACATCGAGGTAAGAATCAAAAGATAAACAAAGGCCGTACACAAAAAGAGAGAAAAAAATGGGAAAATCTCAATCCAGGAAAAGAGAAGGAAAAACAAAGGTACAGTCAAACTACTTTCTAAACCTATAGTTTGCAAACCCATTTACATTCCCTGTAATGCATAGGGATACAAGAATCGGAAGACCCCACCACCATCGACTCAAGTAGAAACCGTAATCTTCGATAGAAGATCCAGAACCGTATTTCCTCCCTCAAGATGTGAGAAACCCGAATCTTTGGAAACATAAAGAAGGCGTTCACCCATCTTGATTTGTAGAGGACTACCTCCTCGGCGATGTGAAGCAAGTTGACGACGTAAGTTGAGTCGCACTTCACCATAAATGATCCCACCAAATCTCTAAAGACACTCTATAGCGTAATAGCCCAAAAGCTCACTCTCAAAGGCAGAATCGAAAGGGACAACAAAGCTACCTTTGATGAAACCCTACTTGTAAAACCGCGATCCGCCGGACCAACCGCCACCGCACCATCACTATTAACCTTCAACCCAGACCCGGAATAATCGAGGAGCTCGAGGAGCGGCCCTGCAACTCCTAAACTCAAGCACTGTAGGTCACTAACCGAAGTTGTGCATCGTCCCGAATAGATTTGCTTCCCTAGTCAAGCCCAAATAAAAGCCAAAGCTAAAGGTATGAAGACATTGCAAAATGCCACGATTCAACAAACCGGATAGCAGAGAGTGCACTCACAATGGCCGTAGTCCATAAGTTGAAGACACGAGTCTTAACCAGCTCTCAAACATAGAAACCATCGAACCCGATGCATCCAATCGATTCGGCGACCCGACACCCCGAATAGCGGTGCGATAAGGGCAAGTCGAAGAGGTGAAAGCGGTTTCTAAGTCGTTACCACAAATTCTCATTTGAGGCCATGGAGAATCCCTCCTAATCAAGACGCCATCGGTAGGAATACGGCCGCGAGAAGGCCAAGATCGAGAGGAGGAATGAAAGTCTTCCAAACATATCTAACCACAGGGCGCGGCCGTAGAAAGGTGAAGATAGATATCTAGAAAGCCCGTGAATGGCCAAACTCTCTCATCCTACGCCCATCAAAATCGCCCTCAATACCGATAGCTCAATGCGGAAAAGCAGAACTCGCGGAAGGTTCCAATTGCCATCGACCACCGGATCGCTTACTATGCGGTCGATAAATCTCCGAGTTCAGAATAACTCAATAATGGGCATCCCCAGCCTTGTCAACCCGTAAACGAACCTCGGAGTGAACCCGATGATCCAAATCGCCCCCGAAATGGTAAGATAGAAAACCAGCGAGGCGGTCGAGGCGGCATAGAGAAGGTTGACTTTCCTAAAAGCGAAGAAAACAAAACGAATGAATCCTTGTTCATTAACTTCCAAGCCAACTTACTCAAGAAAGCCTTATTAAAGGTGACGGTTTTCGCACCCAAACCCCGATTAGTGGGCGACAATGACGGACCAAGCAAGAGGCGATTTCAACGGAGAAGATCCGGTCAAAGGAAGTTCAATCGGTTAAGAGATTTGAAACCCACCGCCATTTGTAGACCATAAACGTGTGGACAAACTTGAGGTAATCACCGAAGTTAATCAAAACAACCCGCCATCGGTAGGGAACGACCTTTCCAAGAGGCTAACTACTCCAAAATCCGTCATGGGACGAAGAATAAGTAGGCTTCCTTTAAAAGGGGACCGAGATAGATAAAAGGCGACCTTGATTCAAGTCCGACAAAATCTTTGCACGGCGGCGGAGACAGGAACCAAAATAAATGTGGATTTGTCCAAGTTGACAACGACCAAAAATAGAGCGTGCAAAAAACATTTCGATAAGTCCCTCGCAAAACATGAGCACGTCGTCCGCATAAAGGAGGTGAGTGGGGAAGAGGAGTTCCTGGGAGGAAATCGGCGAGAGAGCCACAGGAGACCATCCGAGATAAATACCGCCGAAAAATCTTGTGAATACCAAATAAAAGGGAGAAAGTGGATCTCCTGCAACCCCTGAACAACCAAAGTAACCTCCGAACCCCATTAATGAACCAAATCTTTCTGAGGTGAGAATAGATCGATCCACGAGCAAAATTTGGTGCGAAAACAAACTCGCCTCGCCAGAAAGTCCCACCATAGAGTCAAAGCCTTATGGATGTCTATCTTCAAAGCCACATTACCAAAACTTTCTGTCAAGGTGATTAACACGTCCAAGCAATCGAATGCGCCCTCCACATTTCGCCTGATGAAACCAAACTGATTGTCGAAACAATTAATGGCGACCCGCTTCATTTAAAATCTTAGAAACCACCTTGAAAGGAAGTTTCCCAACATGATTCGACGGAACTTGTCCATCGAGTCCACTGCACTTTCGGAAGAAGCACCATGAAATTTGAATTTAGGCCGGAAGAATGGCTCCCCAAAGAAAGAAAGATTTCACCGCATCCACCACATCGGAATGAATAAAGTCCCAACAAGTCCGAAAGAAAGAACCCGGAAAGCCATCGTGGTCGGGCACCGGACGTCCGGTTGAACAACGCTGCCTAACCTCCCGAATGCGGACCGGTTAAATTGAGTTTTCCGCGATCCGCGGAGTTGGATGATCCCATCTAATCTGGAGAAATCCGTCCGGAGACTCATCTGCGAAAATAAAGATCTATAATAATTCCACGATATGACTCACGATGGTAGTCTAAATCAAATATTTATCCCCGAATCAGCGAAGACAAAGCGTGACTTGCGAACCCGAAGGGAATGAAAGAACTTGGAGTCGCGATCACCGCCCCTCAACCATTTGACCCATCGATCCCAAGATAGTTTCTTTGAAGAGTAGAGCCTCATCAAGTGAAACTCGGTACCTCGTCGGCTAATCTCTCCGGTGAAGCCTCCGTGCCAATAATGTTCGGAAAAGAAGTTTTTCCGAGCCAAAGTGATTTTGTCGTGAATATCAGAAGGCGTCCAACCCCAGAAGAGATGCTTCACCTTTTCAATTTAGCAATAACCCATGAAAAGGACTTCGAAACCTCCTCATCCCAAATACTCAACGAAGGATTTGAAATCCTTATTGAGCACCACATATGGGCAAAGCGGACGGGCCCACATTACAAGCTTTGAAAGACTGGCCGGGTGATGATCGGAATGCTTGGCTAAAGTACAACAAGAAATGGAATCCCAAACCTCCAAACAAGAGTCGAGCGAAAGACCTATCGAAGTTTGCTTTGAACATACCCCGGGTCCCACGCCAGGGTGAAAAGCTCCATGAGTATCAATAGGAGCAAACCTGCCTCCACCGCCCGAAAGTCGATAAGAAGAGTGAATAGGAGGACCTCCACACCTCTGCACCTGGATGGCATCAAGTCCCCAATAACGACCTGATGATCTATGAACCGCAAAGATGTCCCAAAACGCCCAAAGATTTTTTCGACGTCCGGAAAGACAACTCCCATACACAAAAGAAATCACCCGGCCTACCCCGGAATATCCACGAAACGATTTGCTCCTCGAGCAAAATCCTAGCATCCTCCAAAGCGAAGTAAAATCCACATGGTGGGCAAAACATCTCAACTATTAGTAGAAATGAACTCCATATTTAACGAGGACCAAAAGAGTTCTAATCGTATCAAAAGCGACCATAGCTCCACCAAGCATAACAGGGTTATGTCGACGACAAAATCATCAAGACCTCGAGTGTCGGGGTTACGAAACCCTGCAGTTCAATAAAGAAAAATCATTGGTTTCAGGTTTGGAAGCCCGAAGTCTGGCCCGATCAAAACTATGGTGGTCGCTTCAAGTATTTTAGTCCGTTCCATTTCGGAGGTCGCCCGTGTTTTCTCTAACCATGGTCCAAGCATGTGGGTCCTTAGTTTCCAAAAGGTCGAGGCGACTAAATCAGTTTACTGAAAGGTGGAGCGATATCCGGGTCATAAGAATCATACCGTAAGGTCTGTCTCACCGCCGTCCTGGTGGTAGCTCTTCATTCAAATCGTCGAAGGTGTCACCCAAATCAAGGCATATCCCGGCACCCGCTCCTTAATGATTTCCGATCAATGCTCTCATCCAATCCATAGAACTATCCAAGAATATCCGAAGTAGGAACACGAGTATCCGGACATTTAACCTCGTAGAGTGGAGGTGGTGAATATTTTCAGCTGGACCAAGATTGCCCCGACTTGTATCCAGGAAGAGGAGGCTTGGGCCTCGGATTTAGTAGTGCTTTAGAATCATCCTTACCCTTTCTCGAGGCTTGCCATAGGAGGTACCCGCTTTGAATCATCCGACACCCAGGATGTCCTATCTGCAAGAGGTGCAAAAGTCCTGACAATTTTCATACTCCAACTGAACCTCGATACATGTGTCTTCCGCTTCCAATAATAATTTTTCGTGAATGAAACACCCAGTCAACATCCACTAGAATCCGAAGCAAAGTAGCCAAAGTTGCCGTTTAGTGTTGCCTCAATCCTCAAAGGAACTCCAATACCTCTTGCAAGATCGAAAAGAATCGAGGATGCCAAGATTCCCAACTCAAATTGTGAAATCTTAAACGGCGTTGGTAGATTTTTGTGCGGCCGGATTAAAATTTTTACCCAAGCCGTAGGCGAACAAACCCGGGTTTCAAATTGATTGTGCCACGAGACCACACTTTCTTCCTATCCTCCTAATGCAGAAAACATGAAAATATCCTCTTCCTAGATGGATTAGTTTCCATTTACTCAATTTCCAAATGCTTTGCAATTTTAAAAGCAGTCATCATGCTTCCAAAGTTTTCTCCTCTCGGTGAACTTTTGCTTAAGAGAACCGACAAAGAGCAATACGCTCTTTATAAGCACTATCATTTACTCTTCGAAATAAAATTACCTTTCCTTATAGGCACATTGATTATCAAGAATCACAGTGCGAGTAATTACCACTTAAAAGCATTGCATAAGAAGATCGGTTATGCTGTCATTCCCACGAACCATCGCTGCAGAGGCGAGCCATCATTGGTTTGTGGGCCTTCATTCCTTGCATTTTCGCGACAAGCGTGTCATTTACTGCGAACCACGCTACAAAGAGGCAGCGGCACCGGTTTGTTGGATGCCCATTCCTCTTGCATTTTCAGCGACAAGCGCTACGAAGAGGGCGATGGCCTTTCGTTGGCGTGTTACGTAGGTAGCCGCGATATCGAAGGAATAGCCGCAATATTCCTTTCGTCACTTTGAGTCCGTATTCCCCATTCTTGGTGGATTCAACAACTCCCGTCTTTGTGATAAACGACATCAAACCGTAATGCTCGCAAATTTGTTCTCAGCAATTGTTCGCACCATAAATACCATATGCGATTGAATTTGAGTGAGATGGGTAGAGTACCCTTTCCCATGACGGATCAAGCGCCATTGTCAATGAGCCAAATTCCACAGCGGATAGCAGTAGCGCAATTTAGAATACAAATGCAAACTCGTTTGATTTCAAACGGTTCCAAAATCAATACCAATCGGTTCCAATTCGATTAACGGGCTATCAAAAACTAAACCGACAAACATATGCTACGAACCAAAAGGCCAATGTGTTCAGCTCGATAAAACCCGGCCAAGTTAGTTCTTGATCCTCTATCCAAACCCAACACACCGTTTGGACCAAGAGCTCGACGAAGTCGCTCCACGAACGATCTAAGGCTTCCGTTAGCGATCGCGGCTCACTCAACCGTAAATGCCTCTTCTTAGTTTGGATCCGTAGGCAGCTCATGAACCCATCACCATCGATCTTTCAGATCGCCATGGCAACGGAAGTTCGCGAAATCACGAGCAAGCGAGATGGAGATCAACCTTTGCTGCTAGATCCGAGATCTAGCGCCGACCAGCTTACCGAACCGGCTTGATGGTGGATCCGCGAACCCGAACCAGCCGCATGGAGTTGAACACGATGGCGTTAGTAGAAGCGACTCCATGGACCGAAACCGCTCAGGAAGATCCGTCACGTCGCGAACTCTCCCCCGAACCAATGGACCCGGCGCCGCCACTCTCCGACTCGATCGATGGGCCCGAGCTCTTCCTCCGACACCTTTCGGGGCTGACCCACGCGACGCGGCGCTCTACAGAACCAGCGGTGAAGACCACGGTGACTCCTGCACTGAAACCGGAACTCAGAGAGAAGGAAGAGCTTCCTCATCCCAATCAATCAATAATAATAGGAATAATAATAATAATAATAATAATAATAATAATAATAATAATAATAATAATGTTAATAATAATAATAAAATAAACTTGAAAAAATTGAAAGTTGTAAGCACGACTCTTTCCATAGTTTTTCTTCCCACTACCAGAAGAAAACAAAGGGGCTCCTCCATTTTTTATTTCAAAAATAATACTATTTAAAAATAAATCGTAATATTAATATTATTTAAGTGATTCACCTAATAAAATCAACCATGCAACTTGCTCTTTTGTTTGTGGATCCACAATTTTTGAATTTTTTCTGAAAAAAGTTCTAGATTTTTTAATATAACTGGTAAATTTTTACTGCTAAGTTGCTTATTAAATGCTTAACCATATCAACCAGATTTTGAATTATAGTTAATTGGTTATCATGCTTTGCTTGGTTTACAGGCTTATTCCTTTTTCTTGGTATATAAACATTCACTGTGAGGGGTTTTTAATATGTTTCGTTACATTAAACTATATTTTGTTCCATGCATGATTAATATATATATATATATATATATAACTTGCCATAGTCTTCGCTCTAGTGGCCTTATTGACAATATTAATTAAAAATCGATAGAGAGAAAATACTATTTACAAACTTGCTATTGAATTTTTTTTCATAAATACATTTTACATCATTATTATTTTTCATTTAGTATAAATTTGATATAAAATAATATACACATCATAATATAAATAATAAAATTTTAATTAAAATTATAATAAATAGCCCATTTTTAATTAAGTAATGAAATAAAAAACTAATGATTAAATAGACTATTTTATCTCAAGCAGCACCTTTTACAAATAAGACATTATAGCTTTTTACTATTTTTTAGTTTTATATGTCTCAGCTTTTTCTATTTAGTAATGAGGAAGTAACTGCCTTATTGACCATAGACTCACTAATTAAAACAAAATTTATTTCGTTAAAAACTTAAAAATGGGCTAAATTATAATTTTATCCAAAGTTTTAATATTTATCCACTAACATAGACATTTTCATCAGTACTATCATTATATTCATCCCAAGAATGACCACCTGCTAATACAAAATAAAGAGAAAAAAGTTCAAAATTAAAGGGAATAAAATGTATATAAGTACAAATCAAATAATTATTTAAACAAATGCATATTGCTATACAATTTAAATTCTATTAAAAATTATTAACTTTTATGCACAAAAATAACATAGTCAAATATTTTAAAAATTGCAATGATTAAATGAACTATGTAAATATAAGTTGGTATCAATTGTTCGTACAAGGAATATTAACATTAGCATTCAACGACAACAAATGCTACAAACATTGTTGAAAAAATAATCAACTCAACAAATTCACTATTAATAAATTATGCTTCACAGTATTAAAAATATATAATTATTTATCTTCAAATATATTGTATTTTTTAAATCAAATATCCTTTCAAAATTACTCTACAACATACAAAAATAAATCAAATAATTTATTTAAACTATAACACAAATATAAAAATAAATTTCAAAATATATCCGATAGAACATGTATTAAAAAATATCCAACCAATTATATTACTTGTAAATCCTAATCTTTATATCCACCTAATCTTCATATCCAATATTCAAATTATTTTTTATTTATACAATATAATTTGATGGACTATACAAAAGGAAAAAAAAAATTAAAAGTATAAATAATTTATTTTAAAGTAAAAAATAAAAGAAAAGAAAAACTCACCCTCAACAAATTCATCATAATAAATATTATTAACTAAAAATAACCAAATAAAAATCATTACTAATAATTTACCAAAGACAATAATTCTTGAAAAATAATATTCTTTGTCAGCCTACAATCTCCCATGTTAACCAAATCTTTACAATTAAAAACTCTTACAGAATCACCTGTTTTAGCTTTAGACAAAGCTACATATAACTGTCTATGTGAAAATATAGGTTCCCTCAAATAAATACCAACATAGCTTAATGTTTGACCTTGAGTTTTATTAATTGTCATATAAAAACATAGCCTAAGATGAAATTACTTTCTTTTGAAATGAAAAACATCTTTCACATTTTCTATGGGAATAAATTGTATCATAGGTAAAAATACTCTTTTTTCTTTATGTTCTCCAACACTAATTTCAGCATCTATAACAGTACGATCAAACCTCTGACATACCAATTGCGTTCCATTACAAAGTCTATCTGAAAGATTAATATTTCTCAACAATATGACAGGACAATTTATTTTTAGCTTCAATTCATGCGGAGGAAACCCATTTAGAACCAAATTATTCAAAAAATCTTCATGTACATTATTGTGATCTTTATCCATATATTCATCAAAACTAAAATATATAATAGGATCACCAGAGAATTGATCTATCAAAATATTATTCACATCATCTACATAATCATTTCTTGGTGTCAAAATTGCACGATTTGTCATTAAATCTATATTTTCAGCATATCTTTTCAATTTAGGAAAAATATTATCAATCAACTTATTTAATCCAACCTCACTATTAGTATTAGATATAACCATATTTGATGGCAATCGTATATAATCATTATGAATATACTCCTCAATTTCATTTCCAATCTGCAATAGCATTTCACAAAATAATGGATCTAATTGAGCTCGCATATTTTACTTCAATTTTATCTTTATTAAATGTTCCCACAAATAAGAATTAGCCAAACTTGAATATACAATTTCCTCTCTACTCGCTTTTGGAATCACATGTAATATTTGTCGAAAATCTCCACAAAAACTACAACTTTGCCTCCAAACAAAACATCATAAATATTTATATCCTGTAAAATTTTATCCAATGATTGTATTGATTCCTTTCTTATCATAGGAGCTTCATCTTAAATTATTAATCTCGCATCCCTTAGAAGTTGAGCCAATCTAGATTGTTTACTAATATTACACATACTATTTTCTTATACAATAAGTGGAATCTTAAATATAAAGTGTGCTGTTCTACCACTAGGTAAAATAGAAGCAGCAACACCTGTTGATGCTTTATTAATTGCAATTAAACCCTTAGAACATACAACAGCTAAAATAGTTCCACACAAAAATATTTTTCCACTTCCTCCTGGACCATTTATAAAAAAAATTCCTAAAGTACAACTAAATACTCTATCCAATATATGATCATATGCAAATTTTTGTTCACAATTCAAATACTTAGAAGCTAAAATATCCTCATTATTTACAACAATCGAAATTTTATCATTTATTTTTCTATATTCATCATGTATGTCATTTGTACAAAAATTAGCATCTACAAAATTGTAATCACTCAATTGTTTTTCCATTGTCCACAAAATAAAACCAATATGTTCCAAAACTTTTGATCTTATGTAATGATCTGTATAAACAGTATTATTATAATCTTCATTCAAAGCCTTTTCAAATTTATTTAATAAAAATCTAAGATTTTTAGGATCACAATAAACCAACAATGTAGCAAATAATCTACGTAATGTATAAGGTGTTTCAAACAAAGCTGCCTCTGCCAAACACAATTCAACATCATCATCTGTATCTAATAATTCATATAACAATGCAGCATCACGGTAAGACAAACACTGAACATCATTAACATATCTCAAATCACAAAAAGATATTGGTCCTCTAACATGATTTAACAACATTCTCAAATAATACCTCTCACTATCAAAAGGACAAACACTAATAAGCCTACCAACAACAACACATTGTTTTCTTTCATTCCAAGTTTTCCATTGTGTATTTTAAACATAATACGATGACATTTCTCTATACAACAACTTATTGCTTTTTTTACCACATTTATTCATAGTAAAAAATTCTATAAATTGTAAATTATCTACAATAAATTCTAAATTATCTGAATCTTTAAAAAATACATTTTGCTTATTCTTAAGGTGCACCTGTAAAGTCTTAACATATGGATACATTTCATTCAAATAAAAACCATATATTTTCCACATTGCTTCAGGAGGTGAAATCCATCTAGCAGATTGGAAACTTTTTATTGCATCAACTTCTTCAGCATTATTATTTGAATCAATATTCATTGCAATTTTATCATGACCTTCGTACACATATTTATAAAGATATTTTACTAATTTAATTGAAGAATAAATTTCAACATTCAAATGGCAATCAAACTTTGTAAGTAACTGTGGATTATCTCTTAAACACTACTATCTCTTCTTATATATAATAGGTAAGAATCTTTTCCTACAACAGTATTGGACAAGAAAAACCTTGGATAACGATTTTTACATTTACCATTCCTTTTCATACAAATATCTTAGGATTCAAACTACCACATGATCTATGCATCATATGTTTAATAACTGCAATATATATATGGGATTCTCACTTTCATCAGGAATTTTAGCATAAATAATTTTATCAAAAACATCAATAGAAACTAATTTCGCATATGATTTTAAAATAATTAATATATGCACGTGTGACAATCCTCTTTTGTGAAACTCAATAACATACACAAAAGCAGCAACCTAGCCAAAATTTCTTTCTTAAACAGCTCATTCTTTAACATTTCTACCTTTGCTCTAAAACACGCACAACCAAATCTAGTCTATTTTGAACCTTTTCATTTTTTCCCAACTCTCACTTTATTTGTAGCCAATTAGGATTACATGTCATTATAATAAAAATATTTGGCTTCCCATACACTTGAACCAATGTCATTGCATCTATATACCTCTTACGCATGTCCCTAGGACCTCCTATAAAAAAAATAGGTAAAATTATTCTATGTCCAACAGTCACTCCTCGATTTTGACCAATATTTACACTATCTATTGTTCCTTAAAATAATTCTAAACGAATCTCAAATTGTTTATTATGAAAATAATCAAGTCTAAAAGTCTCCAATTTAACCTACATATCTACAACATATTGCTGAAAAAGATGACAAGTTCTCAAAACTATTGACTTATCATTTCTTCTAATCTGTAACTTATAACAATAATATTCACGACACGAAATCATATCTCTCTTTTTCCTCATCCCCATGACTGTAAAAAACAAAACAAAAAGAAGCAAACAAATATCACAAACCCAAAACCAAAAACTAATCCACCAACAATGTAAAAATAAAAAATAAAAAAAATAGACAAATTCTGAAATAACCACACCTTCACCTTCCTTATCCAACATTTCTGCAATAGAAGCCATCTTATTTAGATCAGTCATAAATTGTCCCTCACAATAAAATTGTCTTTTATTTTTATCTATTTTTCGTATCCCTTGATGCCAACTTGTGTCTCCAAAGGGAAATATTAAAGGATACTGTAAAGAATCATAACAACCAAAATAACATTCAACTTTATGACTATAGCCAAAATGACTATTTACAACTATCTCACGACATCTACCATTGACATTGATACCATCCTCAATCCATATTACAGCAACTTGGGATGCAATTGGAGCATTATAAACTCTCTGATCTATACTCATATTTGACTTAATATGAATAAATAATTCCTCTAAATTTGGTATATCTTTAAGACTCCAAAAAATTTTTACAGATGGATTCACCTCTAATATCTTAATCAATTTCTCTATAATATTCACATTCATTACATTTGAACAACGAAGACAATTTTGCAATTCATGGCCAGTATCATAAAAATAAAGTTGCAAATAAGAAGGTTGTTTATTATACTAAGGTATCAATTCATGAATATAATAATAGACCCGACCTTGCACTCGAAAAACATAAATCCCTTTATTTCTCTTACATAAATCTTTATAATATTTAACTCTAAAAAAAGTAAAACCAAATATATTATTATATGTTCATACATACGTTCTAAATTTTTTTCCTTCTATAATATCAGCTGTAAAAAGACCATACAATTCCTTTGGTATTTTACTATCAACTAATAATATTTCTCCATCACAGCAATAAAATCCTTTAGACTCATATTGCATTTTCTTAGCATTACAATGTTTACAAAATACAGGCTTTGTTAAAACATCAATCTCAGTAACTATATTTTCTAAACAATTTATATCCTTTCTTCTATTCCTTTTTCCACAGTTATTATTTTTATATCTCTTTACATACATCAACATTATGATAATTTATACTATCAACAATATTTACAGTTACCATACCAATTGGTGTATACTCTAAATTCTCAACATTAACTTGATTCGATGACGATCCTAATTACAAAATTCTACTTTCTATATTTGTATAATACTCTTCTTCTTTCCCTTCCGACATATTAACACTTTTTTTTTTCTATATATATATATTTTTTATAGTTTTTTGCTTTCTCATTTTGACACTTTTGAATATTTTTCAAATCTTTTCTTATTAATTTCCTCCTTATTCTCTTTTGATATAGCATCATTTCTACTTTTCATTTTTTTATTAATCTCTTCCTTTTTCTCTTTTGACATATGAACATATATTCTTTTTTCTTATCATTAATTTTTGCTCTTTCCTCACATGACATATTGCCATACATCTCTCTCCGTTTTTTTATTAATTTCTTCCTTCTTATGTTTCAATAGATCATCAATCATTTGAATACCTTTGTTTGATCGTTCCATCTACAAATAATAACAAAAAAATTAAATAAAAAAATTAACAAAATTTTTAAAGTTTTAATTAGATAATAAATAAAAAAAATATTAAAGTTCAAAGTACTAATTAAACTACTAATCAAATCACAAAAAAAATTCATTAAATGCACTAATTATAGAAGATACTAATGATATAGTAGCACAAAACACTAATTGAACTACTAATTGTTGTTTTAAAAAATAAACAATAATAATGCATATTAAATCATCCAAATAATTCATAAAAAAGTAATACTTACAATTACTACTTAATACAATATTAAAAATTTCAATTCACACACCTTTAAATAACAGGTATTTATCTATTCATTAAAATCAAACCTCTTCATATATATAACCAAAACAAATAAATTCTATAGACCAACACAAAACAACAAAGAATAAAAAATAACAAAATAATTATGCTTCCCAAATCAAAATTAAAATGTAATTAGATTTAACACCACCATCAAACATATTATTAAACTTGTACTATACAACTATATATATATATAAAAAAAACTTTATAAAAATACCTCTTATCCTTCTACTTAAAATTGTCCAATGAATACAAAAAAAATCAACCACAACCTGCATACAGAAATAAAACTTTTTTAAAAAAATAAAAAACACCAATGCATAGCAGATCAACAAAATAATTAATTAAAAAAAATACTTACAACTACCATATGGCACAAAATTTACAATTTAAATTTTCATACATTTAAATAAACAACATTGATCTTTGCATTAAAATAAAATTTTTAATTTTTTTTATTAACAAATATATATATAATAGAAATAATCAAAATCTACAAAACTATATAAAATAACGAACAATAAAAAATAACCAAATAATTGTACTCTCCCAATCAAAATAAAAATGTAATCAAATTTAACACTAACATAAAACATATTATTAAACTTCTACTATTTAATTCAGAAGCAATTTACAACTCTTAATTAAAAAAAAAAGTTCATTCATCTTATTGTTAAATTATAAAGAACTAATTACATAATAAATAAAAAATATTAAAGTTCAAAGTACTAATTAAACCACTAATTAAATCACAAAGAAAAATTTATTATATGCACTAATTATAGAAGATTAAATAATATAGCAGCATAAAGCACTAATTGAAAAGTAAAAAAAAAAATAACAATAATTTCATAAAGCAATAATTAGAGAAAAAAAAGTTAAACTGTGGGTGTCCCACCGACGGTATGGTGGTGGGGAACCAACAGTTGAAGGTGATGGTGGTGCTTCGATGTAGGGAAAAAAAAATAAAAATGAAACTATTGGTGCCCCACCAAAAGTCTAGTGGTGGAGCACCAACAGTTTAGTAGTAGTGATGGAGTTTTGGAGTAGTGTTGGTGCCCCGCCAATAATCTAGTTGTAGGGCACCAATGGTTTAAAAGTAATGATGATGGTGGGGCACCAACCGTTGAAGGTGGTGGTGGGCTTCGATGCAACAAAAACAAAAAAAATAAAAATGAAACTGTTGGTGCCCCACCAACTGTATAATGGTGGGGCACCAACAGTTTAAAAGTAGTGTTGGTGCCCGATAATTAAGAACCAGCGGTTTAAAAGCGCCTCCAAATAAAACCTTAGTCGTCCTTCAATGACTGACTGTACAAGACTGCGTTTAGAGTTTCGTTTATTTTCCTCCTGCAAATCTTTGCGTATCCATCAAATCCACGTGTTTGTTTTGGAGTTTCATAATTTTTTCAAAATAAATTTTATTTTAAAACATTTTCATTACTATATTTTCCTTTGCTAGGCAATTTCAATAATATCAATTTTAGTTTCAATTATGATCTAAATATTGATGATTTCTAGATAATATATATATATATACACACACACACACACACATATAATCATTTTAAGGTGAAAGAAATATCTCATTTTAAAAATTTAAATAAAAAATTTTGAGGGAGATTCTCATAATCTTTTATATGTGATAATACATGTTTCAACCAATATTTTAATACGTCCTAAATAATCTAAAATAAAAATTAATATATATTTTTATTTGTTTATCTTTTTATTTACTGTATAGTAAGAACTACAAACATATTCCAACCTTGATTGGTCTTGTTTATTTATTATTTTTCTTTTGGTGAAAACAATAGGTAGGTAAATGACACATAAGCAGTATCAGGATGTCACTCTCATCATGCTATGAAATTTAAAACCATATTCAATATGGAAATTTCAATTATATAATTACCAATTTAATATTATTTTAGAACGTAAATCCCCTCTTGCAAGTTAAATAATATTGTTAACAAATTAACTCTAATATAGAAAATTAATTATTTTATAGTAATTAATGAGGAAAAGGGTCATATGTTACGATAAATCCAATTATAGGAGTTAAAGAGCAAAGACGTAGATCTGTGTGAAGGTTTCCTTAAATCCTAATATTAGTGCTAATTTATTAATAATCTTAAACCAGATTAAAATCTTGGGTTGACTATATATCTCAACGGTCTTTAAATCAATATTCAAATTACTACTTTCATGGTTTGAAATAATAATAATAATAATAATAATAATAATAATAATAATAATAATAATAATAATAATAATAATAATAATTACTTTTATAGATTTGTTTACTACATTACATGGTCAACAACCCTAAGGGCCATTTAGGAAAGAGTTCGAGGCATTTATTAATTGGTTTAACTAAATAATTTTTTTTTGTTCTTGAAATTTTTATTATATATCTAAATGTGCAATGTATTATTTTCATAATTAACTTATAAGTATTAAAAGATTTTAACTTAAAAAATTAAAATAAAAAAAAACCTTAAAAAAAAATAAAAATGAAACTGTTGGTGCCCCACCAATGGTCTAGTGGTGGGGCACCAACGGTTTAGAAATAGTGCTGGTGCCCCACCAATAGTTTTTTTTTTTTTTTTATTTCCCTTGTATCGAAGCCCCACCACTATCAATCACACATACATAAATACACATTTAGTAAACACAAACCCAACCAACACTCTAAATAAGTTTATAATATAAAAGATAAAAGTACCTCTTATCATTCTAGTTAAAATTGTGAGACCAAGAGAGAACAAAATATCAATCACAACCTGCACATAAATTACAACTTTTCAAAAAAATAAAAAACAAAAATACATAAATATACAGCTGAAACTAAAAAGTTTTAAAAAAAACATTAAAAAAATGAAAATGAAACTGTTGGTGCCCCCACCAACGGTCTAGTGGTAGGGCACCAACAGTTTAGGAGTACCGTTGGTGCCCCACCAATAGTCTAATGATGGGACACCAACGGTTTCATTTTTATTTTTTTCCCCTTGCATCGAAGCCCCACCACCATCAATCACACATACATAAACACACATTTAGTAAATACAAATCTAATCAACACTCTAAATAAGTGTATACAACAACCACTTTATGCTACCATTACAAGTTAAAAAGCTTTCGCAAAGTTACTATTATAGCGAGTACTCATGAATAGCTAAAGAAAGCAAATTGTGGTTTTTGGCAACTCCGGGAATATATTCTTCTTCTTTCTCTAGCAATTCATATATATAGAAGTGTGATACTTATTAAATATATAAGTACTTTAATTAGTTAGTTGCTGTTTATTTAAATTGCTAATCGAAAGTAATAATTAGTTAGTTATGGTATGAGTTTCTGTAGACCATTTTTTGTCTCCATCAGCTAATTAAAAAAAAAAAAAACACAAGAAGAATTTGAACCCAAAATTTTAAATTTTAGCAATTAGATCAATAATACAATAGAATCAACACCGAACCAACTAAAACCCAACTTCATACAAACAAATCAAAAAAAAAGGGAGGCCCAATTACCTTAAAGACTGCAGGTGAGGATTTGAGAAGAGAAGAAGGTTATGAGTCAAAACTCACAATAAGATGAGGATTAAAGAGGGAATTAAAGCGCTGAACAACAAAGTAACAAGAACCAGATTTCGAACAGCAAGTTCACATAGAGAAGGAAGCAGTTCACACAAAGAAGAAGGCTACCAAAGCATTAACTTCAGATACAAACTTGAAGCAAGTAAAAAAAAAAAAAAACTTTTGACAAAGAAGAAAGCTACAAAAGCACTCAAGCATACTTGGAGTAGGTAGCGAAACAGAGAGCATTTATTGCAAAGTTAACTTGGAGCAGGTAGCATTTAAGATCAAAACACAAAGCAATGAACTGGTATAAGTAATAAACAAAACTACATCATTTTGATAATGCATGTATGAGAAGGGCAAAATAACTGCACCGACGACGAAGTACAACCAAAAAACTGTGCTGCAACCCTCCTTTATATATATTATAGATATATCCAAGGATTAATATCTTGCATTTTAATTGATAAGTTAACTCACTACTGGTCTCCATCTAGTCTATCCAAGTTCCAACCAAATTGTAAGAATAAATTCAGTCGTCATTGGGTGTCGTCGATCGTTTGCCCTTTGTACTAAACACCTTTCTCGTTGCTCCTTGATGGATGTGTCATGTGTGATAGGGCCAATTTAATTTTTCATACATATCATAGTGATCCCACAAAAAAGGGAAAAATTAGTACTAACTTGTTTATATAAAAAATAAAAATAATAGTGGTAATGGTAGCAGATCCATTATTGATTAACTAACATAGACTACAAGAAATTTTAACATCTGTGACAAAATTTTGTGTCAAACTTCATGTTATTTTTAGCATTTTTTATTCCTCTAGACTGTAAAAAAAAAAAAAAAAGTAATGAACTAAACCATTCAACTTTTAAATTGTAATGCTGGGGTATGACATAACAGAAATGAAACTGATCATTCCATCATATGCATTTATCAGAGTTGTAGTTCAAATTTTGACAAACTCTATTAATATCTCAAGTATATTTAGTCTCATTTAGACTTACATTTGGATTGTGGACTGTAAAGGTGAAATAACAATAAGATTTATTTTTTTAACAAAGTCCTTAACCAATGAAATCCACATTGATGCCCTTTTTTTTTTAAAAAAAAAAACTTCT
Organism: Rhamnella rubrinervis; assembly: GCA_007844105.2. Classification (NCBI taxonomy): domain Eukaryota; kingdom Viridiplantae; phylum Streptophyta; class Magnoliopsida; order Rosales; family Rhamnaceae; genus Rhamnella; species Rhamnella rubrinervis. The sequence goes on along the minus strand of CM017582.2, from coordinate 17,072,284 downwards.
AAATTGTAATACATTTTAATTATTTTAGACGAACAACAGTAAATCTAGCAAAAGAAAAAAAAAACTTTCAAAGACATTATTCCATTATTTAATTAAGGCATTGAATTAAATAATATTATATTAAAACACAGGAAGACAAATGGTAGTATTGTTTGTGTGTGTGTGCTTTAATATGAAGTTTTCCTTAGAAGCATAAGGTCATCAATCAAACTATCCAAGTTTGTGGAGGAAGAACCATGTGAACTGGCGGCCTCTTCAACCAATTTCTTCCACTCCAAGGTCTTACTACTCATTTGCTTTCCTTTATCTCCCCCCATTAACTCTCTTATGAGCTTTTCTACTTTTTCACTCTTCACATCACCGTTGATCTCTAAGTCAACCCTCTACTTATTAAATGCATACCAACTGTTTGTTTGTTGGCCTGCAAAGATTTGCCAACATAGGATAGGTACTCCTGCGGTACCGCAAGGATTGAAGTTACTGCAGTACGGTTATACTCTTTAAGGATTGAATTCCAACCGCAGTGTGGACACCAACCTACTATGAGACCTTTCCCTTTGATTTCCATTTCAAATTTAGGTGGCAAAACAGCTGATTGACCAACAACCAAATCAGGTCTAATTACCCACAAGAACGCATGCATGCTTTTCACAAGCCCCTGACCAAATTCAACTAGTTGTTGTGGTGTTATGACTATTACACTACCAAAATTCACATAAAATACTGAGTTTGGTGGCTTTAAATTAAGCCATTGGAGACACTCAGTGTCTTTCAAAATACTATATCCAACATCATTGGAATGGTCTTTAGGTAACCATTCGAGATGTAGTTAGATAGGATCAATCGCATACACATTATTAGGAAGCGTAGATGAGAGAACATCCAAAACATCTCCCTCCAACACTTTCAAAGTTTGAATTGTTAGACAAAGGTGGAAAAAGAAAAACACTATTTCTTACTATTGAACTTTTAGATACAAAAGGTATATATGTGTACACAAAGTGACCTCTTGACAGTCAGCTACATGACCCTTAATTAATAACCCATACATGCACCTAATAAATTCTTAATACATGAACTACCCCCATACAAAGCACATACATACACATTGAACTTAGATACATAGAAAAATACAAATTATTTCCAATATATTCCTTTAATTTGCTATTTTCTTCTTTAGTCCAAGAATAGCACGTAATCCTCGAAAAGCTTCAAACTTGAGAGGCTTTGTAAAAATATTAGCAATTTGATTTTGCGTCTTTACATACTTGAGCTCAACTTCCCTTTGGGCAATGCATTCTATAATGAAATGATACATTATATCTCTATACTAGCTTTGATCATGAAACACTGAATTCCTAACAAGATCTTGTACAGATTTATTGTCAATGCAAATCTCTGTAGCTTCCACTTGAGGCAAGTGAATTTCCTTTAACAATCTTCTAAGCCAAATAGCATGATAAGTATAAGAAATTGCTGCCACATATTCAGATTCACAGTTGAAAGTGTGACAATTGATTACTTTTTAGAACTCCATGTAAATGCACAACCTCCCATAAAAATACAAAACCAGTGGTGCCTTTTCTATTATCAATATCTTCTGCAAAATGGCTATCACAAAATCCCATAAGTTTAAAATCATTAGATGTAGAATAAAATAGCCCAAAATCATTGGTACCTTTTAGGTAACGAAGGATTCTTTTACCAACTTTCATGTGGGTTGTGGCAGGAGCTTCTATAAAACAACTTACTACTCTAACTGCAAAAAGAATATCGGGCCTTATAAATGTCAAGTATCTCAAGCTTCCCACAAGATTTTTGAATAAATTGGAATTTCCTCATCTCCATCATCAAACTTTGACAACCTCATTCCACTTTTCATGGGCGTGTTTACCGGATTACAATCAAGCATTTTGAACTTCTTCAAGATTTCCATTGCATAGCCTTCTTGAGAGATAAAATTGTCATTTTCCATTTGCCTCACCTCTAGGCCCAAATAGTAAAACATGATCCCAATGTTAGTCATCTCAAAATCAAGTAACATAGACTTCTTAAAATCTTCAAACAAGTAAGGATTGTTGCCAGTGAAGATAAGATCATCCACATAAAGACAAACAAGCAAAATATCACCATTATCATGCAACTTAACATAAAAAGCATATTTATGAAGACAACGTACAAACCCATTGTCTTGAAAGTACTTGTCAATGCAGCTATTCCATGCCTTTGGTGCTTACTTTAATCCATATAAAGTTTTCTTCAATCTCAACACTTTATCTTCATGGCCTTTAACTATGAATCCTAATGATTGTTCTACATAGACCTTATCTTCAAGATAGCCATTAAGGAAAGCCAAACTTTACATCAAGTTGATAATTTCTCCACTTCATTTGAGTTGCTCTAAATATGACCAAACGAATATTCTCCATTTGAGCAATAGGTACAAAAACCTCTTCATAATCAACTCCATGCTTTTGCTTGTAACCTTTAGGCACAAGCCTCGCCTTATAACTCTTTACCTTTCCTTGAGCATTCTTCTTTGCCTTGTAAATTCATTTGACACCAATAGCTTCATGACCTTTGGGAAGAGTTGATGGCTCCCAAATGTTATTTTTTCCTATGGAATATATCTCTTCCTCCATAGCTTGTCTCCACCTTTTGTCTCTAATGGCTTCATCAAAATTTATGGGTTCTCTATCATCAAAATTGTCATTTTTCATTCAGAAAGAGCTGAACATAAGACAAATGAGATGGTTAGAGTTAGTCAAGAATAATGATTGTACTACCAACTATCATCTAAGTAAGGTGAACGTGGTGATTGATACTTTAAGCAGAAAGTATTTAGGTTTCAACAATTATCTGATCACTTCTCAACCCTATATTCTGAAGGATTTGTGGAGCATAGATGTTGAGTTAGTTACTAATCAGTGTTCATTTATGCTAGCGTCGCTCACAATTCAACATTTGATCGTGGACAAGATAAAGGATGGTCAAGCTGTCTATATGGCTCTTCAAAAGATTAGAGTTGAAGTAATCAAAGGGAATAAACTAGAGTTCAACCTCATCAGAGATAGGACTCTGAGGTTTAGTGCTTGTCTATGTGTACCAGATGTGGAGAAGATCAAGAAAGAAATTTTGATAGAGGCTCACTGTATACCTTACTCAGTTCACCTTGGGTTACTAAGATGTACATGGATGTCTCCAAAACTTTCTGGGAGCTAAAATAAAGCGAGATGTTGCAAAGTTCGTGGAATAGTGTTTGACTTGTTAGCAAGTGAAGATTGAGCACCAGAGACCTTCTGGTTTACTAAAACCTATAATGATTCTAGAGTGGAAGTGGAAGCGCATAGCGATGGATTTCGTTGTGGAATTTCCTCGATCTCAGTGAGGCAATGATGCAATTTTGGTAATAGTGGATCGATTAACTAAATCGGCTCATTTCCTGCCCATACAAAGGACTTATTTGATGGAGAGGCTAGCTCAGCTGTACGTGGATGAGATTATACGACTCCACGGTGTGCCTATTTTGATTGTTTTGGATTGAGACCTAAAGTTCACTTTATCGTTCTAGAGGAGTCTACACAAAGTGTTGGGGGACAAAGTTGACTTGTAGTATAACTTTTCATCCTCAGACAGATGGTCAATTAAAGTGGATGATTCAGACTCTGGACGACATGCTGAGAGCATATTTTTTGGATTTTGAAGGGAGCTGGGAAAAACACTTACTACTTGTGGAGTTTTGCTATAATAATAGCTTCTATGTATCCATCGGGATGGCCCGTAAAAGGTTTTGTACGGAAGAAAGTATAGGTCTCCATCACATTGAGATGAAGTTGGTGAATGAAAGTTTCTTTGGCAGGAGATTTTGCAGCAGACCAAAAACATCGTCAATAGGATTCGACAGACGTTGAAGGTAGATCAGGATTGACAAAAGAGGTAAACAAATAATCGTTGAAAAGATCTTGAGTTAAGGTCAGTGAGAAGGTATTTCTTAAAGTGGCACCTTTGAAGGGTGTACTGAGGTTTAGTCAAAAGGGCAAGTTGAGTCCTTGTTTCATTAGACCTTTTGAAATTTTGGAAAGGATTGGGGTTTTGACTTATCATTTAACTTTACCTCCCGATCTATTCAGTATGCACAATGTCTTTCATGTCCTTATGCTGCAAAAGTACATGTATGATATTTTTCACGTCATCGAATACAAGCCTTTGGAGGTCCATAAGAACCTGATGTACAAGGAGAAACTAGTAAGAGTTTTAGACCCTAAAGACTAAGTTCTTAGGAACTGGGTGATTCCACTGGTGAAGGTCCTTTGGAGGAATCATGCGATGACTGAAGTGACTTGGGAGCGCGAAGACGAGATGAAAGCTAAGTACCCGACATTGCTTGAGTAGAACTCTAACTCCTTTAATTTAATTTCGAGAATGAAATTTCTTTTTAGGGGAAGAGAGTTATAATAACTGCATTTTATTTCCGAATTTGTCGACTTCTAATTGCATTTTTAGTTCAATTGTCGTTTCACCTTTTTTATCGAAACAAACAGCTCCTAATTTTTCCTGGCATTTTGTGAGGGCTATTAGTACCCAGTGTGGAGTCGAGAGACTTTTTCTACCTATTTTACCCTTAGTTAAAATTTAACTTTGGTTGACTTTTACTATTAATTATTTTATTAAATATCTTACTTTTATTTATTTTAATATTATTTCAATTGACATTTTGGCATTGTTCCTTACACTTAGCCGACCACACCTCATTGTCTTGCTCATATATACATTTTAATGGTTTTCTAGAGTGAGAAATATAAAAACTTAGAGAGAAAAAGTGAGAGAAAAGTGAAAATACAAATAATTTTTAAGAAAAATTCTAGGGTTGAAGGCCACCCATCAAGGGGAGTTCATTGGCATTATTTATAGCGATTTTCAAGGCTTTAAAGTTGTGATTTGCTTGATGTTTGTGGAAAATTTGATGGTAGGCAATTTGACATTTGTAATTTGCATTGTGTGGGATTTTATTTGGTAAAATGATGAGATCATGTGTTATGGTGATGTTGTGATGCTTGTTTAGATTTAATTTGATGTGTATTAAGCATATTGATAAAAATGAAATTTTAGGGTTTGTGGGTATTTGTAAATTTTTATTAGTCTATTATGTATATATATATTATTATATATCCAATTATGTGGATTTATATTTTCATTAATATAATTATTTATACATTTATTCATATAGTTATATTTATAATTATATTTTACAAAATACATGTATGTTATGTATGTATTTACTACATATTTATAAATGTATTTTATATGTGGGCAAGTATATAAATATTTATTTATGTATAAAAATGAGTATTGATCTATGTATTTTATATATATAGTATGTATGCATGGGTGTATATATATATATATTCATATATATGTATAATTTATGTTTATGTGCATGTATATGTGTATATATATATATGTGTATATTTGTACATATATATGTATGTGAATATAAAATTATACATGTGTATTTTTATGTATATATTTGTATATGTATTTATAATTATGTTTATAAATATGTATATGTTTTATTATTCTTATTTATATGTATATACATGAGTGTTTGTATATATATGCATATATGGTTGGAGAAGTACGGTTTTTGTATTGTTATTTAACTAGAGGTAGTTTGGTAATTGATCATGTACTTTGAGGGGTATGTTGGTAATGTCATTTACTCGAGGGTTATTTTGATAATTAGCAAAAGAGCCAGTGGCGTTTCGATAATTATATCAATTTGATTGATTTTTGTCAACCGTTGGTTTAAGCAGGGGCATTCTGATAATTATCACTGTCAGGTGGAGTAGTTCGGTAATTATGCATTGTATTGCTTTACTTGGTTGTATTTATGCGTTGTGATATATGCATTCATTTTCATGGAATAATTCAAGTGGTTTTATTGTTTTATATAAATTAATGAATTTTTCCCTAAGGGTTTATATTTTTCAAAGAGGTTACAATAGTGTGTGTGCATGGCTTTAAACCTTATTTTAATAGTTCTTTGAGTCATTGACCACACATGAAGGTGAGTCGCTCTAGAATGGTGATTAAACCGCAATACCATGGATGGCCGTGGGGTTTTGTGTTACTACAAGAAACGTGAAGAAAGAGAGTAAGCAATTTAGTTTATAAAAGAAAGATGGAAAAATGATGGTGTATGGTTATACTACTGCATGACATTGCATTGATATATATATTTGTTTGTCCTGTGTGACTGGTAAATTCAAAGCTTATTAGTAGGGCTTGGTGGCTGTGTGGATATGGGGAGGCATGACTTAGTACAGTGTTCTTCTGTATTTTCTTTTATAATATTTTAGGTAAGGATACTCTCTATTTCATTAAATACTTTTCTGTTACGGTGTGAGTTTGAGTATTTCCACAATACTTTATTTGTTTTATGGATAACTGGTTTGGTTTGGTAAAATGGTCCCAAAGAGTAAAAAAAAGATTTTTAATATTGGTTTTGGCATCGCTCTAAATTGTTTTATTTACAAAATGGTTTTGTATATTTATTCGAAGAATGAAAAGAAAAAATTTTTACGTAGTAATTACACCTTACTCGGGAACCTAAACTTGAGTAAGAGGGTGTTACAATATGTATCTATAAATAAAATCTTATGTTTTCACTTATTGTACTAGTCCATTATAAAATTAAAGAGCTGGGAAGCTATATGCTAAGCTCCTGCCATATAATTCTTTGTATAATTCTATTATCAACTCAATTTCAGCCTTTTTCTAAATTTCTAAATTTTTTAACTTTCTAACATTCTTGGAATATACCATATACTATCATTTAAAAGTATAGTGAGCGGGGATGCCATGCAAGCACATGGCCATTAACAACTATGTAGTCTGGCACAGTCGGCACCTTTAATGCTTGTAAGTAAATTGTTCGGTGTTTATTATCGTCTCGCAAGTAGTAAGCTAACCATCATTATTCATCGTAAGGCAAATAACCCACACAATATTAGTTTACATGGGCAAACTCTCATATTCTCCTCCACTTAATCTGTCGGCGTCTTTGATGACTTAGCTGCTTCGAAGTCTTCAATCATTTGCTTAAACTACTCTAGGTCTTTAGCTTTCTTCCAAGTCATCTCCTTCTCTTCAAGTCCCTTCCACTTGACCAGGTACTCCTATTGTGATCATCTCTCAACTTTAATGACTATGTTGGTAAGGATTTCTTCAGCTTGCTTTTCCTTTTAACATTTTTGTGTCCTCAAGTCGACTGCTGCTCTAGATGGTTGATTGCCTGTTGGATCTTCTTCATCTGGTTTGTACGACTTCAAATTACTGATATGAATACTATATGCATTTTCATCTACTTCGGGGTTTCAACTTTGTAAGATGTTTTCCCCACCTTTGCTATTGTTGAGAGAGAACCTTCAGAATGCCTAACAAGTTTTCCATCACACGAATACAACAATCAAAACTATTTTGTTGTTGCTTTGACAATCACCATGTCTCTAGCTTTGAACTCGAAGGATCTTCGTTCTTAGTCCGCCCACTTTTTCATTTGTCGAGATGCCTTCTCCAAATAAGGTCAACCAACATCCAGATTGTTGCTCCAATCCTTAGTGAAATTGAAAGCTCTGTGATTCTTTCCATGACATTTATCCACAGTGTGGGTATAGAGGATTCATTCCATTAACTATCTGAAACAAGCTTTTATTGCTCTCTGAACTCTTTTGAGAATTGAAACAAAACTATATGGCATCCAAGAATTGTGCCCAATTCTTTTGATTGACACTAATAAAGTGGTGTAGATATTCTTCTAACACCGATTGAATCTCTCCATTTGTCCATCTATCTATGGGTGGCAGTTTGATAGAATGGTTAATTGTGACTTGAGGAGGTTCCAAAGCTCATTCCAAAAGTTCCCTATAAACCCGACATATCAATCGTTTGGGCTTTGATACCAACTATTATAGTCCTCGCCTTTGACACTAGTAAGTAGACTGTGCGGTGCATTCTAGTCCTGATGCTCCTCTAGTGATTTTTATATTATCATACGGGTTCATATAATACCCAATTTTTTCCAAAATGACATGGTTTCCCTTAAAGATTTCCACTTCATCTATTTTAAATTTACAATGAATAGTGAGATGGCAACTACAGTGTAAATTAAATTTTAAACCATATCATTTTTAAAACAACATTGAGAAAAAATACATTAACGAATTTACTCAATAGGAGAGTGTTACAATTCTTGCTACAGTTCTTGCTTGAATGTATCTATAAGTAATTATGCAAAAAATGTCAAAATAAAAGGGAAAAAACTCTAGTACTCTCAGAGCATTGAGCGGTTCTGCACAACTGTAATTAATTATACAAAACGTGGACAATCACTCATTACCCTAGGAGTACTAGAGTTTTTTTCCTAGATGATTAGGTATTCTCTATAGGATCTCATCAACAACATCTACCTATATACACACTAATATATATTTGGCATTTGACGATGCCTAAAAAGCGTAATTGTAGATAAAGCAATTTAATGACGGTTTTTTAGTGTTGTCATATTATATATACGACGACGTTTTTTATAGATAGTGCCATTAAATGTCTCATGCCTTTCGAACTAAAACTGTTGTTAAAAACAACCTAACAACGACTCTTATAAGTTTGCATTTCATGGTGCTTTTGTTATGTTGTCATATGTACATCACACTTACATATCAATAAACATACTTTTTGTAAAAAAACATAATCCTTTAATACATATTTTTATTTTATATTTTAGAAATAAATTTATTATATTTACTAATAATATTAGGGTTGTTATCAAGAATACCCACTCAAACAATAAAAATTATAAAAATAGACAACGTTTATAAATTTTATAAAAATACCCACCAAAACCTTCATAATACCTAAAATATCCTTTAAGATTAGTCAACAAACATTCACTATCATTTCTTATTTCAAAAACCAAAATGCTCGCAATTTGATGTAGTTTAATATAAAAATATGGCAAAAAAAATAAATAAAAATCATAAGAGTAAAGAAAGGAGAAATTGGGTGAAAAAAATAAGAAATCATAATAATATATTGGTAGTTATAGGTGTTAGCTAATAAGGGTTATTTTATGTATTGATGGACATTTTTATAAAACTTATGAATGCGTGATTATTTTTATAATTTTCATTATTAGAATGGCTATACTTGATTATAACCCATAATATTATTAATAAATTTACCAACAATTAAAAATTTATTAATAAAATTCAATTTTATTTTATTAAAAATAATATGGAAAATGGGCATATTTAATGTTGAATTAATAAAAAAAACACAATCCAATAAATTTAAACAATTCAATATAAAAACATAATCCAATAAAAATATATTCTCAGTATAATAAATTTCTTTTGACTTTAAGTTACATGTTCATACTGTAATTATAATACTCTAAAAGAGGCTACAAAATATTCATATTTATATAATTTTAAGTTACGTGGTCCTATAGTATATGCAATATTCGAAAAGAGGCATCAACACAATTAATCAATCTTTTGGCAGCAACTTTAATCCAAAAGAGCCAATGTGTTACCAACCTCACTAATACATGAGACCTGCAACTAATCCATATAATTTACAACATGTTCTGCCTATTCTGCTCTTACCTCATCAACTTGTGCTTAAGTATAAGATCTAATTTTCCAATTGAACTATAAGAAAATGATAAATACAAGTTCAATGTACTATTCCATAGTTAAATCTAATTATACAGTAGTACAAATTCAACATTTACAACCGACCATGGATTGTGTATAATATTGGTTTGACAATCAAACATTATATCCCTCATATTTCTCATCACATAGTATCCGTATTCTATGCTTGTTGGTTAACGAGGACACTACATGTATAGTCACACATAATCAAAGTAATCAACACAAAATATATCATTAATTAAAGTATGAACTACTTCTATATTGAGTCAAAATAGATAAATGATTCTTTTAAGGCAATGATAGTCATACATAATACATTTAATTGCGTATCCATCTTACAACTGAGAGTGGGACCCCAATGCCCTCTTCTTATCTTCCTTTCAATTTCATAATCCACATAAAACTATTAGCTTGAAAATCTAGAAATTCTATATTAAGCATATATGTATGAACTACTTATATATAACCATATACATAAATGATATAATGAGCGAAGTCACTCATTATATCCTACTCGAGAATGGTTAAAAATATGGAAAAGTTAACACGTACATAGAAATGCACCCCTTGGCCAAACTGCACATGGAATGTACCTTTTGGCCAAACTGCATATGGAATGCACCCATTGGCCACACTGCTGGGACCGACAATTTGGTCGAGGGGTGCATTTTCCTAGAAATGAAATGCACCTCTTAGCCAAACTACCATAGGGTAAATTCCCCTACACATGGAATGCACCCCTTAGTCAAATTGTTGAGGGCTTCAGTAGTTTAGCCGAGGGGAGCATTCCCCTATATATGGAATATACCCATCGGCCAAACTACTGAGGGCCTTAGCAATTTAGTAGAGGGGTGCATTCCCCTCCATATGGAATGCGCAAGTCAACCAAACTGCTAAGGGACTTAGTAGTTTGGCAGAAGGGTGCATTCCCTTACACATGGAATGCACCCCTCGACTAAATTGCCGATGCCCTAAAATATGAAATTCCGGCATAGCTACCTAAAATAAGAAAAGAATAAGAAATTTCACCAATAACTACCTAAAAAAAATAAAAAATTCCAGCAATCCAGATCCAATCTAAGTTGATTACCTTAACATTTATCCTTGTTGAGGACTTTCTGCTTTGCCTTCCCACTTGTACATTGAACATTTTAAATGCAATTTAATCAAAATAATCAACACAAAATGATTCATTAATAAAAAAGTGTATAAAATATATGTAATAAATCAATAATAACTCTCCATTGAATTTAGAGTTCAAAATTAAATATTTAGAATGTATAATTTCTCTTACATTTTAGTAGCCTCCTTCATTTTATGCCCGGTACTACGGAGAAGAGAATCAAAGAAATATACTGTCCTCATATGGATCAATAACATTTAGCATCTAATGAAAACTACATTGATTAAGCAAAGTTGTGAGTAATTCTACAAAGTTCCTGAAAAAAGTATAAGATCATATGCTATATTGGATGAGACATTACCTAGCATTGAAAACGACAAACAACAATTGCCCAAATTGACATGATCCCATGTTTGTTTGATAAAATTTTCCCTATGTCTTTTTTTCTTCTAGCATCTAATGAAATCAGTGTAGGATCTACGGCCTTAAACCTGTCAACTTGCTTTAATTCCATCAACTTATTGTACAAGTACCTAATGAGAGGAAATGACATTAATATATATATATATGTGTGTGTGTGTGTGTGAAATCAACTAATAACAATTTATTTACCTAATATATATGGCACTGCAAGATCCTAAAATTGCTTGAAAGGAATAAAAATGTTCAATATCGTCCCTATTAAAGTATGCAGTATTCATTACCAAATATCTCCTTGTCCAGTAAAATATGTATTATCTCTCCTTCTTTTAGACTTCGAACAACATACTTTAGGAGGACATTCAATGCAGGAGGCAAAGGAGTTGATATTTTGGTGGTGTGGACAATATCCTGCTTTATTCTTAATTTTCTTGGATCTTACTTTTTTCTCAAGTGATGTCACCTGTAAACATCATTTAACCATGCTCATTATCATCAAATTAATAATCAAATTGTAAAAAATTTACATAAATAATAAAAGTATAAGAAGCAACAGCACCCTTTGCATAAGAACCAATATAAATAACAAAAGTATAAGAACCAACATAAATAACTATCCCTAATATTACCTCCTCATCAATCCATGGTATGACAAGGTTTTTAGACCAAGCCACATGAGAACCAACAACATCAAAAACTGAAATCAATTCATCACAAATTGGTATTGGGAGAAGTGCTTTATCATCCATTGCAAAATCAATAGCAACTCTTATGCATGACTTTGGCAACGGTTCCCCGTGAATAGTTATGTTTTGCTCCGTATTATTAACAAATTTTCCATGAGCAACAATATGCTCACATGATTTAAAAGCTAACTTGCATTTCCTTTTCTACAAAATCACCATGTTGTGTATTATTATAATATTAACTTAAAATAAGAGGATGACAATATCATTCATATAATTAAAAACAATAGGAAAAGGTAGACTTGGAAGAATAAAGTGCAGTAAGAGTAATAATAAATTTAACCTTTTTCTTTTCTTTGATTGTTCCAACTCTACTTCTCTAACATAGTTGTCATTTTCAAACCTTTTTCCCTTTACTGTGCAACTTCCTTTTTTTGATTTTGATGTAGGTTGACCAGTCAAGGACTTTATCATTGCTTCAAGTGCTGGTATCTTATTGTTCAGCTAATTTTGATAAATTTCCAACTCTTTTCTTTGATCTTCCCACTGTTGTTGTTGCTCAATAAACTTTTGTGCTTGTTCTTCGTACCGATTATGCCTTGAGGTATTGAAGTAAATAGTTGGGGTGAAAAACTTTCCTACACCAATGACTCGTCCAGAATGATTAGTTTTACCCAATGCCAATGAAAGTATGTCCTTGATGTCACATGTTGACAATTTTCCCTCTTCAACTAACTTTGCGATATTATCCTACAAAATATAACAATTATGAGATATCATACCAAAACTAAAACCAATGCAAAACTGTTGGAACAAAACCAACTAAAATGTAACAAAGAGAAATATAACGATATATAAAAGTTACTTACTACATGACCTAAAGGCTTTTCTATGTTACTTACAATTTTATCTGCACATTGTTTACTTTGTTCATTAAAAAATGAACCATCCCCATCCATTTGTATTACATTCCACAGAATATTACGAGATATATTTTTATCTGTGTTTGTTTGTTGTTGTTGTTTTATTAAGATAAAGCAAAATGTCAAATTAGTTTTAAATGTATTTAATTGTAAGTATTGAATAAATACTTATAATTTTTAATTCTACTCCACGATATCCCATACGAGAACACCTGTGATTGTATTCATTTTTTGCCTATCTTTCACTTTGAATCTTATTGTATTCCTAAATTAACCAAGCAACAAATAACGCCAAATATAAGTGCAATATATATGTAAAAGCAAACAAGTGTAACTACTTATAACACAATGTCAAATGTATATAAACTATTTTCATAAAAATTACTTCAAACTCATTTATTGTTCGAGATTTCGCAAATTCGCCCCATTGTGACAGATAGACATAATCATCATGTGACATTTCCAATTTTTCTGGACTATTCCTGTGAGTTTTGATGTGTTGAGTCAATTTACTCTTGAATTGATGCCATAAAGTTGATATTGCTGATATAATTTTCTTCTTCATGCAAAGTTCAATATCATATGATCTCTGCAAAGGAAAAAAAATAAACAGTTAGGACAATCATAGCTAATTAAAATACTAATGTGTATGAAAATAATGCTATAATACTCACTATAATATCATCCGTTCAACATTTTTCTTATCTATTAGAACTTTTTTCCAAGTTTTGTAAGTTATAGGAATTTTGGACTAAGCCAAAACCCCTAAGTAACTTATCATTTCAATGCTATAAGTACCAATTGGTTGACCTTTATGATTTAACTGAATTTTTGGATGTGGCAAACCTAAACTTCTCCTCTTGACAACATGTTTCATAAGTGTTCGACCTCTCTTTGTTGTCTACTCATTTGCTGGAGAAGTGCCATCTTCTTTGGTTGGTGGACACACATCTTCTACACATTTGATTGTCTCTTCTGCTGCTGGAATACTTTCATGATCTTCATTGTGCGAAAATCTTCTTTTATCAATTTCTGGTGCCATTTGTGTGTGTGTGTGTGCGTGTGTGTGTGTGTGTGTTTTTTTTCTGATTTTAAAATTCTTCTTTGGAGGGCAATGAATTTTCAACTTCATCTTTGCCTAAAAACTTGCCAACTACACATATCAAATGTAAAATTTTTTAGTATTTTGATAAATATATAGATAGGTAAAAACTACATTAAATATCAAAAGGATATATAGCAAATTTGATAAAACAAAGTGAAACTAGAGGAGAAGAATTGAAAGAAATTGAAAATCAGATAATTTGTAATGCACATAATGCTACAAATAAGTTTCTTGAAAAATACACAATACCCAATATTAGGCTTGATGTTCTGCTGCCTCTAGTAACCCAATAATTGTACTACCTCTGACTTCCTTTCCTTATTTTATATCATTCAAATTGTTTTGTAATATATTTCACTCAAAAAAAAAAGAGAATATAAAAACCTACTACAAAATATTACCCAAATTGAAACAAAAAAGGAATATTAAATGCTATAACATTAACAAACAAATAAATTATTAATAAAGATTAGATAAAAAAACCTTATCATGAGTTCTTATCATGATCAATCCATACACCTTCATAGCTAGCTCGTGCATATGATGTATCATTTGCAACATCAACTGTTTCAACAGAGGGTAAACATTTGTTGTGGTCTACAATTGTCTTATCTATATCATCATCATTAGCACACTCATTGTAGTTCCTTTGCTCTGTTACTAAGACAACTGATCATGTAGGATCACTTAGATCTTCAATGTAAGACACTTGCTTTTCTTGAGAAGCTAATATAAAAGGCTCATATTTGTATCCTAATTTACTTAAATCAACCAATGTGAACCCAACCTCATCTATTTTCAATCCATTATTGGTCTCTGCCCAATCACATTTAAATAAAAGTATCCTAAACATGGCATATTCAACCTCTCATATCTCTTTAATCACTCCATAGTAAGTCATGTTGGAGACAATTGCATTTTTGTCTTTAGCATTAGAGATCTGCATTATTTTTGTCACAATGCTTACTCCACTATTTTGAGTAGAACATGAATTGTCAAGTTCTTTTGTTTGATATTGAGGACTATTATAAATAACCATGATATTTTATCACTAACATTTCTGGTCCATATGCTATCCAACTTAAACTAATAGATATTTTTTGATATGGGTCTAACAAATATCAAGCACAAATTGTGGTTGATTAGGACTACTCTTGTTGGCGAATAGCTGATTTTAAGGCCTGAGTTTAACTTTGTTAGTCAAGTTAATTATAGAAGACAACGACGAATGGGGGTGCAATACAATTAAGAATATCACTATATTGCCATAAAAAAGAATCTTTGCTAGCTAGGGCTTGAAGACCAATCTACAGAGAACACACAATATTAATCTGTTATCCTTGTATCCCACGTCGAAATGGATTCTATTGAAGTAGCTGATGACAAAAAACCGCATGCCGTAGTCATCCCCTTCCCATCCCAAGGCCACATCAAAGCTCTTCTTAAATTTGCTCTGCTCCTCCACCATAGAAACTTCCACATCACCTTCGTCAACACCGAGTTCAACCACAAGCGTTTTCTCAAATCTTCAGGCCCTCATTCCCTGGACGGTTTGCCTGACTTTCGATTCGAAGCCATTCCCGACGGCCTTCCAGCCTCTGATTTGGACTCCACCCAAGACATTCCAACTCTCTGTGATTCCATCAGAAAGAAATCCATTGCTGCTCCATTTCTTGAACTCCTCAACAGGCTCAATCACAGAGCTTCCACTACTAACTTTATTGATAATCCTCCTGTTACTTGCATTGTCTCTGACGGGCTCATGATGTTCACAACCGAGGTTGCTGAAAAACTCGGAATTCCTGACGTGAAGTTTTTTCCAATCCCTGCTTGTGCTTTCATGGGATTCAAGCACGGTCGCACTCTGATGGATAAAGGGATTGTGCCGTTTAAAGGTGAAGGGATTTACTGATATATAGTTGTGTTGTACCATTTTGTTGAAGAATATTATATTTTTAGTACTTTTTGCATGCAGATGAGGAGTGTCTAAGAAATGGCTATATGGACACGGTCGTAGATTGGATTCCAGGAATAAAAGAGTTTCGTTTGAGGGATTTCCCATCTTTTTTCCGAACTACGAATCCCTATGACATTACGCTTAACTTCTCCATTGAAAAAACCGAGGCGCTCGACAAAGCTTCAGCGGTTATTTTTCACACTTTGGAACCCTTGGAGCCAGTGGTTTTGGAAGCCCTAACATCCGTGGTTCCACATAATTTTGTAATAGGTCCTTTACAACTCCTTCTTAATCACGTACCAACAGATTATTCCAAGAATGTTGGATACAGTCTTTGGAAGGAAGATGCGGAGTGCCTCCAATGGCTAGACACCAAGCCACCTAACTCGGTTCTCTATGTGAGCTTTGGGAGCGTAGCAGTCATTACACCACAAAAACTGGTTGAGTTTGGTATGGGACTCGCACAAAGCAAGCAAGCTTTCTTGTGGGTAATTAGGCCAGACTTGGCAGTGAGCGAATCGGCTATTTTGCCACCTGAGTTCGCAGTTGAGATTAGAGCAAGAGGTTTGGTTACAAGTTGGTATCCACAAGAGCAAGTTCTTAATCACCCTTCAGTTGGTGGTTTTTTGACTCACTGTGGCTGGAACTCAACCATTGAGAGTATATCTGCTGGAGTGCCTATGCTTTGTTGGCCATTCTTTGCAGACCAGCCAACAAACAGTCGGTTTACGTGCAACGAATGGGGGATAGGCATTGAGATTCACAGTGAAGTGAAAAGAGATGTGGTTGAAAAGCTTGTGAGAGAGATAATGGAGGGAGAGAGGTAAGGAAATGAGAAATAAAGCTATGAAGTGGAAGAGAATGGCCGAAGAGGCCACTGCTCCACATGGCTCCTCGTCGGTCAACCTGGACAGATTGGTCAACGACGTTATTTTAAAGAAAAAGAAATAGGATTTACATATTTACCATCATTTTAATTTTAGTCTGCTTCTTGTTCTTGAGCATGAAGGTTTCGTTTATTATTTGTCATAACGTGGTAATCAAATAAATGAAATTTGAATTATATATAGTTCTGAGATGCATGTACGTATATGTGATTTGGAAATGTCATGATGAATTTATATCAGTGATGATTTTAAAAATTATTTGATTTAGTTTCGTAATTTTATTTAATATGTTCAAAAGGTCGTAATGTCTAACACAGCTAAGGTTACATGCGCAAAAGTCAAATTATATTATACCACATGGTTGGGAAATAAATTTGGAAAAATTGTGTTCTCAATAAGTAAATCGTCTAACAAATTTGTAAGTAGGACCATAAGGGTTTTTTTGTGCTATAGCTAGACCTAAGATGCATTAATGAAAATAAGCCATATTTTTAGAGAATTAAAATTTTAGCACGAATTTACTTTTGTACCATTTAAATGTATTGAATTGATAATTAAATTCTTTAGTCATTTTGTTCCCCATCGCCGTCATCATCTTGTTTTCCTCCTCTTCTTCCTCTTCTTCTTCTTCTCCTTTGTTGACATCGCCATTGCCATCAAATTGATATCTTCCTTTTCCCCATCATCGCTGCTGTCATCGTCATCACCTTGTTTACCCTCTTCTTCTTCTTCTTCTTTGTTGACGTAGCTGTTGAAATATAATTTAATTTTAAACAAAATAATATATTTTTTTGGATAAATAAATCCACCTATAAAAAGATCGGAAAAAATTTAAATTAAAGCATGTCCTCTTAGCTTTTCAACCATATATTATATGCCTTAATCTGAGTTTGGGAATGTCTTCAAATTTAATTTTTTTAACAACGCGCACATGTGCAAGGGGGAGGGCAACACCATCGGTGGCCATCATAGGGGAGTCAATGGGCCACCGATGGGGGGTAAATCAACCTAGAAAATTCTAAACAAATATTCAAATTAAATTTTATCCTCTTATCTTTTCAACAATGTATCATATGTCTTAATCCGAGATTGGGAAGGTATTCAAATTTAATTTTTTCCAACAACGCACAAAAGTACAGGGGGACGAGTAGCACCGTCGGTGGCCACCATAGGAGAGTCGGTGGGCCACCGATGGGGGTAAATTAATCTTTAAAATTCTAAAAAAATATTTAAATTAAAGCTTATTCTCTTCGCTTTCTAACCATGTATCATATGCCTCAATCTGAGTTCAGAAAGGTTTTCAAATTTTATTTTGTTTCAACAATGCACACAAGTGCAAGGGGGCAGCACTGTCGGTGGCCACCATAGGGGTGTTGGTAGGCCACTGACGGGGTAAATCAACCCAAAAAATTCTAAAATATATTAATTAAAGCTTATTCTCTTAAATTTTCAATCATAAATCATATGCCTCAATCTGAGTTCAGAAATATTTTCAAATTTAATTTTTTCCAACATCGTACAAAAATGTAGGGGCCAGGCAGCACCATGAGTGGCCACCATAGAGGTGTCAGTAGGCTACCGATGGGGGCAAATCAACCCAGAAAATTCTATGAAAATATTCAAATTAAAGCTTATCCTCTTAGCTTTAAAACCATATATATATGCCTTAATTCGAGTCGGGAAAGGCCTTCAAATTTAATTTATAAGAAAACTCTGTAATTTTTATCGTATACTGTTCACATATCGCAATCTTGATTGTGAAATTTTCCAGTGAGCGCAATTTTTTATAGTTTACTTCTTTTTTCATAAAAAAAATATATTAAACCCAAAATCATTAAGAAATCAACAACTTAATAAGGATTAGATAAAAAAAAATTTAAAATTATTGTGTACTGGTTATACATGCATTTAATTTGAAAGGAGGGTAAGAGAAATCTGCATTTAATTTTGAAAGAGGATAAGAAGGGTAGTAAGGTAAAAGTATGAAAAAATTGGTTAAAATTTTAATTTTTACAAAATATGACTAAAACACATTAAAGGACCCTACCACTGGCTATGAAATCAAAAATCCCCACAATAATGCATATGTACAAATGCCAGGACGAGCCCAAAATACTTTGGACCAATCATCAACGGGTTTTTTTGATGTCATATTATTTCTGGAATCCATTTGAATTTTTTTAACCAGTTTCTCTGAAATTATTATTTTGGCCAGATTTTGAATGAAAAGTCGAACATACCCTTAAATATTTGTAGGTTTCGTATGCTTCTTTTCTTTGTATCCGTGTCTTCTTCGTCTGCTTTAGCGATAAAACTTTTACCGACGAATATTTTTTAACTTTATTTTTTATAATTCATCAAAATATTTTTTAGTTATATATTTGAAATTTTTAGATAATTATACGAAAAATAATAGATTGAATAAAAAAATTATGATAAACTTTGATGAAAATTAAAAAGTTTATAAAAATTAATTTTTTTAAAAAAAATTTAAAAGAAATCCTTCATCGCTAAAGCTGATAAAGTTTTTCGTCAGCGTCCCTAAAAGTTTCATCGCTAAAGCTGACAAACTAAAGCTAATGAAGTTCGTCAGCTTTAACGACGCTGATGAAATGCTTCGTCGTTGATGAAGAAAGCTTAGCAACGAAACTTAAAAAAAATTAAAAGAAATCCTTCATCGCTAAAGCTGAAAAAGTTTTTCGTCAGCGTCGCTAAAAGTTTCATCGCTAAAGCTGACAAACTAAAGCTAATGAAGTTCGTCAGCTTTAACGACGCTGATGAAATGCTTCGTCGTTGATGAAGAAAGCTTAGCAACGAAACTTTTAGCGATGAATTCCTTCGTCGCCGATTAAGAATTTTGTCACCTTTAGCAATGAAATTTTTAGCGACGAAGGAATTTGTAGCTGACAAAGGGCTTCGTCGCTGACGAAGAACTTCGACAAAACTTTTAGTGATGAAGGATTTCTTTTAATTTTTTTTTAAAAAAAATTAATTTTTATAAACTTTTCAATTTTCATCAAACTTTATCATAATTTTTTTTATTGCAATCTATTTTTTTTTCATATAATTATCTAAAAATTTTAAATATATAACTAAAAAAATATTTTAATGAATTATAAAAAATAAGGCTAAAAAAATAATTTATCATCTAAGGGTACTATTATAAATTTAGGATAAAATAATTATTTTTAAAAAAATTAGTTAAAAAAATTCAAATACTATTAGGCCTGGATGTGGCATCGAAAACCCAATCATCAACCATTGAAAATGAATCCATTAGCGTCAGCTCATTAATATAATATTATTGGGTTTAGCTAGTAGGAAAATAGAGAATTGCTTAATATTTGTCAAATTTATTTACCAAATTTTCAATATCAAATGCCCATAAAAAAAATTAGATATTAAATGATTGCTAATATTGTTGCCGTTGCTGTTATTATTATTATTATTTTAATCAATTATATGCATAAAATGGAAAACACACATAGAAAAGAGGGAGAGAGCTGAGATTAGACAAATATATACCAAACCCAACCAAAAGGCAAATAATGGAGGTATTTGATTAGACATATTTGGAGTTAATTGTTGCAACGATGTGGGTTACTAGTGCAATTCCATCATGAAATCAAGATGAAAGAGTTTTAAAAAATCTTTGGTTTTCCTTGTTCTTTGCGTTAACCATGTGTTTTATATCTTTTTGTAAGTTTTATGGCCATTTAACTTCTTTTTTTCCGCATTTTGTACACAAAACACCACACCTTTATGGTATACGGATGAACCATCGTTCCGGACGACCCACCGCTATGTGTGGTCGGTGATTTACAGAGCGACTACAAATCAGGGTTTGAAACCATGCCCCTCATTGTGCAAACTATTTTGAAAACACAAACCCCAGGGAAAAATCCTTCATTTCACATAAAATAATAAATCACCAGAATTGCTCTATGTTATAATGTACAAGTAAAACTAGGCAACATAGTAAAATATATAATTACCAACTGTTATATTCCAACAGCTGTAATTATTGAAATGCCCCTGCTCAATCAACGATTACAATTCATTGAACCATACTGATGTAATTATCGAAATGTCATTGGTTATGTCGGGAGTTATCAAGATACCCCTCAAGTATATGAAAAATTACCAAGATACCCATCAATAAGTATATTATTAATTACCATTTTACCCTCTGTAAAACAACAGAAATAATTATTTCCAACCATACACGCATTTATAAACACAAATACACATACACATAAATACATATATAAAATACGCACATATAAATACATATTCACATACACATATATATACACAAACACATATATACACACTCATATATGTATACATGTATTTTATACACATATACATGCATACAAATACAATTTATACATTCACATAACTATATATACATACCCTCATGTATAAAAAAAAATACTTACAAATATATATATATTAACTTAGCACTCAAATTAATACGTAATATATTATTTTTATAAGCAACTAGAAAGGTGTTTAATACAGAAGGGCAAACGACGACACTCGATGACTGACTTCGATAGACCAGATGCAGACCAGCTGTGAGTTAACTAATAAATTAAAATGCAAGATATTAATCTTTTTCTTTTTTTTTTTTGTCAGAAGAAATATGAAATTAACTGAAAAAACTAGAAGTAACATCATTGGAGATCAAATGCATTAATGCAGAGAGAAAATTCGAAGCCCAATTAATTGGAAGCAACTTTTACATGAAGTAGTTGCTATCCAATCAACTGGGGCATTGGCTTTTCGATGACACAATTTGATTTGCCATTCATCAAAATAAATAACAAGAAGAAAAATGTCCTCTAGAATGGTAGTAGTATCCTAGGAACAATTGAGAGTTACATTGGTAATGTTCTGGACTAAAGAAAGATTATATGATTCAAGTATCACCTTTTTGAGACCCAGAGCTTGGGCAGTTGTGATACTAAGAAGAATTGTTGAAGCCTCTACACAGACAACTGAGTTGCATTGGAAACAAAAGTCGTGGGCGACTAAGGGAAAACCAACGTGATCTCGGATTAGAACCCTAGCTGCTCCACATTGACTGAAACTGTTAAAAGCCCCATCACAGTTGATCTTAATGTGAAGTGTCCATTTCTCATGTACGAATCTGCAAATGGTAAACCAAATCACCTGAGTCCATGGACATTC
Source organism: Rhamnella rubrinervis (assembly GCA_007844105.2). NCBI lineage: Eukaryota > Viridiplantae > Streptophyta > Magnoliopsida > Rosales > Rhamnaceae > Rhamnella > Rhamnella rubrinervis. Next base: position 17,050,268 of record CM017582.2, on the reverse strand, counting down.
CAATAATAAGTGCTCCACCGATTCCATTTTTGTAAGACATATAGGACATGTTGCATCTTGAATAATTTTCCTTTTCTTGAGAGCAATTCTTACAAGAATGGCAGAATTAAGTACCTTCCAAAGAAACATGTGAATTTTTGGTTGAACTCTCAAATTCCAAACTTGCTTCCAGGTTGAAAATAATGGCTCCTTTGAGGAGGACGTAGTAGAAAAAACAGTCTTGAGAGAAAATAAAGATTGGTAGCAGGTCTTCACAGAGTATTGACCATTCTTAGTTAGGGACCAAACAACCTTGTCCCTTGCTCCCCCTACAGAGATAGGAATTGTCAGAATTTTTGATGCTATGTAGACTGGAAAAGTACGTTTAACTAAGGTTGTGTTCCATCTTGTAGGAGAGCTAGAGAAGAGATCTTTAACTAACCTGAGATTATCACAACGGAAATTATGAAGGTTCCAATGCCCTTGTAACCAATAGTCATGCCAAATGTTCACTGTAGAGCCATTTCAATTCTCCAAAATAGATGGTCTTTGATTGAATCTTTCTCGCACATGAGACTCCTCTAGATCCAAGAACTACTGCATTTTAACTTAGCTTCCAAAAAGTCTTATTGAGGGAAATATATGCCCTTAATGACATGAACCCATAAAGAACCAGGTTTATGTAAGATCCTCCAAGCTTGTTTCTTAAGGAGAACAACATTAAAAAGATCCAAATCCCTGAAGCCAGACCCTCCCGAGTGTTTAGACTTAGTAAGAACATTCTTGCGAACCCACGCAATGCCTTTTGAGTGTTTATTAGATGCCCACCGGAATGGGTTGATGTCAGCCACTATTTCTTGGTATAACGATTTAGGAAATCTAAAGATCATCATAGCAGAGCTGGGGATGGCCTAGGCAACTGATTTTATCAAAATTTCCTTCCCAGCCGGGGAAATGAGTTTAAATTGCCATCCAGAAAGTCGGATTTGAATATTCTCACGAATCCTTGATAGAAGAGCTTTTTGAGCCCCCGCAACAAGTAGGAAGCACTAGATACTTTCCTAGTTTAGAAGTTATACCAATCCCCAATAAACTAGCCAAGTACTTCTGAGTGATAGGTTGAGAGTTAGAGTTGAAGAAGATCTCAGATTTTGTAAGGCTGACCATTTGTCCTGAGGCTAAGCAATACTCATCCAGACACTGTTTCAATTGGGAACAATTAGATGCTATTGCTTTAAGGAAGAAAAGGTTGTCGTTGGCGAAAAATAAGTGGGTCAATTCCGGGCAATGTCAAGTCAATTTGATACCTATTAGGCTTTTTGCAGCCACTGCTTAATTTAACATGGCAGAGAGGGAATCAACAACCAAAATAAATAAGTAAGGGAAGAGGGGATCACCTTGATGGATTCCCTTGCTTGGAGTGAAATGCGCTTTTGGGACTCTATTAATGATTACTTGATAGGAAACTGTAGACACACATTGCATTATGAGTCGTATCCAATGGTGGTGAAGTCCCAATTCTGAGAGAAGAGCTTCCAAAAATTGTCATTCAACATGATCATATGCTTTGGCTATATCTAATTTGATTGCCATTGCAGTTTTCTTGCCTTTCCGTTTGTGTTTTAGGAAATTGAAAACCTCCTGAACCATGATGATGTTATCTTAGATTTGTCTATCTCCAATAAGAGCACTTTGGGTCTCGGATATGACTATTTTGATAAGAGGGCACAACCGATTAACCAAGACTTTTGAGAAAATTTTAGACACATAATTACACAGGCTAATAGGCTTGTAATCTATTACCTCCTCTGGACAATCCTTTTTTAGGATCAAAACAATGTGAGTTTGGTTTAGGCTTTTCAAAATATTCCCTGAGAGAAAGAACCCCCTACAAGCTAGGTAAATATCTTCTGAAAAGAGGTCCCAATTGGATTGGAAGAAAGAACCAAAGAATCCATTTGGACCTGGGGCCTTGCTCCCCCCAAGAGAGAAAGCTGCACATTGGACTTCTTCCCTCGATAAATCACGCATTAGGGAGCTATTCATTACATCAAGAAAATAAGGGTGGACACAATCAAGCACCTCATTGAAATTATTGTTGTTCGAGGAAGAGAAAGAGTGTGGAAATAACTTAAGAAGGCATTTTTGATACCAGCTTTAGAGCTCTCCCATCCCCCTTATTGCTTTTGAACTTTCAGAATTTTGTTCCTATCTCATCTGATAAGAGTCATTGCATGGAAATATGATGAGTTCTTATCTTCATAATTAAGCCAGTTGATACGACCTCTTTATCCCCAGTACACCTCCTCTTGAGTCCAAATATCTGCGAGCTCTTTTGTGAGCGCATCAAAGTCTCTTTTCAGATTACATCTGTTAGGATCAGATTCTATACTTTGGACTTACCTTTTTATGTCTGGAATCCTACTGCAGGGGTTACCTTTGAAGGTCTTGCTCCATTGCTAGAGGGATCAACGACGGTGGTTTAAATTTTAAACGAGCTTCCACATTCCTAAACCTGAACTTCCCTGAGACAAACTATTCAAAATGACATCCTTATAACTACTTTCAAAAAGCCATTTATTCTCAAACCTGAACGGTCTTTTCCCTCGTTGGGCATCCGAAGTCGTGTTGAGGAGCAAGGGGCAATAGTCCGAATCGATGGTGGGAAGCACCAAAGAGAGGGCATCAGGAAAACTGAAAAGGGGTTTTGGATTGGCAAAGATTCGATCGAGTTTTTCCAAGATACACTCCCCTTTCTCTCTGCGATTAGCCCAAGTGAAGACACTTCCAGAGAAATGAATTACCATGAGATTACTATCATCTAAGAAATGTCTAAATTCTCTCATCCAAGTAGGATTTCTTGTTTCTTTCCCATTTTTTCATCATTGGTAAGAATCTCATTGAAATCCCCTAAGCAAAACCAGGGAGCATTGATATTCCCAAACATTCTAGAAAGCTTTTTCTAAAGAATTAAACTATCGTGAAACTCTCTGCAATCATAGACAAAACTGAAGTGGCAAGGCATTGACTCTACTAGGCATTTTAGGTTCACATAATTATGATTGTAAGAAATGGTGTCCATTTGGACCTCTAACTTCTAGAGAACGAGCATGCCTCTGACAAGCTTCTATGGGGAACAATAAGATAGTAGTCAAACCATAACCTTTTTTGGAATTTGCTGAATTTAAATTTTGTAGTTTTTGTCTCCATAAGGTACACCAGCTGAGGATTTTGATAGAAGCAAATGTCCATTAGGGATTAAGTTGTCAAAGGGTTCTCTAACCCCTGACAGTTCCAAACGAGTGTTTTCATAAGGGCTGGTGGGGAATTTTAAGGGAAACCTCCTCACCCTATAGTATGTAACCTTCTTCTATAATTTGAACATCCGTGAGCTCATCATAGTTGAACAGATTGTTGCTAATAGCTTTGAGTTCACCCTTTTCTAGTATATGACTTGTAGCGTTTATCCTGTCTCAACTTTGCTGATCTCTGAGTTTTATTTTCATTTAGGTGTTGTTTTCCATGCTTGCTAAGGCTACTGATGACAACAAAAGAACAAACATCTTCAAATTTACCCTGCGATATCGAATAAGACGCTAAAAAGTTATCTGAATACGGAGCTAGAGAAGTTAGAGGTTTGGGCTCCTGATTCATGATGTTAGCCACATAAGATTCAAAGGCCTTTCAGATGTCGTGCTTTCAATTTGAATTGGCTTGGGATTTTGGGTTGCCTTGATTGAATTTGAGCTCGTCTTCCCTAAACCATATGGATTAATAAAATCCATGTTAGTTATAAAATGATTGGGCTTCACACCCAACCCAAGCCCATAATCGCCCTTTACAGTTTCTAGACGATGGGCCGCCAGCTGTATCCTTGAGCTATCTTCCTTATCCCTGTCCTCACTAGTAGATCCTCGAGTGTCATTTTTATTTCTGACGCTGAAATCCATAGGTTCCAGTTCTAAAAGCGCCCTTCCACTCTGCCCGCATCCATCTTCCATAAATGTTGTTAGTTTTTATGTGCCTCATGGAAACTTGGCAAGTATGACTGATTTTTGAGTTGTAGACTCCTGTTTCATGTCCTACTTTGCGATAGGAAAAACAAAAATGAGGAAGTCTCTCGAATTTGAAGCTAACCCAGACAGGTTTTCTGACTTTCCTATTTGTCCAGATACCTGGTTTAAAAGGGTTTCCCAAATTGACTTTAATCCATGCCTTTGCCACTTTGAAGCTATAACCTGTGTCTTTCCCTAAATCTATTTCCAATACTTCGCCAAGATTCATGCCTAGATTCCTCACAAATTATTGTGTGTACCACTCCAGAAGCAATCCCAGAAATTGGACCCAAATTGTAGTTTCATTGAAAGTGAACTCATACGGTGACACTTCAGGTTCCCATTTATAGAGTAAAACGATGTTTCCGTTGAAGAACCATGGTCCAATCTATTCAACTCTTCTAACGTCAGCTTCACAGAAGAATTGAAAAGCAAGCACTCCATTTTCCATTTTTGGAGTTCCACTCCCCGAGATGGATTCCAACTTTTCTTCATGACTTTAAAAAGAGCAGCAAGATTTGGTGATTTGTCTGAGAATAATTTCCCAAACATGCAAAACTTGAGGTTCTATCTTGTGTCAATATCACTATCCTCTGCATCCATAAGAAATTTCATTTGCTCAAGGGTGTTGTTAATTTCTTCCATGATGACTGATGTGAGTTATCTTGGTAATATTCCCCGAAATAAATAAGAAATTGAGGACTAGAGCTTGCAGGAGACCTAGTAGTGGGACCAGGGCAAGATCGGGGAGGCCGGAAAAGGTCAGCACTGACGAAGGGTTCCGCATGTAAGATAAGTGTCCATAGTGAAAAAAACAAATTCAATATATATGTATATTATCTATATATATTAATCCTTGGACATATATATATACATATATATATATTATCTATGTGTGTTTTTCGTAATGACCAAAACTATGTATGGTTTCCATGTATTAAATTAGGTCTAAATTTAATTAATTAATCCATATATAATGAATAAGTATATGACCCCTAGATACGGATAAGCAAATATTTGAAATTGATTAATAAAAAAAAATAACAAAAAAAAGAAATAGGCCATTGAACCTGATAAGAAGGCCAATCTCAGTTATTAATACAATTTTAATGAGCTTGGAATCCCTACTAAACAGCCTTATTCAGTCTTTGAGTGTCTAATATTTATACCACCACATGTTTTTGTCTCAAATTAAAATGGCATGCGCATGGAGATGGAGGTACAATTGGAAATAGGACGATATTAAGGAGTTGAATTTATTTTGTACTATTTTAAAGTCACCGACTCATATATGATTGTTGATGTTGAATTATCATTATTTTTAAAAATTTAAACTGTTAAAAAATAAACTAAATCGGTTATATATTTTATATATTCAACACTCCTCTTTGCTTGTAGGCCATTAATTTTTTTCGGACTTTTTTTTATCTAAATGTTTAAGATTTTAAAGTTTAATATCATATTAAATTATTATCGATTGTCAAAAGTTTGAAGTGTCAAAAAATGAGTTCAATTTGTATTCTATATCTCAATAGATAATTCGTATATTTTGGTAGTAATTTATGTATATTATAGCTTCTAAAAATAATAAACAGTGAAAAAAATGAATTGAAATTTGACAGAAAATATATATTTTATAAACAAAAAAATGTCTCAATTTGGATTTCGATCATCAATTCAGTTTAGTATTATGTTAGAAAATAAAACCGTGTTGCTATTATAGCTTTACAATCTAGTAGGAGTGTAGAATAGCTGATCCACTCACCTAACAATTCCGCCACCTGACATTTCAAGTAAGACTAAGTACACATGAGGCAATAATAAAGTTTAACAAAATTCGAACCACAACTCTCTCAAACAAATATGATGTAACTACCATGTAATTTGACGTGGAGAGGTTCCATTTATAAATGTAATTAATTAATATACATTCCACCGGAAAACAAGATTTGAAAAAGAAAACAAATCTGAAATGATCAATAATTACAAAGGGAATTGAAGATAGTTGGTGACACAAATTTTTTTTGAAGAAGCCATTAAATCCTCACATGGTTGTGGGTGATAACAATATATAGAATTGGCCATTAATCATCAATTGGTTCAATTATTTATATTCATATATGTAGTGCAACACCACCTTACCCAAGTCTAGATTCACAAGCAATGTGTGTTAACCGTATAATTTTTTTTTAAAATTTAATTTGCTGAAAAGGTTTTTGGACAAAACTATAACAAAACCAAAACATTCATTTACTCTTTTAGATCGTTTTGCAAACCACACTCAAAGACAGTAATATTTTGAAATAAATTCAAAGTACACACCCACACCGTAAAGGAAAGTAGTATTTAAGAATGTATAATATTATTGTTCAAAACAACAAACTAACATGAGGAAGAACATGGTACCACACCGTGCTCTCCAATCTGCACCCCGTCAAGTCCTACTGCTTAGCCTTAGGCTTACCTGCCACACAGGATAGACAACAACAGTGAGTGAAAAATACTCAGTAGACAACCATATGCATATGGCAATGCCATACTATGAAGTGTAACACTGTACACCTAAAATCATCATTTTTCCCTATTTATTTAAAATCGAACAACCCACTTTTTTTCTTTTTTTTTCAACTTTAATAAATTTTTAATTTTTTAAAAAAAGGGTATAAAAGGTTGGGTTGAAGGCATGATCATGGCCAAACCTCATGTATCTGTAAATTTTATCCTCGAAATAAAGACCATACACATAGCAAAAGAAATAAAAGACCTAACTAAGGAAAAGGATGTAGGCGATGAAGAAAAATCTAAAATTCTCATCAAAAGAGGATTCCTAACTTGAAAGCTAAATACCAATAGCATCTTCAAAAGGATGACTTACCCTCCACAGCAAGTTGTTGGAGTCGTTTGGCTACACATGCCCTCCTTGATCAAGTTGAGCAGTTCACCTTAGAGCTTGCTTATCGCAGCTAACACGACCTTCCTTCTTAATGCATCGGCAACCATATTAGCCGTATCGGGCTTGTACTCGAGCACATAGTTGAATTCGGTAAGAAAGTCTTGCCAACGAGCTTGTTTGGAACTAAACTTCTTTTTTGTTTGGATGGAGGAAGGCCTACTCTACACCAAAGGTCAATGTGTCTACGTACCAAGGTGGAATAACTTAAGGAGAAATTTAATCAAGGAATGCCATGATACAAAATGGGTGGAGAATCCGGGGCGAAAGTGTACGGGAGCATTATTGGAGACAACTTCCTATTGGCCACAAATGTGGGACGGAGTGGAGTTATATGTGAAGACTTGTCTTGTGTGTCAACAAGACAAGGATGAGCAACAAAGTCCCGTGGGTCTGTTGGAGTCATTACCTATACTCGAGCGACCGTGGGAAAGTATAAACATGGACTTCATTGTAGGCCTGCCTAAGTTCGAGGGGTATGGTACTATCATTGTGGTAGTTGATAGATTCTCTATGTATGCGACCTTCATAGCCATATCAAAGGCAAGTTCCGCTGAGGGCACTGTAAGGTTATTCTTTAAGAATGTGGTGAAGTATTGGGGGCTACCACAATCCATCATTAATGACCAAGACCCAAGATTCACCAGGAGATTTTTGACGGAGTTGTTCAAACTCATGGGTTCGGATCTATACTTCTCTACAAGCTTCCATCCTCAATCCGATAGGCAAGTCGAACGAGCTAATGCATTGTTAGAGCTATAATTAAGGCACTTTGTGAGTGTCAATCAACATGATTGGGTAAAGTTGCTAGACATGGCCCAATTTTTCTAAAACTTGCAAATGAGCGAGTCCACTAATCGGAGCCCGTTCGAGTTAGCCACGAGGTAACAATCATTGACTCCTCACACACTTGTTACAAGCTATAAAGGGAGGAGTCTATCTGCTTTCAAGGTTGCCAAGAATTGGTATGAACAACTAGACATGACAAGGTCCTATCACAAAATAACCAAGAAAATGAAAAAGTGGATGGACACAAGATGACGACATGTGGAATGTCAAATTGGAGACCTTGTGTTCATCAAGATCCTACCTTCCCAACACAAGTCTACTCGTCCGCTACATAATGGATTTGTTATACGCTATGAGAGGTCATTTTCGATCATAAAGAAGGTAGGGATGGTATCATATAAGGCGGAATTGCCATCCACACTTAGGCTTCACCCTGTCCTCCATGTAAGTTACTTGAAGACATACCATGAAGATGAGGAAGACCCTTCGAGAAGGAAGTCAAAGAGAGCACCTATGGACATAACGAGCACTTATGATAAGGAGGTTGAGAACATCATGGCTGAACGCGTAGTATGTGGAAGGGATAATCACCCGAGTCATGAGTACTTGATGAAATGGAAAGGATTACCCGAAAGTGAAGCAAGTTGGAAACCCGTGGTAATACTATGGCCGTTTAAAGACCACATCAAGCGGTTCCAACAAAGAAGCTCGACGAGGACATCAACGGCATAGGTGGGGAAGAATGTCATGCACTGACATTTCATTAAACACTTTGGGGGTATTTTCTGCACACTTAGACAAGAAGCATGTGGAGTTCTCTAAACTTGTGTAAAATCTTCTAGAAGACTCTTGTGCTTACTTAGTTGTCAAGCACTCTTATGGAGAGAATTCTAGAAACTCAATCTCCATCGTAGAATTAAATGTATTATACCTGTTAGATCATTTGTTGTGAGTTTATAAATAAGGAGGATGATTCATTAACCAAACCATCCTACTATTGAGTAATACATTCTCATTCTCCCAATCTCTTTCTAGTTTTTCGCTCTAATTCTTACTTTCTTGTTTAGCTTTCTTTTTTTGTGTGAGCAAGTAGATTTAATTAGTTGTTTCGAAGCGTCGAAACAACCAAAACAAGTCCGTAATAGAAAAAACTTAATATTAAATTTTGACATTGTCATATATTTTTGGCACTCGATTATTAATATCAAAATTATATATTTTGGCTGTGCCATCTAAAAAAGTTTACCCCATTAATTTAAAAATCAATTAAAATATAACTTCTTCATTTATTACTATAATAACAAATAAAAAAAATAACTCTATTAATAATTTTTGCACGTGTAATAAAAGTCTAATAATAAAAAAATCTATTAAATGTTAATTTAATTATCTCCTTTAGAAAAAAATAATCATATTCAACAAAAATAAAGAAGTAATTTCATTTCCAATAATTAAATTAATTAAGTGTTTTATTACAACAATATATCTTATTTGTTTTCGTTTATAGTACACCAGAACAATGTTAAGTTAAACAAAATAAAAATACTTGCGATTTCAAATTTTGCATTCCAAATAACATGAAAGTCATATCATTGATAATGTCTAGTCCCTTTAACTAAAAAATAAATTAAAAAAATTGAATTAATAGTATTTTTTATATCATAAGTGGACCCAAAGCTAGGGCCAACCGTGAGGTTTTGAGGGCTTTGACCCAATTTCAATTAGGGGCCCTTGTAATTTTTTTTTTCAAAAATACATAAAAATTATAATAATAGTTTATGTTAAATAAAACTATTCAAAATTACAAAAAACATGATTCTAAAACTTTCAAAATTATAAATTAAATCTAGTATTTGTTTTTTTGATAAAAAGAAACAATTATACTATTATAATCTATGAATTTTAAAATTTGTTTTTCAATAGAGAAAACTTATAAATCTATTTTTAATCATTTTTTTTTCTTTTCTATAAAGTTTTTTCATCATAAAACTATAATTTTATGATTATATTGTAATAAATTATAAATTTTTAAATACCGTCCTAAAAGATTTGTCTCTACATAATAATAATTATATATATATTTTGTAAAATATATATACTTTATTACATTATAGGTTTAAGATGAAATAAAATATTTATTTAAAGTTATTTGAGATAATGATTTATGTTTTATAGGCACTATCATATTTTTGATTTTGCAAGTACGTATTAACTCATCAATATGTATTTATTGACTTTACATTAGAATAAAAACATTAAAAAGAATGCAATTTAGATTTTTAATATTTGCATATTCCAACACTATATGGATACATGTACTATTTTCTTGGAACTATATAAATATCTTTTATCAATATACATATGCTTTGAGACTTGAAATGCTACATTAATTAATTATTATATATTTTATTTCTATGCAACTTGCACTATAAATAATTAAGTAAAAAAAAAATTAAGTACACTTCTATTAAGTTATAACCTCTTCATAGTAATAAAATTTATTTCTTCTTAACAGTATAACTATAGAGAGGTTTTACTGTACATACATACTCTTTATTTTTTAATAAACAATATTGTCTTTGCATAAATAAAATGAGTCCTAAAATATGATAGATTAATAAACTTGATTAAGAAATTAATGTAAATGATAAAATAATATTGAAAAAGTCTTTTAAAAATACAAAATTTGGCATTGTTATATTTTAGTATATACTATCGGAGTGTTATATCATATTTTGACATTGGCATTTTAATTTAGTATTAGAGTTCATATATTAATGCTAAAATTTTAAAAAATAAAAATACTATTATAATATTTATTTTTGGAGATGCTCTAAAAAGCACACTACAATTTCTACCAAACCTCTTTGGTTTTCTTTCTCTTAGTTTTATTCTTACTTCGACTATCATAATGTCTTTGGTCAGAAAACTTTCAATCCTGATTAGTTTGGAATGGTGTGTTTTATCGGTAGGTAAATTATGGAAGACAATTTGTGTAGAATTCGGCTTCTAAACCTAGCTCGTCTATTTATTTTTAAGCTTATTTTGCATGTGTTTTATTATTATTATTATTATTATTATTGCAAGTTAGAGAGAGAGGCTATGGTATGATCTTCTTCTCAAGAGCAGCCGGTGCATGTCGTGAGCCATGCCTCGCCATCCGCTACATGGAGAGGCTAAGGTTGGAGTTGCTCACCTTCATCGGCGACGTCGCAAATCCAGCTGGTCCTAAGGAGATCTACGAGGTAAAGAGCTTGATTTCCTGTCATCGCCAAGGTGAGGTTGTGTGTGGGTTTATGTCGTTCAAGTTGATGTTCGCGAGACGTAGGTTCTTGGACTGGAAATCAAAGCACAGGATTGTGTGGGTTGCGACTCGACTAGGTTCGATTTGCTGAGTTCACCGGGATTTGAGCTCACGGGCTCATTTGTGATTGTGGGTTCATCACTCTAGTGGATTTAGTCTACGTGGCAGGTCTGCTCTATGAGATCGTCGCAAAGCTGAGTTTGTTTATGGTTGGAAGAAGTTCCGTAGGAGCTTACCAGTTCATTGCAAGTTTGTGGAGCTTGGACCGCGAGCTCTAGTACGAATTATGAATTTGGATATTGAATTTTTTCCTTTTTGTCTATAAATCTGTTTTGGAATCTGTTGTGGTTTTTAATTGGAACATAGTGTCACTATGCAGACAATGTTTTGCAATTGATGATTGCATTCTTGAACTTTCTGTGGGATTGGCTTGCTACAATTACCGTGTTCTTAATATTAAACCTGTATATTTGTGGACATCTGGTTTCATTGTGTGAATCTGTGGAATCTGTTTTGGCATTTCTGAAATTGTTATAACTTCTTTTATTTTGGGCTGAAATTGCCTGGTTGGGTTGGATAATACTGTAGGGGATCAAGCTCTAAGGGTCAATGTTGCACAGATTGGCTACAGTGGTCAGGCAATACCTAAGAAAGGCACTGAGGCAATGCCTATGTAAGACACTTCAAATAAGCAAGTGCCTATACAAAGTATTCCAAAGCAACCTTCATTCACAAATATAGTTAATGGTACTCCATTAGAGACCAACAGCAATAAGAAGGATTCAAACAACTTCTTTTGCAGCTGTTTTCAATGGTTCATTGTTGTCTAGGGGATAGTCAGATTCGGCTTCTCAAATTGTGCTAACTCGTCAAGGCAATGTTACCTTTGTTCGTGTAAATGACGATGCTTATCAAGAAAGAATTACTCTTTGTCTGTTTTCCTTGATAGCCCGACTCATTTTATCTAAAGGAGATAAACCTTTGAAGTTTGAGGATTTACGTTGAAAACTCCAAAGTATTTGGAAGCTAAATAATTGACAACTAATTTCTCTTAGGAGGGGTTACTTTCAGGTTCTTTTACATTTTGCAGAGGATAGGCAAAGGATATGGTCTTAGGGAGCCTTGAATTTGAAACCAAGAATTGTTCAGCTGCAAGCTTGGGTAAAAAACTTTAATTCGACAACTCAGAGATCGACAAATGCTAAGATTTAGGTTAGATTTTATAATCTCAATTGGGAGTTCTGACATCCTTGCATACTCACGAACCTCATAAGAGACATTGATATGCCTTTGAGGATTGATAACGCTACCCTTAAAAGGAATTATGGTCATTTTGCTCGAGTTTTATTTGATATGGATTTAGCTGGATTTGTCCTAGAAAAACTTCTATTGGAAACGACAGACGACTGTATTGAAATGGATTTATACTTTGAATCATTTCTGAATTTTTACAATTCTTGTAACAGTGTTGGCCACTCAGTGGCTAAATGTAAGTCGGTGATTAGAAAGGCTCCTCCAAAAGTTGGATCTTATAAGCAAAGAAACATATAATAAAGCTCCAGGCTTGATTCAGGTATACAAACCAAAGCAGGCACCTCCTTTCCATGTGGAGTCGATTACACCCTTTGTGCTTACTACCAATACCTTTGGGGCCCGTTTGACACGCAAAATATAAGAGGATAGGATGGGAAGGGATGAGAGATGAAAAATGTGATAAGAATAATGTTATACTGTGTTTGGTGTTGACTGGATTAAAAATTAGATTACATATACTGTATTTGGTGCACACCGGATAGGATTAAATTTTTTATTATTTAATATTTAAATAATAAAATATTTATATATATATTTGGACAATATAATATATTTTGTATTATATAATTTACTTAAATATTTTTATATCTTTTTAAAAAATTATGATAATATTTTTTTTAAATACAAATAAAAATTTTAAAAATATGTTGTATGTAAAAAAATAGAAGAAAATATAAAATTAAGCAAGGCAATATAAAAATTATAGAAACCTTCCGGGTGCAACAAATTAATCAAGATTAAGCAAAGTAATTTAACAGTAACAGTTTATTACTAAATAATTAATCAAGATTTTAAAATTGTACATATTCCAACGAATTAAACTTCTTGAATTTTACTAGGCAATTTCTTCAATACCTCTAATCACAAGGAATTCAACAAAAGCAGTTTATTACTATACATGATAATATTATTGCATTATATTCTACACTACATATTTATATTATGCAATTTAATTTAATTTTTTATAATTTTTTTTTATAAATTGTTTTAATAATTTTTTAAAATATCAATTAAAATTAACAAAAAAAAATCTAATTAAACATTACTAATAAAAACGAAGTGGCATTAATCCCTTTATATGGCAGTTTTATAAAATTAAAATTTATATATTATGAGCATTTTGATATAAATATGTATACATATGTTCATACATAAGTTATACAAACTAATTAATATAACTTATACAATCTAATTAACACTCCAATTACACAACATACTATGAAACTATTAATTTACTCGTTACTTGAGTTAACATTTCTATGTATGGTTTCTATATTATTTTGCATTGGTCCCAACTCAACAGGTTTCTTCATCTGACGTTCAATAAAATTGAGATATGCAGTTTCAACTTCTTCAATTGTTGGATATGATTGATATAAATTATCTCTAAATCCATGCACTTGCTCTTGACATTCAGGCCATGAACTATAAATGTCAGGCTATCTACCCTTAAATACAACATACATTGCTTTCTTGGCCATTTAATATTTTTGCATACAATTGTTAATTCAAAATATAATTCATCCATATCTAGAACAAAAATACTTGGAAAATATAACAATATCTCAATCATTAAAAAACTTAATATTTTTAAAATAACATAACATAATAAATATGTTTTGACTTATCTAAAGTGCATAACATATGTCAAATTCTATAACATAAAAATAAAACATCACATAATGTCCATATAGAGAAAACATTAAATTGTCATAGCAAATTAACACAAAACCTAACATGAAAACCACTACCTAGTTTTCTAAAAATGTCATTGCAAAATCAATTTTCTCAATATCATTTTCAATGACCTTAAAAACTTCCACATTTGATGGGTCAAATCTCATTGCTTTGGATATCTTCAGATTGTCAACCACAGAAAATCCAAGTCTTTTAAGTTCTTCAGCTAAATACTTTGGATAATTAGACTAAGAGTTATCAAATTTCTCAGTTAATTGCCAAATCAAATCAGATGCTACCTCACCAAATCCTTTTGCTAAATCATCATTTGCCTTTCTTGCTCTCTTCTTACTACTAGATTGGGATGCCATAGCAGAGTTAGATTCATCAGGTTGGTTTATTGACATTGGAGAAATTGGAGTATCTGGAGTTCCCCAATTCATATAAGGCTCATTCTCAGTGTCCACATTTAGATCCTCAAACATATATTCTGGAGTTTGTGCCCCAATTTCAGTAGCACAATCCTTCCCAAATATATTTTCAAGTCTATCATATAATGGAATGGTCTACCTCTCCACCCTTCTATACTCTTGTTACTCTAAAAAATATATAATGTAAGAATGTAAGCCATCATCATAAGTGTAATAAAAGAAAAACCGAAAGCATGTATGATACAAATTTAAAACCTGCACATAAGCTGCCCATGATTCATCACTATCAATCTCTACACATTTTTTTGAGTCATTCCATCCAAATCTACTCTTATTCAACATATCATATACTATACTATATTATTTTTTCCACATTTTTAATTTTGACTCAATATTTAGATTTGCCTTCAAATTTGATTGAGAACACTTTTCAGCTAATTGTCTTTTAATCATGCTAATTGTGCCAGATTTAAACGAACTAGTATCACAATGTTGTCTCCGACTCACTACATCATCTAATATAGTAAACAAAGCTTCTTCCTCATATTTACTCCAAATGCGTCTATTTTGATTCCTACTGCTACCTCCAACTTCCATTCTATACAAACATGCAAATGAAATTGTGATATATCATTTATAAAATAACAACACATAGTGATAGATAAACTAATAAGTAAACAATACAACATAAAATAACCAATAACACAAACATATAACAACTCAAAATTAATAAAAAAATATCATGTTTCAATCTTATGTTTACATATAAATTAAAACATACAATTTGAAATAAAACATAACGTGGTTTACTACAAAATATAAACAACAACCATGCTACATAAACAATTAATGTCTATGTGATGCTCTCTACTCATCAAACATTCTTTTTGCTAGATCATCTTTTCAAGTATTCCATTCATTTGATGAACCTACTGATTCAATAAATTCATCATCTGCTATAACTTCAGTTGATGGGTTCAAGTTATATTGATCTTCTACAAGATCATTTAACATCTCTCTTCTAATTACATTATGCAAGAGACAACATGTTGTAATGATTCAAATTTGTGTTTTGATTGGATAGAAAGACGGACTTCTTAAAATTTTCCAACACATCTTTAGAATTCCAAAGCAACATTCTATAACATATCTTGCAGAGCACGTTTATGTTAAAATATTCTTCATGATTTATTGGTACATAACCATCACTTCATTCAGAAATGTGATATCTTGTTCCTCTATATAGTGCAAGAAATCCTTCACCATTAGTATAACCAGCATCTACAAGGTAATAACAACCTATAAAAGTCCAAATATATATCTTCTTAGTTTATTTATTAGTTTAGGTATACAAAATAAATTTCTTACATATATAAGTTTTACCATTAGGAACTTTTATTCCGTCAGACCTACTTATTGCATCTTGTAGTACTTTTGAATCTAATGTTGATCCTTCCTAACCAAAAATACGAATATAAATTCCATATTGCGGTTACATACACCTAACACGTTTGTGGCAATATTACCCTTCCTTGTTCGATACCTTGACTTCTCCATTTCAGGTACATTAACTTTAACATATGTTCCATCTAATGCTCCCAGATAATTCTAATTTACAAACAAAAACCGCAATATAAAAACAAATATTAAGAACTTCCAACTTTAAAATAGAAACTTAAATTAATGTATAAACTTACCTTAACCATTTTCCATCTGTCATCAGTGCAATTTTTCGATACGGGTTTTGAATGTCTAAGTAATGCCCCATGTAATCGTAAAACTCCACTCAACACTGAATTAAAGTACTTATAAATTATCTCTCCTAATCTACAGAATCTACTCACAATTGTACGATTTTTAACATGATGAGCAAGTATATGCAAAAACATGCACACTTGTTCCTCCACTGTAACCAAACCATCCTGCTTAACATGTTCATCCCGACGAATCATCTCACATAAGATATCAAATGTTCTCCTATCCATCCTAAGTTGACTAATAGAATGGACATCACTTCCTAACAAACTATTTACAAATGACATATGTGTTTCATTCCTCACAAATACTCAATCTCTAAGTCCCAAATGCTCATAGTGCCATGATGCAAACATATACATAAGCAAAATCAGCATAAAAGTAGCCACAAAATATTCCAAATCCAAGTCGTCGACAAATAATAAGAATGTGGCTAGCTGTCTTTGATCCATGACTAATATTAAAAATTGAGACAATCAAAAACTTAATATACAAATTGAAAAAAAAATAGACAAATTGCACAAGTTTCTAGTGATAATCAATCAAATTGAAATAGAATAGAAATCCTATCAATAATCAATTTAGTAGTACACATTTCATATAGGCCATGGAACATCATACTATCCCTACGGTTTTGGGTTTCTTTAGTTGTGGTTTAGGTATACAAATTTTTACATATCCCAAGTTTTAACCATTACATATCAATCATTATACTATCAATAATCCATGTAATCACCAATAACCATGCCAAAGCACCATCTTCATTGTCATTTACAATCTATCCGAGTCTTGAAATAAAGTAGTCTAAAAAATAATTGGTTAAAAGTTAAACAAGCAGAGTGATGCAGAAGCTCTAGGTCACCCAATGTTCTTGTAAGGCTAAAAATTATTTTTATTTAACCCCAAAAACTTTGCAAAAATAGGAAGAAGAAAATGCTACCAAAAAAAAAAAATTATTTTGTAGATGATAACCTAAATTCAATCAAAACTAGTCCAAAAAAATATCACTACTTGGTGATGGATAAGGCTTGCAAAATGATAAATAAAAAGGACAAGACTAATGGTAAGCATGAATGTTTCTATTAACATCTTAGATTGCACACCTACCTCAATTTTACTCGCAAGAAATATACCGAGTTTACGTATCCTTATACCAGAAACTGTTGAAGGCTTTTTGGGTTGGTCAGGGCAGTTGATAGGCGCAAACTCACGAGACTTTCCAGCAACTAGATGTGCATCATATGATAGGTGAGTTCTTGGAACTAGCCAAATGTAGAGTATAACTTGTTAGAAAATATACAAACAGGGAAAAAGAATGAAGAAGAAATCAAATTACTGTTAAGTAACACAACAGTAGAGTAAAGTAAATGCATGTTGTATTGCATAAAATTATTAGTTGTTCACAACTATAAATTTCAAGTCTTTAATTGATAATAAGCATCATAAAACCATAAAATGGATCATAAATTTCTACTGTATGAATTATCTACATCATTAATTAAAAGTAAGCACCATAAAATGGATTATTGAATGCAATGAACACCATTAGTGAAGTTATCAACGTATTTGAACTAATTTGCTCACTAAAGGGAGAGGAGCAATTGAAGTATTGTTTTCAATAAATTGCTCATTAAAAGGCAGAGGAGCCAATAAGAACTATCTATTGTAATGAAGTCAAAATACAATAAACTAAAATTTTATTGATAGGAGAACATTCAGTAATTGGTCTTAAGAGGGTGAGGAATTCTTAAGATATCAGAGACAAAACAAAATAATAATTGGAACAAAAAAAATATAACTGCATTTGTTTACAGGACCCTTCCATCATCAATTAAGCATAAAAACACAAAATCTTTAAATTCTTTCATTATTAATAAATAAAATGTAAATGAGTATGGATGCAAAGAACTGACATGCAATTTTAAAAAGTGCTACCTTCCTCACGTGACTAAAATCAATTCAAGAAAACAAGCAATTAATGAGTCCAAGCATATCATTCTCTCTCCCTCCCTCCCACTCAAAACTAATAAGAGTCTTCCCAATAAATGAGTATGGATGTAATGAACTGACATGCAATTTTAAGAAGTGCTACCTTCCTCACGTGACTAAAATCAATTCAAGGAAACAAGCAATTAATGAGTCCAAGCATGTTATTCTCCCTCCCTCCCTTCCACTCAAAACTAATAAGAGTCTTCCCAATAATTTCTCACTGTGCTAATTTTCCATTGTAAATACACATTTAAACAAAGAATCCACAGTGGTAAATTATTTATCCCTAGAATAAAAAAGGAAAGAAGCTTAACCCTTTACCCAAGAAAAACAAAATCAATTCACTTCCCCATATCATGAGCAATGCATAGGCATACTGAAAGGCTGAAGAGAAGGAAAATCAATGTAGAGAAACTAGGAAGAATATTACCACTATTAACCTTCCACCCGTTGCTAGATAATGCTTGTATGCGGCCCTATAAATCTTCTAAGAAATCCTAAAGAACAAAATATTAGAAAAATAAGTCTAGAAAATCCGCATCCATGCTAGTTTGAAGATAAAAAATGAAGTTATTTAAGATGGTAATATACATATAACAACTAAATAATATGAACACAAATTTGTCGGCAAGACATGCACTTCGAAATTGAGAACAAAGACCCAATTTGGAGATAAAAAAATGAAGTTATTTAAGATGGTAATATACATATATTTGTCAGCAATATATTCTTAGGGCTAAGTTAACCAACTTCCGAGCATGGAAAAGCTCTGAAGAAAAAGTTAAATCCCTAGATCTACAAAGATTCCTTAACACGATGAGAGAAACTTACCTTTGAGAAGGAGTAGATGGTGATGAATCTTATAATAACAACCAGTCTGAGTAAGGATCTGTGATTTCCTTGAACGAGCCCCAAGTGAAATTTAAGAACAGAGAATGCCGGAGGAGAGACCACGTGAGTTTTGACAGTGAAGAAAATATTGGGCAAATCTAAGAGAGATACCAGATATGCTCAAAGGAGATAATGGGATGAGATTTGGCCAGATCTGAGAAGATAAGAACGGAAGTGTATAATGTGGAGGAGGAGAGGCATAGTGAGTATGCAAGATTTTCAAGAAAAAATTTTCTTCGTTTTTTCTGATATCCGAACAAATCCCGTGGGTGGAGGTGGGATAAAGGCATAGACAAAAATTTGGGAAATACAAAATCTGGGATTTCTTGTTATAAATTTTTAAATGCCGCACCAAACACCAGATTGGAATTTATTATGGCTATATCCTATCCTATCTCATTGTATCTCACGTGCCAAACAGGGCCTTGAGGTATTGAATACTGACATGACATCACTCCTATAGAGAAAATAGACCATCAGCAAGTTGCTACTCTTTTTAATATAGCTAACACTCATATAGAAATGGGCATTAATGTTTGATCAATTGCTTCGGATCTAGGTGCTGCTCCCAATAGAATTGACTTTAATACCAACATAGGTAAAAATGTTTAGATTACATCAGAGAGCATTCAAACTCCATCATACCATAGTACGGTTCCACGCCAGGTCACATCATGGGCTGACGCTTTTGGTGATTCAGATGATGAGCCTGGTGATGATGCAGATGATATTGTTGAAGATGAGTGGCCGCCTTTGCAAGGTGAAGACTCTTCAAAACCCTCATAGGATTTCGATGATACCTCATATGTGGGTCAACATTCAAATTCTATGGCCATGGTTCCGTTCAATTCTTTTGGTTCACTTACTGTAGCACAGTGAAAGTTAGATTTGGTTGCTTCACATCCATTAGTCATGGAAAGTACTGATCATAATTTATGGAATATAGTTAAAAGAAAACCGGATCAACCAAAGAAATGAAAAACAACTAGAAGATTGCAGCTGTCAGCAGCGGGATTGGAATTGACTAAGCCTTTCACATGGGCTTCTCAGCACACTACTCACTAATTTTTGTTATCTTTGTACTTCTTCTAATAGCAGCTGGTTTTTTATCCATCTTTCCTACCTGTACTTTTTTTAAAATTTTATTTTTAATAAAATTGGCTTAAGTTTTTTGGGTGATTTTGTGTTGACTGTATGACTTCTCTGACTACTTTAATAGCCTAAGTTACCTATTTTCGATTATTATTATTATTATTATTCTCAAATTAAGATTATAGTCAAGAAATGTCAAGTTATGTATTTTCCTGACATTTAAAGTTTCGGTTTTAACAAGTTCAAATCCAAATTAGGGGAAAAATTTTCAATATTTATTTTGACAACAATAAAATAGAAAAGTAATTAGATATGGATTTTGCGTACTAACCACCACTAGTATTTCAAAATGAAAATAAAAATTTAATTATAGAGAGCTTCTTATGATATATATAAGACAACACACCAATACTAGTAGAAGCATGTACTACATATAATAACCAAACTATATATTTTTTTTTCAAAACTATCGATTTCCGGAAGCGTTTTTTATTTTATCGCGATTTCGCCTTTTTCACCGAAACGAGCAGCTTTTGAATTCCCCGGGAATTTTATAAGGGCCGAGAGTACCTCGTGGGGAGTTGAAAAAAAATTTCTTCCCAATTTGCCCTTGGTCAAAGTTTGACTACTTTGACTTTCACTATTCATTTCTTTATTAATATATATTTAAATATCTTTACTTTTCACTATATTTTGTTATTAAAATAAGATACCAATTGGCTTTTGTCTTGTGATAGCCGATACTCCTCTTCCATTTTCATCATTATCTTGCTTTTAAAATTACATCTTAGAGAGAGAGAGAGAGAAAGCTAAAGAGAGAAAGTGTGGAAAAATTGTTAAATTCAAGAGGAAATTTGAGGGAAGTGGCCGGCTGTTTTGGAAAGCTATTTGGCAAGGTTTATTTAATTTTTCAAAGCTTGGTTTGGTGCTTACTAGCTTGGGAATAGAGGTAGGCAACTATACCCATTTTATTTTTTTACAAATTAATGTGTTTTTTATTGTTAACTTGGTGAATTCTTGCTTGAAATCATGGAATTGATGATAGGTTGAATTTAATCTCTTGTTTATTGAGTTTAGTGATTAAATCCCCAATTGTTAGGTTTAGGGATTTGAGGAATTATTGTTTAAAGCATGGATTTTAATGATTTAATGCTTGATTTAATGAAATTGGTTGATGGAAATGGCTATAGGCCTTGTTAATTTGATGATTTGAAGTGAAATTGATTGGTTTTGGTGATGAATAAGGGACGGCAATGCATGAGGAATTATGTGACAAATTTTATTTGTAGGGCATTTTAGTCATTTTACTTATAAAGGGTATTTTAGGAATTTTTAAAAAGTTCAAGGGTATTTAGGTCATTTTGCATGCAAGGTACTTAAATGGGATTTTTGAAAATGTTTAAGGGCACATTGATTATTTGCATGTAAAGGACATAAATGGAATTTTAAAAAGATTAAAGGCATTTTGATCATTTGACATGTGGGGATATAAATGGAATTTTAAAATTATTGGGAGTATTCTCGTCATTTTCCATAATAGGGATAGAGTTGAAAATATTTAGAATTGGAGAAAGTTATTTTAATACATATATATATATATGTATATATATATGTATTAGAATTATTATTTGTTAATATATATATATATATATATATATGCATTTTCAATTTCTATTATTTATATTTGCATAAATATAATTAATTACATATGTATTTGGGTAATAATAAATACAGATATATTTTACAAAATACATATATTTTATATACATATTTATTATGTATACTTAAATGTGTTTTGTAAAGGTTTATGGATGTGTCTTATGTGTGACAGGGCTAATTTAATTTTTCATACATATGGTAGTGGTCCCACAAAATATAAAAAAAGTAGTGGTTTGTATATATAAAGAATAAAAATTGTAGTGCTAATGGTAGTGCAGGATCCATTATTGATTCAGCAGCACCCTGTTATTTTTAGCATTCTTTATTCCTGTAGGCTGTATGTGTGTGCGTGTTAATTAATACGACTTAAATAATCAAGAAAAAAATAACTCAAAAAATAAATAAAAAAAAAGAAGAAGAAAGAAGAGTAAACATACGGTATAAATGTTCTGAAAATAATACTTCGATATTATATGCATGCTGTAGTTTATTTTTATGATATACAGAACAAATTAAATTATTAACCTATTTGACATAGAGATCGAAAGGACAAGCCGCAAACTCCCTCATGCATGATCCGTACTGTTGAAGTATACCTGTGTAACATCTTAGACTCTCCAAATTATAGTTAACTTTTTAAAGTTTCCTTTAGTTTTTGAAATTGTTACCTTCTAAATTGTAATACATTTTAATCATTTTCGACCAACAACAATATATCCAGCAAAAAAGGAAAAAAAAAAAGAAAAGGAATTTCAAATACATTATTCCAAATTATTTAATTAGGGCATTGAATTAAACAATATTCCAAATTAAAGCACAACAAGACAAATGGCCAATACTATTTGTGTGCTTCAATATGAAGTTTTCCTTAGAAGCATAAGGTCATCAATCAAACTGTCCAAGTTTGTGGACGAAGAACCATGTGAACCAGTGGCCTCTTCAGCCAATTTCTTCCACTCCAAGGCCTTGCTTTTCATTTGCTTTCCCTTATCTCCCTCCATTAACTCTCTCACGAGCTTTTCTACTTCACCACTCTTCACATCGCCGTCGATCTCTATGCCAAATCCCCACTCGTTGCATGCATACCAGCTGTTTGTTTGTTGGTCTGCAAAGATTGGCCAACACAGGATAGGTACTCCGGCGGTTATACTCTCAAGGATTGAATTCCAACCACAGTGTGTCAAAAACCCTCCAATTGAAGGGTGGTTTAGGACCTGCTCTTGTGGGCACCAACTTGCTATGAGACCTCTCCCTTTGATTTCCCTTTCAAATTCAGGCGGCAAAATAGCTGATTGACCGACAACCAAATCAGGTCTAATTACCCACAAGAACGCATGCATGCTTTTCGCAAGTCCCTTACCAAATTCAACTAGTTGTTGTGATGTCATGACTATTACACTACCAAAATTCACATAAAGTACCGAGTTTGGTGGCTTGGAATTAAGCCATTGGAGACACTCAGTGTCTTCCTTCAAAAGACTGTATCCAACATGATTGGTATGGTCTTTGGGTAAGCAATCGAGATGTAGTTGGATAGGACCAATGGCATACACATTATTAGGAAGCGTAGATGGGAGAGCATCCAAAACGTCTCCCTCCAACACTTCCAAAGTTTGAATAACAAGTGCTGATGCTTTATGAACTCTCTCGCTTGCTTCTATCACGTAGTTGAGCATGATGTCGTGGGGATTTGTAGTTCGAAAGAAGGTCGGAAGATCCTTTAAACGAAGACCTTTCATTCCTGGAATCCAATCTATTACTGTGTCCATAAAGCCATTTGTTAAGCATCCCTCATCTGCAACAACATTCAACATAAACAATATTATTAATTATACATAAAATAATGCAAAGCTTTAAGAAATTTTCCTTTAATTTGCACTTTCCCCATTACCTTTTAGTGGGACAAGTCCTTTTTCGATGAGAGCTGAATATTGATAGAACCCCATAAAACCACACGCAGCTAAAGTAATGAACATTATGAGAGGAATCCCAAGTTCTTCAGCTGCATGGACCGTAAAGAACATGAGCCAATCCGAAAAAATGCAAGTCACTGGAGGGACATTGCAAGAAGTAGAGGCAGTATTATTGATCCTTGTAAGAAGATCAAGAAATGGAGGTAAGCTTAAGTTGTTTCTAATGGAATCACAAAGAGCAGGGATGTCTTGGGTGGCTTCTGCTTCAGAAGCTGGGAGACCATCCGGAATGGCTTCGAACCGGAAGTCAGGCAAGCCGTCGAAGGCTTTATGACCTAAAGATTTAAGGAAACGATTGTGGTTGAACTCAGTGTTGACGAAGGTAATGTGGAAACCTCTATGGTGCAGGAGTTTTGCAAACTTAAGCATTGCCTTGATATGGCTTTGGGCAGGGTAGGGAATGCAAACAGCATGAGGCATTTGATGTGCTACTTCAGTGGAACTCATATCTGTTTCTTTTGTGGTTTTGCACGAAATAGTACCGAATAAATGAGGATTTATATAGTGCTATCACTTAGAAGGTTTGGCTTTAAAATTATGAACAAAGTTTTTCATTTAAAATTTATATTGGCAACATAAGTGATGTTGTATATTTTTATTTGTTATAGTCTAATTTTCATTTTTAACCCAAGCTCAGACCCACCTTCATTGGATCTCAATCAATTAGCTTTTACCCAAGACAAAGAGCCCAAAAGCTCGATAAACTCAAAGAGTGGGTCTGGTCAAAGCCTCCGACATACTTCTTTTTGGTAGATAAGCCTCCGATATACTTCTAAAAGTAAAGAAAGCTTACCTTTTTTTTTTTTTTTTTGAAAAGTGAGGAAAGCCTGCTTGATGAGCTTGTTGACTAATATAAAGACCAAATCTGACCGCATTTAATGTTCTAAAGGTGGTAGGTGAGCCATCTACCAAAAAAAATAAAGGGGTGGGTGAGCCAAGATGGATGTGTTTATGTCCACGTGCTTCTAGCCACAACCTTAAAATTCAATACATGAGAGCGCGGGGTATCTTCACAAAGTTCGCACCAATTGTAATTGTGTTATCTGAGAAGTTTTTCTCTTATGTTATTATGTTTTTTCTTTTTGTCCTCTTCATCTTTTGTAGTTGAATATTTTATTTGAGTAAATAAATTAGTTTAATTTAATCAGATCGGTAATCGGTTTGAACAACATTTAAAATGTATATATTAAAGCTTCTCTAATAGAAAATGCCTATAATGACATTATTAATATTAATGTATCATTTCCAATGCAATACTAATGTGTTAAAATTTTCAATGTGTTAAAAGTTACCATATGTACTCCAATAAATAATAACAAAACAATAACAATGTTAAAATTATATATAAATTTTATTTAAAGAGTAAGTCGCCTCAATTTTGTATACTTTTTAAAAGATGAGACGTGCAAGATTTAGCCTCAAATTTAATTATAATTAGAAAAAAAAGCTACATATGACAACAACAAGTAAATCTTTTCAAACCCAAAAATTCAATAGAATTAATCAATTGATGAAAAATTAATAACCAAATTAACAAAACATTCCAAACCAAACATCTTCAAATTAAATTCAAACTGTAAATGTTTGAAGAATAAATAAGATCGAATATGCCAATTAAAGGACTTGATCTTCAGTCAATGCCCTTATCAAGTATATATACAACCAGGTTCTATGAACCACCCGATTCAGCAGAAGAGATATGTACTAGGACTATGACATCACTATAATTATCACATTGCCGGACCTGTAATACACGTGAAATAAAGTCTGTAGGAGATGACGTTACTATAATTATTACACAGACACGTGAAATAGAGTCAGTAGGAGAAGGCATGGGAGTATGAAGTAGAGGACCACCTTGATTGGAGGGAAGGCCAATAATTAAAAATGTTGCATTGGACTTATATGCCACCAATATTTAATTGGTGTAGAACTTTGAGCAAGTAATGTTAAAGCCGTTTCGGTAATTCGACGTTGCTTCCTTTCTATTTTCCTATTTTGGTTGTATGTGTTAAAATTCTAACCATTTGACACAGCATGTGGTGCATACTAGCGATGATTTTTCCTAATTGACATGCAGTGGAAATATTATCACAAGAAGATGTAACAGAAAAGGAGTTTTTATACAACGTAGCAATCTTATTCATAATAAGTGAAGCAGGATGTTCCAACCGAAAATAATATAACTTAGTTGCGGAAATATGAGAACTAAAGTACTGAAAAGGTTCTGAAAAGCAATTGAAAAGAGCAAGAAATGAGAATTATTGAAATTCCTAGAAGAAGTTGTATCCACGCCGATAAAGGCCTAACTTAAGCATTACTTTGAGCATTACCCTCATTGTAGCCTTGTTATGCACAAATATAAGTTTAGAGTTAAATTCCACACTTGCATTATTATCACATGTTATTCTAGCTATGGATAGCAAATTTTTACTAATCTAAGGCACATGTAACATATTTCTTAGATGTATGTTACCAAAAGCAGTTTTAAGACTAGAATAACTTGTGTTATGAATAGGCAAAACTTGATAAGTCCCAATAGTTAACTTGTCTCCACCAAAATACTCATTTTTCTACGAAAGGTTTGAGGAATCAGAGGTGATATGATTAGTAGCTCCAGTATCAAGGAGCCACTAAGGATTCACATAAGCATCATAATAAGCATAGTTATCAGCAAGACGAATTCAGGATTTATAAACTGAGGGAGCTATTTTTATCTTATTAATTTTTTAAAAAATAAAAAAACTTAATAGTACGAGTATATTTTATTATTAAAATAAAAAAGTATATATAAAAAGAATGAATATAATGAGCCTTACACTCATAAAGCAAATATAATAAGTAATTATCTAAATTGTGCTCTATTTTTTTTATTGAATAAAACTCATTAATAATTGAATCATCATCTATACTTCTTGCAGTCTCTTTTTATGTAGATGATCATACAATCAGTAAGAAACTCATTCTCAATCTTATTCTAAAGTCCATTTTAATGAATTTCATAGATGAAAATGTTCCTTCTGTCGATTATGTAGAAACCAGAAGTGTCAATACCAAACAAATTAATCCACTAATCAAGTAAAAATCTTTAGATATACTTGTTTCAAGTAATCAACGATATAATGTAGAAATAGAATCAATATTGTGAAAGTTTGAACGATCCATTGATAACTTATAATACCCCAATTGTTTTCTCAACAAGATTACAAATATCATCAATATTAAATGATTTGAAGCTATGGAAAGGATCCACGCTGAGCTAAGATAAAGTAGATCCACAGTGCTTTTTGAAAATCTATTATTCAACTAAAAATCTATTACATTATTAAATATATCAACTCGACAATAATGCTCAATTGTAATAAAAATTTTTTGTTGACAAGAATGATATCTATCATGCTTATATGGAGCAACGAGTATCTCAATATCATATCATTCACAAAAGGATATAACATCTTCAAATAGCTCATCCCAACCACCATTTCTTAAATTTTGAAGTTGATATTTTGATTGTGAGAATTATTCAAAGTGTTAACAATGTCCTGATTTTTTTTTTGAAGAGTCTGATAAACAAAATTAATAATTTCCATAACTTTCTTCATCAAAAGTAAGATAAATACAAATTCGAATGATGTTATGGCAATCAAATATTTCTAAGCCTAAATTGTTAAGTTGGTCCATTTTCATTGGTCTCTGAAAGAAATGATTTAATTGTACCAAACAACTCAATTATGCTCTTCACAAAATCATAATAAGAACTTCACAACTTGTTCCAGGTCATTGTAAATTATAAGTTTGATTTTTCCTTATATCTATCTTAAGTTCTTCATCCATTAACAATTTGTGAG
This sequence comes from Rhamnella rubrinervis, assembly GCA_007844105.2. Taxonomy (NCBI): domain Eukaryota; kingdom Viridiplantae; phylum Streptophyta; class Magnoliopsida; order Rosales; family Rhamnaceae; genus Rhamnella; species Rhamnella rubrinervis. Next base: position 17,022,562 of record CM017582.2, on the reverse strand, counting down.
TTCCATATTTTCATAGAAAAACCAACTCAGAATGATGCTTGGCAAAAGCGGAGATATAATTCACAATTTCATTAAACATTGAGAAAAATAACCAAGCATACTTCACTTCTTTAGCTGCACCATTTACATCCAATTGCAAACGATGAGTAAAACAACGTACATAATATGCATATGGACAATCTTGAAGAAATAATACTTATAACTCATTCCATACACCACACATATTGCTAGTACCATCATATTCTTGATCATGTAAATTTCAACTAGAAGCTCATGATGATCAAGAATAGTGGTGATATCATTTTTAAAAATTAAAGCTCTCATGTCAGGAACATTCACCACATCAAAAAATTATTCTCTAATAAATCTATGTGAATCTTCATATCTTAAGATAATAGTCATTTGCTCTTTATTTGCTTCATCAACAAGAATACAATATTTGTAATTTTTAATTTCCTCACGATTCAACTTCCTCACCTTGTTAGCATATATATATAATATCTCTTTTTGCATCGATGATACAATATACATGCCATTTCCAAGAGCATTATGAAGAATAAAATTAAGTCAATATTACATCTTGGCATTAAATTTATAACTTTAATAAAATTCTCTCGATTAGATGAATCATGAGACTCATCATTACCTCTAAAAGTCAATCTTTGACTTGCTAAAAATCTAACATTACAAATTGTCGCTTTTATCCTCAATCGATTTTGTATTATTTTGTTGAGAAGATTATGCATCTATAATTGTATAAATTTGTTGAGATAAATTCCCTAAGCGATGCTAATCTATCATAGCACAATGATAAGTCAAAGTTACATTATGTCCAATAAAAACACATTGTTGTCCACCAACCCTTTTTTAAATTCTAAACCCTTCAATAGTGAAAGGTTTCTATAGGTCATTATAAAAAATAAAGTAAGGAAAATAAATGCCAAATCTTTGACAACATAATACTCAAGCAAAAAATGTTGTGTAAACCACTTAGATTGAAATCTTAGAGCTTACACCTCATCTACATGACTAAGATACACACTTAGTTAAGGTTGATATGCTTCATGATTAATATTATCATATTCATTAATCAGTTATTCACATATTTAACGATATAATCTCGGATCACGTTTAAGAGTTGTGATATCAAATTCTTCATCATAGGTCTTTTTTTGAAATTTGAATTATGGAGACACCATATTTTATAAGTTGAAGGTTCTAAATTTTAAGATTTCAAAGGTAACCCAGTTGATGATCCTCTACTTAATTTATTAAAATAGGATCCAATACCTTAAATTTTTTTAGTTTTCGATCACAACCCAATAGTATAAGGATCATAAATTATAATGTAAATTACATCTAAATTATAATTTGATAATATCATGAAAATATAATAACTAACAAGCAATTCAATTTCCATCAAATAATATAATTTCCACTAAATAATAAAATTTTCAACAATTAATACAATTTCAAACAAATAACTCAATTTTTAAAATGTAATTTAGTTTTCAATAATCAATCCAAGCAATCCAAACCAACAAATTAAAAAAAATAATTATAAATACCTTAATTTGCTGGTATTCAAACCAATAACTAATCCAACAAGTTGTTTGGGTTAAACCTCTCAAATTAACAAAAGGCCAAAAACCTCCTACTAAAAAAAGAAAAAAAAAAAAGAAAAAAGTCAAAACTACAAATTGTTTATTAAATTTGTAGATTCATTAGTAAATACTACAATTAACCTAACCCCTAACTATCAATTAATTAATCAGTTAACAAACCCTTAATTTTTTAATAACAAATCCTAACAATAAGGAAAAAAAATTAAAGTAAATAAATAAATATATCAATTAATGAAACACCAAAATTTGGTACATTACAAAATCTCAAACCCTAAGCCATTATCAAACACCAAACCCTAAAATTTATGAAACACATCCATTATCAAACTCAAATTAGCCAAATAACATAGCTCAATGTGCTCGCAAAGCCAGAGTGTGGCAGGTTAGTATTGTTTGCAAGCAAATGGAATTGGACGGTGGTGACTAGTAAAGATTTTGAAGAGGTTGCACAATGCTGGTTTGTTTTTTTCCATCCATTGTCGTCTTTTTCTTCTTCTTTTTAACATTTGATTTGTGTGTGCTGTGGTTCAATGGACAGTTTTTCTTATGTACGGTGGGCTAACATTTGTTTTGGGCACATTTGGTTTTTTATATATATATATAAATTGGGCTAGCATCTTTTTTTTAAGCGGGCTAATTGCATAGTAACAGGATAGGTGTAAAAAAAATTGGGAAAACTTTTTACGCATTCGTCATTGGTTGTTGGATTCATCCTAAAAAGCTTGATCAAACAAATAAAAACAATTGTAAGCAGCAAGCATGATCTGGCTTGGCATATAGTTGATAGAAAGGCTAATTGGTACCTATGCTAGCCATGATCTCGACCTTCTCCTCCACGGCTATGATAATAGTTTCCTTCAGGATTATTTTCTTCTATGATTTTTTAGCAAGACTCGCAAAAAGAGCAACTTCAGCTATGGCCTATTGCAAACGGGTTTCCTGATTGAGAAGTAGTGATTGAACCTCCTCAATTTCCAATGTGTTGTAGCTTGAATTAATTAATGGTGTCAACAACCGCATCGTATTCTAATAGCAAACCCACAAGCAGCTGTGACATAAATTCATCATTGGACACATAATAACCTGCCATGATTAACCCATAAAGAATTTCTTTCATTTCACAAAAATAGAAGGAAATAGAAAGGGAGACCTTTTTATTAATTTGAAACTGAATTTTGAGTTGCATAAGTTTGGCTTCTAAACAATTTTTCCAAGGAGCTCCAAAGCTGAGAAGAAGTGAATGAGATTGAAATTTTGGTTACTTGAATGTAAATGTCTTTGGAGATTAAAGAGAGGAGCCACCCAAGAAATGCTTAATCCAAACGCCTCCATTACTGAAAATATGAATTGGGAATAACCCTTATTTCGGCTTTGTCACCTACTGTGACACTTTTGGTTGTGGTCTTTATCAAAGGAGTGCAATTTCCATTACGAAAAAATATCCTTGTTGGCATCTATAACAGCAGACACAATTTGAGATCACCAAATAACATAATTGTCCTGTTCCAATTCAAAAGGGACGGTAGAATTAGGCAAGGTAATATCTGTTATGGAATGAAATTTTATAATGGCAGAGAATGTTGAAGAAATGCCAAACATGATGCTTGTCAATGACTCTGATACCATGTAAAGGTAAAAAGAATCAAATAAGATTGAATATGCTAGACTTGATGTTGATTCAATGCTCTTATCGAGTATATATTGACATAGATTGTCAATTAGATTGAATACCTCTACTTGAAAGGGTTCCTTTCATTACATAGAAAACTAAAGAATAATTACAAGCTGATTTTCAGCCATTTACACAAATACAAAATAAATAATTAAAACCTACAGCTAATTACAACTGATATCATACTATTATTATAGAATAAATGTATTGCTAAGATGTTTCTATCTATCTAGCTGACATCTCCCCTGAAATTGATGTTAGTTGATCAAGAAGCATCAATTTGCTCATAAGAAAGAAATATCATTGGCTAGGCTCAGCCTTAGTAAATACATCAGCTATCTAAAGATTAGTAGAAATATGATGAAGAGAGATGATACAAGTATCTGTCTCCTCTTGGATAGATTGACAACCCACTTCAATAAGCTTGGTGTGCTCATGATAAATAGGATTGACAATAATCTGAATAGCACTCGTGCTATCTGTATGAAGAAGAGTTTGGTTAGTTTAAAGGTACCCAAACTCAACCCAAAGCCCACAAAACCAAACTATCTTTGAACAAGCAATGGACATCAAATGATATTCGAATTCAATTGAGGATTTGGAAACACGAGCTTACTTTTTTACTTTTCCAATAAACTAAAGAATTACTAAGAAACATATACCAACCTATAACTAAGTGACAATTATCAAGACATCCTACCCAATTAGCATCACTAAAAGCAACAAGATGTAGAGAAGAACTAGTAGGAAAGAATAATCCAGTTCGAGAAGTCCCATGAAGATATCAAATAATATAATGAATAGCCGCTAAATGAAGATGTCGTAAATTTTGAATAAACTGACTAACCTACTATACATCAAAGTATACATGGAATTGTGTGATAGTTAAGTAATTTAAGCTGCCTACTAATTGTTGAAAGACAAGAGGATCAAGAAGAAAATCACTTTCCTCTCTACGATGCTTCGTATTGACCTCTAAAGGAGTATCCACAAAAGAATAATCCTTAAGTCCAGCTAAGACAACTAAATATTGGATATATTTATGTTGATTCAAAAAGATACATGAAGAATCAATATGCACTTCCAAATCCAAAAAAATATATCAGAGAACCAAGATCCTTCATATGAAATGAATCTTAAAAATTTTGTTAAAGTTGAGAAATCAATATAAAGTCTATGCTAGTAATAAAAATATCATCCACATAAATAAATAAAAGAACGATACCAATAGATGTTATGAAGAAACAACGATGAATCATATTGTCTTTCAACAATGGAGAAGCGAAGTAGAGTATACCAAAACTTTTCAAACCATGCTTAGGGAGCTTATTTCAAGCCATAGGATCTATTCAACTTACACACATCTAAGGAATTAGTCGTCGACAAACCTTAGGGAGGAGATAGGTAAATGTCTTCTTAAAGATCACCATAAAGAAAAACATTTTTGACATCCATTTAATGTAAGGACCAACCCTGGGAGGCTGCAATAAAAAGAATAGTACGCATCATAGTCATCTTGACAATGGAGCAAATGTCTCCTTATAGTCCACCTCATACTCTTGCCTATTATCTAGTGCTATTAACCGTGCTTTATAGTGATCCAAACTTCATCATATTGAAGCTTAATCGTATAAATCCATTTGTAGGCATTGGTTTTTACATTACATGGGTAAGAAACAATATCCCATGCAAAAATCTTGTGAAAAGCCCAAAGTCCCTTATCCATTGCATTTCGCCAACATTCATGTTTAACAGTTATAAAATAGCATCTAGAAATAGAAATAGAAGATACAATAGCAATTAGAGAAGTATGAGAGAAATAGTACCAATTAGAAGTACATGACAATCAAGTAGAACACCTTAGAAGGCATGTATGGCTCGAGAAAGGTGGATGGGCCAATCATAAATTATGGGTTAGGCACTAGTGGAGGTGTTTGAACAGACTTAGATTATGGGTCAGGGTCATCATCAAAACTAGGAAGAAGACTAATGTTAGGTAAAGACTCAACGTATATAGAGAAGCAATACTAGTTTTCAAAGAAAACATGTCAAGAAATATGAATTATATTAGCACTAGGATCATAGAAAATATAACATTTGTGTGAAATACTACAACCCATAAAAGTACATTTAATAGACTGAGCAGAAGATTGATGATGTTCATGTAGTGGTAGATGAACAAAACAAACACAGCTAAAAGTATACAGATCAAAATAATTAGGATGTTGATGATAAAGACCATAATATGGTGATTTTAAATTTAAAACCTTAGAAGACAAATGATTGGTCAAATAAACTACAGTTGCTAATGTTTCCACCTAAAATTTAAAAGGAATAGAGGACTCAAAAAGGAAGGTGTGAATATCATATAATAGATTATAGTTCTTTCATTTCGCCATACCATTTTGCTTGGGGGTTTAAGGACAAGATCGATAGGAAACAATTTCTTTCAGATGTAGAAATCATGAAACTCATGAGACATATATTCCCAACTAAAGTTTGACCTCAAAATTTTAATACATATAGAAAATTATGTCTCAACATATGCCATAAATGTCTTGAAAATAGAAAATATCTCAGATTTTGGATCGAAGAAACTAAATTCATGTATATCGACTGAAATCATCAATGAACGTTACAAAATACTTATATTTAGCATGAGATATTATAGGTCTAATACCCCAGACATCAGTATACACAATATCAAAATTTTTAGTAGCATAACTACCAGTAAAAGAAAAGGAAGATTCTTACTTTAACCAAATTTTAATGTAAACAAATCATAAGACTGAGTATCAAACACTTGTTCTTTATTGCCCATCAAATTAGATTTTAACATATGAGATAAAACAATAAAGTATGGATAACCTAAACATTTGTGTCAGACTTCACTCCTATTGTTAATTGTCATATAAACCAAAATAGTAGATGAATTGGTCATATGATTAGATGCACCAGAATCAACAATCCAAGACTTAGAAAATTGATTTTTACCTTGAAGCTTTAAGGCTGAGAAGGTGGTTGCAATCATTTGTTGCACTAATACGAGAGTAAGAATTGATTGTCCGACAGTAGATGACATAGTTGAGGAGATGTCTGGTGTAGAATTTGTAGTGATCAAGCCCTGAAAAGCATTAGTTTGACAATTCTGAGGACAAGTAGGACATTCTTTGATAATGTGGCCTTATTTCTTAATATAATTGTAAAATTTCTTCACACAGTGGGCAACAATGTGGTCATACTTTTTGCAGCTAAAGCACTGGACTTTGTGCATATCCTTATCCTTTCCTTTCCCTTGAGTTGCATATGGAACCAAATTAGATGTCATTGATTCCTATTTAAAATTGGCTTGTGTGAGAAGACCTAATTCCTCCCAAAATAATTCTCCAAAACAAACATCCAAAGAGGGAGAGGGATCTCTATTCATCATATTCGAACATGCAACCTCAAACTAAGGTCTTAATTTTATCAAAAATTGATCCCTTTTCTTTTACTTATGAAAATATTGAATAATAGACAAAGATTCAACTAAAACCTTTGACTAGATCATGTCAAAAAAAATTTCCCACAAGGTCTAAAAACCAAAATAATATTTATAAATTAACAAATGTCCTTAAGTATAACTTGCAATTTCATGTTCCAATTGAAAACAGGATGCTGTGTAATGCTGGTTCTCGACCTTTTCAAATAATCCCACATGACTTTTACAATTTTATACGGCTTTAAATTTATCACTATTAGAGGATCCATAGACCGTAGGATCTAAGTGTAACACTCTCTTGCCCAAGCCTAGGTTTCTAAGGAAGGTATCATTACTATTAATTTTTTTTCTTTTCCTTTCAAAATATAAACTCAATTTATATTTAAAAATTATTTTGGACAATACGTAAACAGTATTAAAACTGTTCTTTACTCTTTGAGACTGTTTTTACCAAACCCAACAACTGATAATAAAATCAATAAAGTATTTTAAAAATACTCACACCCATAACGTAAAAGAAAGTATAATTAATACACAGAGTATCCTTACTCAAAATATCGAAAAAGAAAAAACGTGGAAGATCTATGTACTATGCCTTGCCTCCCAGGTCTACACTGCCACTAAGCCCTACTGTAGAGCTTTAGGTTTATTTGTCATACAGGATAAATAACTATAAGTGAAAAATATTTAGTAGGCAACTCAAATTATTATTTTTCCTTCTTTATTTTTAACTGAATACCTCACTTTATTTCCGCGTTTTGTGCGGCCATACGAAACACCAAGTTTTTATTTTGGGTGATTCACTGCTATGTGTGATCAGTGATTAACAGAGTTATTAAAATATAATTTAAAACCATGCACCTTCACTTGTGCAACCATTTTGAAAATCACAAACTCTCAGGGAAAAATCCATCATTTCACATAAAATAATAAATCTTATTAATTACTCTATGCAAATGAATGTCCATGCCATAATACATAAATACAAACAAGCAGCGCTATAAAAGCCATAATTAGCAAACCGTCTCATCCGATAGTAGTAATTATCAAAATGTCTCTACTCAAATCAATGATTTCAAATCGCCAAACACATTGATATAACTACCGAGGTGCCACTAGCCATCTCGATAATTACTAAGATAACACTCAGGTATATAAAAAATTATCAAAATACCCCTCAATAGGTAAATGACTTATTACCATCCTACCCTCAATTAAATAACATTCAATAATAATTCTCCAACTAGATACATACATACAACCACTCCAGTATATATATACATATCCAACCATATACATATTTATAAATATAGTTATAAAGACATATATATAAATACATATATAAATATACATTCACATACACATATATATACAAAAATACATATACACACACTTATATATGTATACACATATAAATGCACACAAATATAATTTATACATATACATAATTATATATACATACACCAATACCTAAATATACATAGATGTATATAATAAATTAACACTCATTTTTATATATAAATAATTATTTATATACATAAACTTATACAAAATACTCTTATGCATATTTAATAAATACATACATAATATACATGCATTTTGTAAAATATAATTATATTTATAACTATACAAACAAGTGTATAAATTAATATATTAATAAAAATATAAATAATTGTAATTGTATATATATATATATATATAAATTAATAAGTAATTTAATATATATATATATATATATAATAAAATAACTTATTTATTTATTTGAAAAGACCACAATACCCTTTCAAATTCTAATATTTTCAACTTTACCCTCCTAAGAAAAATGACAAAAATACCCTCAATAATTTCAAAAATTCCAATTGTCCTCAATGTGTCAAATGACCAAAATGCCCTTAATCTTTTTTGAAAAATTTCATTTATGTCCCTTATATCCAAAAAACCAAAATACCCTTAAACATTTTCAAAAGTCCCATTTGTATCCCTTACATTCAAAATGGCAAATTTATCCTTGAAATTTTTAGAAATACCCAAAATACCCTTCATATGTGAAAAGACCAAAGTGCCCCTCACGTGTAAAACTTTGACATGATCACCCTATGCATTGTCATCCCCCATACATGACCAAAATCAATCAATTTCCCACCATTTCATCAAATTAATAAGGGTTTATGCATCAATCCACCATCAATTTTGAATAAACCCTTTTAATCCAACCAATAAATGCATATTTCAATAAAATCTCAAAACCCTAAACCCTCATCAATTGAGGAGTTTATCAATAAGCTCAATACACATCAAATTAAACTTAAACAACCATCACATCATCCATACCAAGCATAAACTCATCAATTAATCAAGTAAAAACACTCATTTACATGAAAAATTCAAGAGGAATAGGTTCTTACCTCTTTTCCAAGCAAGAAAACACTCATTTCAAGCCTTGAAAACCAACAAAAGTTATGCCAATAAACTCCCTTTGATGGTCGGCCACTAACCCTTGAATTTCAATTGAAAATTCTTTAAAATTTATAATTTTTCTCTCTCTCTCTAAAATTTGATATTTCTCTCCCTAGAACGAAATGAACCAAAACACAATTGGAAAATGAAGAAGAAGGGTCAGCTAACACAAAAAAAATGCCAATTGATAACTTTAAAATAATAATAAAATAAAAAGTAAAAAAGATATTTACTAAAATATTAAAATAATAAATAGTAAAAGTCAAATCCTAGTCAAACTTGGTCAAATTTTGACCAAGGGTAAAATAGGTAGATAAAGTCACTCAACTCTTCATAAGGTACTCTCAGCCCTCACAAAATACCTAGAGAATTCAGAAGCTACTTGTTTTGGTGAAAAAGTCGAAATCGTAATTAAGTTGAAAATGTATCCGAAAATCAATAATATTTCGAAAATAATAACTTGATTATTACACTAAGACATGATACGATCATATTTAATTTCCATTTTACCAATTCCTTATCACCTTTAATTGCTAGATCACTACCATCCATGTGACTTCATAATTCTTTTCAGTACTAAACAACTCAAATTGAAATTCCCATGTAGAATAATTTTTTCCAATAAATTTTACTCCAAAAGACTTAGAATTGCTAAGTCATTTGATAAATGATGTAAAAATATAACCCAAAATGTCACAAATTCAAATAGAGCAGTTACAAGCCCATTCAAAACAAACTAAATAAAGTCTAAAACACCAGCAGCCCTAAATTACTAAAGACTTACAAAATATATTAATCAGGTCCAACCACAATCCAATTTCTAAAAAAATGATCCAATCAAGCCCAATCAAATAAGCCTAAATAAACAATAGGCCCAAATGAACGAAACCTGATTAATGTCCACGCGTGAAATGATGACCTGCTTCAATGATCTACAATTCGCGTTGTAAACAAATTCAGCAAATCAATTGATGGCTTGCAACTCTCGAATCGAACTAGTGATGACGACCTGTATGCTAAACAAAATCAAGCAAATCAGCTGGACCAAATGATGATATGATAACAAGTGAGCCAGCCAAGGCGATAACACATGATTATAGACTTAACATTGAAAACCAATGGCAAATCCGACCACCCAAGAAGTCTCTGATAACATAAAAACTAACAAAAAGACCAAGAAAATCCTAACTTTTTTTTGTTAGGCTCTAATACCATGGTAAGGATTGTTAATTGAACTGAATACCTCTCTTTCAGATGATTCCTTTCATTAAATAAAAAATTAGGGAATAACTACTGGCTAATTCTCAACCATTTACATAAATACAAAATAAAGAAATTATAACCTATAACTAATTACAATTGATATCATATAATTAATATAGAACATGTATTGCTTAGATGTTAATTATATAACTGACATATATATACAACCAGGTTCTATAAACTACCTAACACAGTCGAAGATATATGTACTAGGACTATCGCAACAATATAATTATTACATGTGATACCTAATACAACAGGAGATATGTGCTAGACTACCACATCACAATAATTACCACATGCGCTATCTGATCGATAATATATACAATAAATGTATCTGGTAAGTTGCAATCTAAATCCTAACAGTTGCCCTCTGATGTTTATATGTCAACACATCCTAATCAAATATTTTTATTTTTTCCTATTTTTCTTTCAGTAACTGTTTGGTTAAAAGCACATGGTTCCCCAACTTGTCCAAGTTTATGGCTGAAGAACCATGCGAAGAATTAGTGGCCTCTTCTACTAATTGCTTCCACTCCAAGGCCTTAATTTTCATTTACCTACTGTTGTCAACCTCCATTAACTCTCACAAGCTTTTGTACTTCATCTCTCCTTGGATTGTTGTCAATCTTCATTCCTTGCTACTATCTGTGAAAAATGGCCAACACAACATAGACGCTCCTGTAGATGAACTCTTAATGGTGAAATTCCAACTATAGTGTGTCAAAAAACCAGGAACTGATGGGTGGTTTAAGACTTGCTCTTGTGGGCATCAATTTACTATCAGACCTCTTTCTTTAGTTTTAGCTGAAAACTCATCTAGCAAAACAGCAGATTCACCCACAACAAGATCATCCCTAATCAACCAAAAGAAGAAGTACTTGTTATTTGCAAGTCCCATACAGAACTCCACCAATTGTTGTGCCTTTGTAACTATTATGCAACCAAAATTAACATAAACCACCGAGTTTGGTGACTTAGTATCCAGAAAATAGACGCACTAAATGTCTTCCTTTCAAAGACTGTCTCTAACTTTTTTTGAAGGGTCTTCAGCTAGTATGTGATTGAGAAGAAGTTCCAGTGATCCACTTGAATGGATTACATGATTAATTGAAAGAATAGATGAGAAAGCATCCAAAACATCCTCTTCTAAAGCATGATGTCCTTAGGATTTGTATTTTTAAAAAGGTTTTATTAGCATAATCCAACTTGGCAATAGTGCGAGCTAGTGGAGTGATAAGGTAGTTTAATCTTTTTGGAGTGATAAATTTGTAGACTCGTACACTATTTCTTCTACAGATTGTTGAGTGATAAAGTGGTTCTTATAGTAGCAAATTCAAGCCAGGATGGTAGCTCACTAGATGAGGACACTTCATCACTTAGTGATATGAAGACGTTATCTCCCAGTTAGGATATAAAGAGTTTAATTTTTTGTGGTTTTTAGTTTTTAGGATTTATTTTTTTAATATTTTAGGTAAGTTTAATCAAATAAGACTTTATTTCCTATTAGATTTAGGAGGTCTTTCTATTAGGTTTAAGTGTTATTTCATCTATAAATACTATGTAGTCACAAGACCTATGTATAGAGCTGCATATTTTTTTTTCTTTTTTCAATGCTACACTAGTATGATTTTTTTTTTCAATGCTATACTAGCATGTTATTTTGTTAGTAGTTTATTTTTTCTTTTCAAATTTTTTTAATAAAATATTTTTTTTCTATTCTCTCATATTTTTCCTTTCCTATTATATTTTTCTTCTCTCATAGTTTATTGTAATCTTGAGGGTTTATTTTTTTTTCTTCAACGATACCTTTTTTCCTTTTTTCAGCAGGGACACACAACGTAATAAATTTGATCCAAAAACTATTCCTTGCATTTTTGTAGGTTACACTGAATAATATAAAAGATACAATTGCTTTCATCCTTTATGCAATTTTTCTCTTAAATTTTTTTCTCACGACACGCTGTCTTTGATGAATTAAGTTTTTCCATATAAGAAACTCACATTCCACATATCACTTCTACTGTACCAGATGTCATTAGCATATTTGACTCCTGGTTGCTCCACACTAATGTCAATTTCTCTGCAGGATCCTTTTTACCATCACCTACAGCATCATGTTTGGACCTTTCACTATCCTTAGACACGTCACTCTGTATAAGTTCATAACCACCAGTGGCCATTCACACTTCAACCCTACAACCTACTGTATCCTCACCCCACTTCCCAGGTACTTTTACTAGCACAACTACTCCAGTCCTACACACTGTTGTGTCCTTTACCACCTTTTCCTTTCTTCCTCCTCTCCCTCATCTTCCCACCATTCATCCTATTATTTTCTCCCAAAACCCAGCTTCCACGAGTACCAACTTCCTATTCTATGATCACTCGATCTTAGCTTGGTGCGTTCAAACACAATCAAAAGTACGGACTAAGTACATCGTCTAGCATTGTACCTTGAGTACCACATAATATTCGATCTGCCTTGGCTCATCCATGCTGGCATGCTGCCATGGACGAGGAACTTATAGCTTTGCATCAGAACCAAACATGGCAACTTGTTCCTCGCACACCACACATGAATACAATTGACTTGAAATGGGTACCCAAATCAAAATACAAACCCGATGGCTCTTTAGATTGCAAAAAGGCTTAGGTTGTTTCAAAGGACTATCACTAGATTGATGGGGTGGACTAAATTGAAACTTTTTCTCTAATCATCAAGCTCGTAACCATACTTGAAAAATCCAACATGGTTGATTGTAAGCCCATGTTTACCCCACTAGAGGCAAAGAGATAAATTTCTTCAAATGGCACTCCCTTAGAGGATCCGAGTTACATTCGAAGCCTTGTTGGTGCTCTACAGTATCTTACCCTCACGCATCCAAATCTTTCATTCAATGCTAACTATGTGTCTCAGTTCATGTAAGCTCTAACTATTGCCCACTTAAAAATGGTTCAACGTATTCTACGATATATTAGAGGCACTCTTGACATTAGGTTGCATTTTATTTCCAATACTACACTTGATTTGCATACTTTTTTCGATGCAGACTGGACATGTTGTCCCTTTACCAAACGTTATACCACTGGTTATTGTACCTTTCTTGGAAGAAATCTTATCTCTTGGCATGCAAAGAAACAACATACAATCCCAAGATGAAGTACTGAAGCTGAATATCATGCCATGGCCAACACAGCTACTGAACTCGCATGGATGACTTTCATTCTTAAATATCTTCGCATTCCAATGGACACTCCTCCAAAACTCTTCTGTAATAATATCAGTGCTCTTCGGATGACTATCAATCCTATATTTTATGCTCATAGTAAACACATTGAGTTGATTATTATTTTGTGCTCGAACGCATTGCACTTGGATTGCTTGTCACTCAACACATCCCAACTGCTGACCAAACCTCTTCACTAAACCAATGGCTAATGTAGCTCTTCCTTATTTTCAATCCAAACTCTGCCTTCAACCTTGACAAAGTTTGTGTGAGGGTATTAGAACAATATAACCTTGTAGTAATGGGAGTCAGTGGAATGATAAGGTTGTTCACAATTTACGAAGTGATAAGGTTGTAGACTTCTACACTATTTCTTCTTCAGGTTGTTAAGTGATAAAATAATTCTTGTAGCAGCAAACTCAAGCCGGGATGGTAGTTCCCTAGAAGAGGACATTTCAATACTTAGTTATATGGAGAGCTTATATCCAGTTAGGATATAAAGAGTTTATCTTTCTAGTTGGTTTCTTTTTTCCTCTTGTTTAATACCAAGTACTTTATATTATTTTCTATGCTCACTTGGTCAATCAATAATAAAATATTATCTTTCTTATATTTTTCTCTGAGAAATCCTTTTAACAAATATCTTTCATCAATTCCTGGAATCCAATTTACTACTGGGTCTAGAAAACAATTTGTGAGACAGCCTTCAATTGCAACATAACAAAAACAACACCACATATACATATAGAGGTATGATATCCTACATTACTATTGATAAGTTATCCAGAATAACATATGGATAAAATCGACAATGCACACGTGGCCCAGAGATAAGTCAGGGAAAAAAAATCTATAAACTACATAGAAAAGAAAAATAACTTCTATCAATGTTTTGTAGGAGATAAACATTATATGTAGTAAGTAATTATATTTGATAACAAAATCATAGAAAACTCAAATTTAGAATAATTTGTAATTTCCTTTCGATTTGAAGAACCTAATAACGAATAAAAAGTAGATCAAAATGATGGTATGTGAAGGATCAAAGTGAAATATTTCATAGCTAAAAATCTGCATACTGTCGCAGTAAAATTTAGTGACAAAAAGCAATAGTTGCCAGAGTCATCACCTAGATTGCATGGAATTTTCTTTTTGGCAATGATTTCTGAATTTTCATTGATAAATCTGGCAACAAAACAAAAAAAGTAAACAACAGTTGCCAGAGTCATCACCTAGATTGCATGGAATTTTCCTTTTGGCAATGATTTCTGAATTTTCATCGATAAATCTTGCAACAAAACAAAAAAATTGCACCTATATATGTTTCATCGCTAAAACTATTCCACAACAAAATATCTGCTTTCGTCACCTACAATTAATAGCAACAAATTTCAATTTTCGTCACTAAATTTGATAGCGACATAACATCTAATTTCATCGCCTAAACTATACTTGACAAAAGTTGAATTTTGGTCACCTAAAATTATTAGCGACATGGCATCTATTTCATTGCTTAAAGTATACAGCGGCATTAATTTACATTTCATAGCCAAAACGTTTGAACAATGTATATAAACTAATTATAATATATATTATAATAAATATATAATATAATTTAATATTTATATTTAGATGGTGAATTTAATACATTAAATAATATTCAATTTAAGATTAAAGCAAACAAAACTAATGCAAAAAAAAAAAAGCATGACAAACCTTGCTATTACGCATATAGCCACAAGAAAGCATCCTAAGGAATTGATTGGCTTTATATATATCTACCCAAGGAAAGCAAGTGACAGGAGAGTTTGCCGCACAAGAAAAGTCTACAAAATATAGGAACATGACACTAGTAACTATCCAGCTTCAATATTACATATAACAAAGCACACTACAAAAAAAAATTGAATTAGTCACGAACTCAAAAAACGTACCTGATAATTAATCAGTTACGGTTTTTTGTGCCTTAATACCATATAGTAATGAATTTTTTTCGTGGATCGTTTGTAACTAAAAGACCGTAATAGATTAGTAATAAGTCACGAAAATTATCATTTCGTGACTAAAGATAGTATCTTTACTTACAACACATGTTTCGTAACTATACAATACCTTTACTTATGAAAATTATCGTTACTAATTGATAATTTTTTCCTTGACTGAATAGTCATTTCGTAATTAATTAGCACCCCAAATGATTATCAAGTGGCCATTTAATTACAAAATCATTCTATTACTTACGACCAATCTTTCGTTATTATTTGATTAATTGTTATAAAATTACAATTCGTAACTACATATTAGTTACGAATTTATATCTGTGTGTAAATTATAGCCACAATTATAATTTCGTAATTAACTTATTAGTTGTAGTAATATAATTTGTAACTCTCATATATTTAATAACGATTTTTTTTGTCAATGAAATATGAAAAGTTACAATTGCCATATACATATCATTTGTTACAAACGCTTAATCTTGTCAGTATTTGTATTATAGTTACAAAAAAAAAAATATGATTGCTTGATAATAGTTACACTTCTCTTTGTAATTATTATTCCAAAAATTATATTATATCCAATTTAATTTATTAAATTAATTTTTAATGAATTAATATTGGGTTACCTGTGAACACAAGACAATCAGACAATGTATAATATATAGACTACACTTGGATTAAATCCATAAAATATTATAATCAATAGAGAACAATATGCTAATCAAAACACCATACAACATTAAATCCATATTTAGAATAAATCCATGAGCAATTGTCATCATCTACACTTGTCTGCTAAAACTAAAACATCATATAACAATTAGCTTGATATTCTTGAGTAGCATTAAATCCCAATCAGTGTTTAACATAGTTCCAAACATTATCGAAGAGAATCAAGTGTGCATGGTCTTTTCTTCAACTATGACTCAAATGTAAAGTTTAAGGAAAGACCAGTGCATAATTAGAGTTTCCATATAACATATATTATACCTAATCCTAAGTGGATACACGATAGTTCCCAAGTGTCTTACCAAAATATGTTGTATATCCATACACCAAAATAACTTCCAAAAACATTTCCATATGCACCTTCCTCATATCCTTCCATCAATCATCTGTATATTAGACATACACAGTGTCAGTTCAACTACATTTTGGAATTGAATGAATCATAATAATTACCAAGGACAAATCTATCCCATTACATTAAAGTTTATAAGTCACTCACGCTTGTTGTTTTTGTCATGCATAAAAGAAGGCAGTGAACTGCTAGTACTCCACCCTTGTTCCTCATAATGACGTCTAATGTCAGCCCGTAGTCTCTCATGTAAGGATGCTTTCATTCCATCTTGACGTGCTTTCAACTCAGCCACTTCCTTAAGCCTTGGGGTATTCTAAAAGTACCTTAAGGGTATTCTAAAAGTACTAGTTAATGGCAAAAAAAATTAAACAATTAGGAAATAAGTACCTCAGATCCAAAGTCAAACAAGTTCCACAATGTTATCACATTAGAAATTGAAAGTAAATACACGTTTACCTCAAAGTGTCAGTTTATTCATTCAAACCATTCTCCCTATCTAGCTTATTACAATGCTTCTGTTTTTTTTGGACCCCTGTTTTCAGGTGATTGACCTTGGTACACAGCTAGAGTACTATAAGAAGGTAGAAACTTGGTTGAGGAACACAGCCGGACTTCTCTTAGTTAAAGCTACCTAACCTTTATTCCAAATACAAACAAAAATGGTTCAATGGGCCCAAGTCAAACTAACCAGCCCTTTGTATATTTAAGCCTCTGGTTAAATTCTAAGAAATCTAGTTCTAGTTGTATCTTACATTTGGTTAGTTTTCAAGTTTTCCTATAGACATTGAACACAAAACTTCAACAGGGCAAAACTAGGACATGGGTTTTAGGCATTTTTACCAATATAATTAATTAAAGAAACTTCATTATAAATGTAATAAAGTTGCGGAATAAATCTTGAAATTAAAAGGGCAATTTATTTGTTATGAATTTTTAAGGTTTGAGAGAAGGGAAAGAATCATGCGGGGGGTGTTCAACTATGGAGGATGCTAGATCAATATAATTTAGAATGAAAATTCCAAAGCATAATCAAAAGTCTAAAGAAACAAGGAAACTTACTAGAGTAGAGATTAAAAAGAGTACCAATACATGAGAGTAACAAATATACAGATATATATTTACCAAAAAACAAAACAAATATACAAATATATAGTTTAGATAAGATAAAAACTATCAGGGAAATGCACATAAAGAAAGATGAAAACATTGTTTGACAACTGCACATATATGGAAAAGAACAGAAAAAAAGGAAAATACGTACAATCATTCCAACATGTGCACAGAAATAGAAGTCATTGTTACGTGGATAACAAATTTTATTGTCTATAATGGTACCTAAAGAAACAAAAATTGCATGAAGTTTGGGTCATGTTTAACAAATAGAATTCCCTCAATGAACATAGAGAAGCCTACCAGGTGGAACGTTATCAGGAGAGCCAGACTTGAAGAATTTTGTATGGTGATTTTTCTGAGCAACAATCACCACAAATTTGGGTGACCAATTCTCATCAAGAAACTTGCAGGCCTGGAAAATACACAAGATGTTAATTTGGGTGACCAAGTCTAGAGGGCAATGTTCAGCTCTCAAAACCTCAATAACTTGATCCAGTTCCATGTTCAAAACTTGGTTGAACTGAGACTCACTGACTCCATCCCTAAAATTCAGAATACATAATCAATCAACAATAGGAAAGTTGGTTAAGGATCAAGTGAAGATAGAAGTCAAAAGTTCAAGGAGCATTGTGCAAAATATACTACCATTATCCCCAAATATACAAGTAAATAATTGGCAACATGAAGTTGTTAAAGCCACACAAAAAAATGAAATAACAAGATAAAAAAAAATGTCAAAATCAATTCATGCACACAGATTAACTAGTAGTAACACAGCATATAAATATTTCAGCTTACCCGACATCATGACACCGAAAGAAGGGAGGATAACCTGCTAGGACAACATTAATCGGAACATTTATGAGCATGATAATTATTCCCATTACCATTACCATAGCCTTAGCCATATCATTGTTTCCATAGTTTCATATATGTACTCTATATATACATATTGATCTATGTCTCTTGGAACATCTTTAATTAATTAGGTTTTTCAAGTATACAAAATCTTTATTTGAAGAGAACTATATTGAGCCTTTTATCATTTGTTAATTAAATTTTAAGAGATGCTATAGCATAATGTCTTATCGCTTTTAAAATAGATTTATGGGTAGAAAGATTAATTATGGATTTACTTGTCAATAAACTATACATGGATTATGGTATAGTCGTGACTTATGATGCAACATAATGGTTTTATGGTGTTGATTATCTCAAAATTAGGAATAAATTCTATCTTATGTCTATATGAATAGATGTAGAAATTTGACTCCATCTCTAGTTTATAACAAAAATCTTCTAAATTGAAGCTTAAACAACTGATTCATAAGCACAATAGACTAAAACTAGTACAGAAAAATTGCAGAATAAATCTACAAACTATACACATAGAATTTAATGACAATATGGCAGTGGTGCAGAACAATATCGTAACAAATTAGTGCACACACTACCATAATAGCAAAAAAAATTTGAACATGTCATTTAGAATTCAAAAACAAGACCTATTTTTTAAAAAAGAAGCAAAAACTATAGCAAGTTAAGATTCCCCAGCCCCTTTTGGCATTCATTTTTCTAATAAAAGTAAGTCTCTTATACCAATAACCCAACAATATATAAGAACGACATTTTAACAAACTCAGAAAGGAAAAAGGGAAACCAAAATCATCAAGCGAGTCTAAACCATTATTAATCTTCACAAACTTACCAAGCTAAAAACTTGAAAGAAATATATACTAAAGATTAAATTTTTTAATGTTTTGGAATGCAGAACTAAACGCTCACTAAGAAATATATATCTTGGGGAATATCCTTATCTAACTTCTCTCTAGCATATTACGTAAAGAGTATTAAACAAGCATGCATACATATAAGTATACATACACACACAAAAAAGAACATATACAAAAAACAAAATAAAAACAAAATCCATTTGAGAAGGTGAAATTACCAATTAGCGTGGAGCAAAGCAGCAGGTCCTAAATAAGACTCGGGGTTCCAACAGTAATTGGGACAGGAAGTGCTGCAGCAGGCGCAGAGAATGCACTCGTATATCCCATCAAGCTTAGCCTTATCCTTCTTGCTCTGGAGAATCTCCTTTCCAGGCACATGCGGTGGGTTCTTCCTCTTCAACCAGGGCTCTTTGCTCTTGCACTGATTATAGAAATTGGTCATGTCCACCACCGGGTTCTTAATCACGAACATGTGCGGCAATAGTGTGATCGTTGTGTTTGTCCCAGATTCGATCTTCGTCAGGCATGTGAGCCCATTACGTCGATCTATATTCATAGCGCAGGACCCATAGATCCCTTCCCAGCAAGAGTGTCGAAACATTAGCTTAGAGTCCATCTCATTCTTAATCTTGATTAGAGTGTCGAGCACCATGGGACCGCACTTCTTGAGGTTGATCTGGTACTCTTAGAGCCGTGGTTTCTCCGGATTCCACCTGTAAATTGAGAAGGTCTTCAGGTTTAAGCTGTCATGGGCCTTGGGACATCAATACTACTTCTCGTTGGCCGGACCACTGCATCTTTGTCTTCCACACAAAATCCATCCAAATTTTCGAAAGCCCCAAAATTTTCTAAAAAAACAAATCCTAAAAAATTAAAAGTATAAAAAACTGAAATTTGAGATAAAAAACCCTTTACTCATTCACAAATGGCCACGACAATAAAGGACGATGAAGAATCACGGTTTGGCGTCATCGGATCTGGGTGTGGAGGCACCAAATTTGTACAAATCCGATGTAGCTACGATTAGGAGCATGGAAGAGTGAGATTGACGGAGATGGAGGAAATAACGGTATGGGTTAACGGTGTGGGAGTGAGATTGAGGGAGATAGAGGCTGGGGTGTGGGAGAGAAGGGTGCAGCGGGGAGTGAGTTGCAGAGAGGGGGTGGTGAGAGGAGAGTTGCAGATGGAGGAGGCGAGAGAGGAGTTCACATGTTTTTTTTTTGTTCTTTTATTTTATAATTTTTTTTTTAATTTATACCAATCAGTTATAAAAAGTTTGTGTAGCTGTTTCTAAAAATTGTGCCACATAAGCATCATACTTGGCGGGAAAATTGGCGCCAAAAGTGTATTGTGGTGTTTTGTTACAAAATTTAGTAACATAAACCTATTTATAACTAATTGCAGTGCACATATCTCTATTAGTTACGATATTTTTTTCCGTGTCAAAAACATATGCTTTAGTTACAAAACAAATAACTTGTAAGTAGTATTTTCGTGACTAATTCAAATTTTTCTTGTAGTGGCAATTGTCAAATGGTTCCAAGCCCAGTTCACTTCACGAATTTAGTATTGGAAACTAATTCCCTATCCACAATTTTTACATTCAATGCCAAAAACTTCCTACAGCATAATTACAATATCGGCATAGATGAAGACAAAAAGGTCGAGCTTATGTAGTATAATTCAGGAAAAAAGCTAGGTTACAAGACTCGTATAGTTAAAAGACCTTTTTAATTTATTTTATTGCAATAAGTTAAAAAATAGATTATGCTAGCTCTTAATAGGTATGTATAGGATATCGTGAGAGAAAAAGAATTACCTAAATCTACATCAACTACAGTTCTTCCTTGGTTTCTTCTGAAGTTGTTTTTAGCTTGAAAAAATGTGTAAGGTTAATAGCATAAGTTGCAGAACAAATGAATAGTATAGAGAGAAACTCAAAAACTTGAATGCATAGGAATAACAAAAAAAATGAGGCATACTTCAGCAGAAGCCCTTGGAGAAGATCCAATGCATCATCATGACTGGCCTCAATATCAATCATATCAGGTGGTACATTTTCAGCACCTTGCACAATTTGAGTTAAGGATGCCTCCTTGATGCGAGATTCTTTTGGCAACACTTTAAATATTCTTCATTGCCAAAATTGGTTTCCAACGGCGTGTTAGCTGCGTTGTGGGATAGTTTTTGTGTCGCTTTTTACATTTTCATTGCCAAAAAGATTTTACGATAACCTATTTGTTTTGTAGCTAAATGTCTTTGGCTTCACTTTATATATTTTATCACACAAAATGTTTTATGGCTACATGTATTTGCATTGCTAAGCATGCTTGGCGATGGTTTCTATTATTTTCGTTGCTAAACACTTTTCACATTGACTTATAGGTGAGTTGTGAAACATCTTTGGCGACAGTTTTTATATTTTTGTAGCCAAAACTATTTTATATCGAAATAATTCATCTCTAAGTCCATCGCGAATTTGGTTTTCACCATTATGTACAAGGTCAGAAAGTATGCAAAATTTTGGGCAACCAATTTGATATTTAATTGCTAAACAAATCATTCCTAAAGACGCTTTTTGTTGTGGTGAATAGATAAAGAAATTGGGCTTAATGTGTTTTTTAGTACACATAAAAATAATTTGTAAAAGACCTAAAAATCTAGCTAAAATTTTAATTGTATGAAAATAGAATTAAAACACCTTGGTGCCATCTTAAAATGAATATCTAAACAACAATTAATTTATATATTTAGTGAAATACATTTAGACCTGACAAAATCACACATAACTCGTTAATACGACGCGAACTCACACAATTAAAATAATATTTGGGTCTAACTAATATGGGTTGAGTTCATAACGGGCCAACTTGTTATCACTCATTAGGTTAACGGGTTAAAATAGGTAAAACCTATTATAATCCGTATGTAATGATTAGTACTTGGAATTATACGAGGAAAATTTATTTTGACTAAAGTTTGAGTTTTGGGATACATTAAATGGGCCCAAAAGTTGACTTTTTGTCCCATATGGAGTTTCGTTTTGACTTTGGTACTATTGTGTAAGGCTCATTAATACAAGTTTGTAGACAGGTGATATATGTGAATTGAATTTACAATGTGAAAGTTACAGTTCTAAGAAGGTAGTGGCGAAATTGAAATTTTTTGTAAAAGTTTGAAAAAAAAAATCCCAATTGGCCACTTATCTTTTTTTTTCTCCTTTTTTTCTTCATTTCTACACATTTCCCCTCTCTCCCTCTCCTTCTCTATCTGTCCTTTCTTTCCTCTTTGTATCCATCAGAGAAGTAGCCACCATCCCGCGATCGTTGGCCAGTCAACCCAACACACTCCACCACATGCCTTCCCAACAAACGGCGCTTTCATCCCCATCACTCATATGCCAAGTCACTGTCACCAAAAAGAAGCGCCTCCACTCGGTTTCTCTCTCCTGTATTTTCTATTTTTTGATGAGTTTCAACAGAACAGCTTGCACTTTTCCTACTCTTTCGATCTCCTGAGCTCAAATTCAAACTCCTTTTTAACTAAAATGCTTAATTTTGTAGAAATCACAAAATCAACTTGGAACAACCATTATTCTAGCTAGATTCTTGCAAAGTGTGTGTCTTTTGACCAGACAAAAGGTAGATTCTCGTTCATTGAATTTTGGGCATCAATTTGGTATATAATATGCAAATTTTGGTTGAAATTTGCAAAAAGCCCTGAATTTGAAAGTTAAGGGTAATTTTGAGATTTTAATAAATTGGACCCCGACCAGTGTTATTTGGATAATTTTATTTTATTAAGGTGTTTGTGGATATAATTAAGGGCTATAGAAGTATTGGTTTGGAAGAATTTGATGATTTGATAAAGGATTCATAAATGATTGGTAAATTTCTAGATTATTTGTGCATAATAAATATAATTGGGACTGTTTAAGTATAGAAAATTATTGTTTTGAATTAAATGGAATTGAATGGAAAATTATTGGAAGTGCTTAGGATCATCATTGAACATATGTGTGAATAGATTATATTTAAATTAAGTTTAAATTACTTTTCACTTTAATTTTGATAATTGACATTTAT
The DNA here is from genome assembly GCA_007844105.2 of Rhamnella rubrinervis. Classification (NCBI taxonomy): domain Eukaryota; kingdom Viridiplantae; phylum Streptophyta; class Magnoliopsida; order Rosales; family Rhamnaceae; genus Rhamnella; species Rhamnella rubrinervis. The sequence goes on along the minus strand of CM017582.2, from coordinate 16,998,822 downwards.
TTTATGGAAATAGTTGAAAAATAAGGAAAATTGGTTGGAAAGGAATATTTTTATTATATATATTTAAAAAAATGTTTATACATTAATTAATGGAAAATTTGGTACAAATTTACTAATAGTATATTAAATTGATTTTTATATGGAAACTATTAATGGATAATTCTTATTATTTCTTGTGTACACCATGTGTCACTCAAATACAATTATTGATTTTCGTAGGTCCTCTTTCCCTTGCCCATTTTGCTATGCCTTGAAATGCCAATAGTAATATGACATAGGATTCCCTGCCTTTATGATTATGGGTTGGTACTTGGCGCACAAAGCTTCTTTTTCTTTTTTTTTAATTGTGGAGGATTTTATAAATCATTGACATTATTATCATTATCATTATCATTATATTTAATATTGTTATTATTACATTTACTTGAATTATTTAAAATTTTCAATTAATTATTTCTTTTATTTTATTTATATTGCTTTATGGATTTATTCACTGAGCTAGTCTTATTAGTTTTTATTTTTATTTTTTTAAAATTACCAGTTGGATCCTAACTGACGTGGCTGGTCTTCCATGCACAACACCACCACATCTTCACTCCCTTTTTGGATTTTTCTACTATTACTGTAAATGTAATACTATTCTTCTTAGTATTAGTATTTTTATTATTGAATTTTAATTATTCCAGTAACTCTTAGATTGCATTCAGAATAACTCAAGTCTGTACCACTTTGATCTTATGTTATATTTGTTTGTTTTTGAGAACTATTGTATTTGAAACTATACTATTGTGGAAAATCCAGTGACATTTGCTGTGGTCATTGGATATACTTTTAGGAAATGAGTTTTTACATGTAGGTACAAATGGGTTAGTCCAAGTGTTATTGAAGGTTTTGCCATAAATTCTATAAAAATTTTATTAGAATTTCCACAGTACGGGACCCATATCAAGTACGATCTTGTTAACTTAGACCTGCACATGGTTGTGTAACACTTTGTTATTTGTGATAAAATACTTTTCGATGTCTTCTTTCCAAATTTCTATGTTTCTTTAATTGGTTAATATTTTAAATTGTAAACTTTACCTTTCTTCCTTTCTTTCGATACAATTTGCTGATGCCTTCTAGGTGTGGACATAGAAGGGTCATTAACTTTTCCGAACTAGCTAACAATGCTGATGGATCTACATTTGAAGATGATGTGCTTAAGCATCTTGTGGATACACTAAATGTGGATATCCAACCTAGACCATCAGTTTAGACAGCCATGAGATTGAGTGTCACAAATTTTAATAGCACCACCGATCCTACTAAGGCCCTATTTTGGTTATTTGAGACAAAAAATGTCTTAGAAAATGATATGGATTGTTCTAATAAAAAAAAAGTCAAAAAAATAGAATTCCTTCTTGGTGTGAATGCTCGATGTTGATGGGTTGTGGAAATGAATATGATGTAGCATACTTGGGAAAGTTTTAAGGCTGCATTTAACTTTTAATTTTTTCCATAGGCATATAAAAAGGAAAAAAAAATAATAGAGTTTGATAGATTAGTTCAGGGGAACATGACAGTAATAAAGTATGAGAAAAAAATTTTAAAATTATTAAAATTTTATTTATACATTATTCCAGATGAGAAGATGAAGAAAATGAGATTCTTAGATGGCTTTGAATGATGGCATATTAGTCTTTTAAGAAATGTAGTTTTTGAGGTTGAGTGGTAGACAATAATAAGGAAACGAAGAAGCAGTCCATTCGAGGGTACTTTTTCATATGCTCTCAGTCAGATATCCTTTAGCCGCGGAGGCGCCGTTAGTTAGGTTATCACTAGACTACAAACCACGTTTACACGCGGGAGTATTTTAATTCAAATTAATCACAATTTTATCAATTATTGTTAATGAAAGCCACGCGGGACTATTTTATGAATTATTGAATTAATATGATTGGTGAGCTTTGCAGTCACTTTCCGGTCCGTGCACCATTGGTGGGAATTAAATAAAAAGTGGGAGTCATATTGAACAAAATATTTGAAAGATACTATTTTTTGTATAAGTCTACATGTGCCTCTGATCAGCATGAATAATGAGGACAGCGCTATAATTATGGTATAAAATAAATAAAACTCTGTCCTGGCATCTGACTGAGAAAGACTTTCAGATAAAACAGTAGTATCTTGTCAGTTTTTTCTATGGGTCCGTGGTCCACTCCCAATTTGTCCCCTACTAGACCAACACCAAATATTGAATCAGTTTCTTCATGCACAACATGGCGTAGTTTAATAAACCCACCAATAATTCAGTTCAATCACCTTATAAATACTGACAGCGTTGCAGTTGATATTAGAATTTACAAATTTTCATACACAGGGTAAAATATACGGGAAAGCCAACTATCCATTATGTCGAGTAACCAACACAATTTGCCTCAACACATACGCTATTTAACAATTACAAACAACAACTTCCAATCATGATCAAGCACTTCCAACTCTAATTTGAAATGACAAAACATGAATTGTATTGGAAAACCTACAGATTTCTGGATTTTTGAACCAAAAGGTTCTTTTTTTTATTACTTTTTTTTCTGCTAGACGGTGAGAAAACTAAATCTTTTTTGTCTTTTGAAGCATAAGAAACAAATGATATCTCACATAAGAAAACAAAAATTGAATTCATCATGCTTTACTAGTGATGAGAATAAAGAAGTCAAGTGATAATATTTTATCTACATGTGTGGACAATTGAACCACAATCGATACAGGCTTTTTATTTTTTTTTGCAAGTCAAACGTAGACTTTAAAATAAATACATGCTTCTTTCTACAACTACAAGACCTGTATAGCAGCATGATAATGACCACCAATAAGCATCCCAACATTATAATGGCATTCAATGATGTCGAGAAAACACATAACATACATTTCAAGGGTGCAAAAAAAATTTCAGCGCTTCAAGAAGCGCATAATCAAGTCAAAATCAATGGGATTTAGCTTCCAAACCACGAAAAATTACAAAGAAAATTTAAAAATGTTGATAGATTACGATAGAGAAATCATACAGATTGAAAGGAATGAATGAAACCGAGCTTATAACGGGAGTTGCAGAAAGAAATTAAATTGCAGTGGAAAATGAAGAAAGATTCGAGAGGAGTTACGTAAGAAAACTGGCTTTAAAAATCTCCAAAATCCTCAAATATAAACCTAAAAAATTAAAATTTCTCCATAATTTACTGTGTGATCGATTGAGAAGCCGACGCTGGGAAGAGCAACGATGGAGAAAAAGGGACAGATAACCTCATATACCATATACCAAACATGGTCAAGAAGTTCATTAATTTCTAAATGTACCCAGCCGATGTGAGAAAACTAACCCTTAGACCGGCGAGGAAATAATTGAGGTGAATGTAAGTTGGCCGGAAACTGATAGTTAAATTTAAAAAAAGAAAAAAATACAGAGAGAATTACCCCTCTGATGATTTACGTAAAAAAGTCATTTATTACGATTAATTATCTGTTACTTGTTTAGATTAGTTATATTATATACATCACTAAGTGAGAATTAAATCGTAAGTGGGACGTCGAGTCGTATTGAATAAAATATTGATGTAATTAATTAACTTATTTCATGTATAAGAAACCTACATATAGATTACCTGATCCAGGTCCTTTAATCAAACCCTTTGCATGAATAATTAATGAAAAAAACTTTGTCCTGGCATCTATTACTTAATCAATTAATAAATAAATAATGAGATTGACTTTGTTTTTCTTTTGGTGGAGACCAGCTGGCAATCATCGAAAACCTTTGGCGTTTTACCGCTGGGCCAAGCCAGCCGGTCAACAACGAGATTGACTTTCATATAAAAGAATGGTTCTGTATCAATTATTGAATGGTTGGGGTCCCACATCATGATTTTTTTGGCTAAAGGTCCCACATTGTGATTTTATTTGGTCAATCAATATAAAAAAAAAAAAAAAAACATATACAGTTCTCATGACCTAGTCTTGGAAGTTGTTACATTCACCACGTATTTCGTACGAACTGTCTTTTCTACAGAAATAAAGTATAAATATTAAAAAATTTGTTAATATTTAGTGGTTGAGCACCAACTCCAGCTCTCCTTCGTACATAGATTACAAAGCTTTATGTAATCATCGATGGCTTCCCTTACAGTTTCATCAAAAACTGTCACTCAATCTCTCACCCTAAGTATAAGCCTTATACTTATTTTTTTATTTTAATTACCAAAAAAAAAATAAGTATAAGCCTTCAGCTCAAAAATAATGTCGCATGAAAGAACTAGAAACCCATAAATGTAGCTTTAGCACGAGCAGAGGGTATCTTTTACTAAGTAATGGCGAGCACTGTTGAAATAAGATTGCATTTGCGTGACGTAGAAATTATTCCAAATGGCATGAAAGATTGTTTTTGAAAAATATTATTCCTTCTTCGTTTGTGCATGATTCTTCCTTGTTTTTGAGCTTAATGCAATCTTATTCACTGAAAAAAAAAAATGATTCGTCCTTGTTAATTACCAGTTTGTTTGATATTGACTTATTTTCAACATGTTATCAAAGAAACTGTACAAATGACACAACTTATACTAGCATAATTTTCTTTTTTTTTTCTTTTTGTCAAGTAAGAAAATAGTTGTCTAAGACAGGCAACAAATCTTTCAAACCCAAATATTGAAGACAACCAAAAACATTCTAAACTAACCATCATCAAGGTAAATCTCACACCTTTCACCAAATAAGTAATAACAACAACTAACGATACACACCAAATTATTTACAGACCCAATTATTTGGAAAGAATTTTCTTTCATGTACTGCTTTTTCTCATAAGCACTTGGTTCACCAACCTGTCAAAGTTTATGGTCGATGAACCATGTGAACCAGTGGCCTCTTCAGCCAATTTCTTCCACTCCATTGCCTTAATTCTCATTTTCTGACCTTTGTCTCTCTCCATTAACTCTCTCACAAGCTTTTCCACTTCATCTCTCTTCACATTGTTGTCGATCTCCATGCCCAAACCCCACTCGTTGCATGCATACCAACAGTTTGTTTGTTGGTCAGCGAAAAATGGCCAACAAAGCATAGGCACTCCTGCAGATATAGTCTCAAGGATTGAATTCCAACCACAGTGTGTCAAAAACCCTCCAACAGAAGGGTGGTTTAGAACTTGCTCTTGTGGGCACCAACGTGTAATCAAACCTCTTTCTTTAGTTTGGGACACAAACTCAAGAGGCAAAACAGCAGATTCACCAACAACAAGATCAGGCCTAATCACCCACAAGAAGGAGTGTTTGCTATTTGCAAGTCCCATACCAAACTCTACTAGTTGTTGCGGTGTCATGACTGTTATGCTTCCAAAGTTAACATAAACCACCGAGTTTGGTGGATTAGTATCCAGCCATTTGAGACACTCAGTGTCTTCTTTCCAAAGACTGTAGCTTACTTGCTTTGAATGATCTTCCGATATGTGATTGAGGTGAAGTTGGAGAGGGCCAATTCCATATACGCAAGGAAGCATAGCTGAGAGAGCATGTAAAACATCTCCTTCTAAAGCATCAAAAGTATGTATAACAACTGCTGAAGCTTTAGGAAATTTTTTATTTGCTTCCAATATGAAGTTAAACAAAATGTCTTCGGGATTAGTAGTTCGAAGAAGGGTCGGGAGATCCTGTAAACGGATAGCTTTCATTCCCGGAATCCAATCTACAACGGTGTCTAAAAACCCATTTGTGAAACAGCTCTCATCTACAAGAACATTCAAAAATAATCAATAAGCACGTGAATATATATACATATTATCATTTTGCAGTGCTTTAAACTTTTTCGATAACTCAACTCCAATTACCTTTTAGTGGGGCAAGTTCTTTTTCTATCAAAGCAGGATAGTGAAGGAAACCCAAGAGAGAACATGCAGACAAAGTAACGAACAACACCACCGGAATGGTAAATTCATCGGCCGCAAGGACGGTGAAGGGCATGTACCCGTCCGACAATATGCAAGTCACAGGAGGAACATTAGAACAAGTAGTAGAAGTAGCAGCTCTTTCGTTGAGTTTTCTAAGGAGGTCACAAAATGGAGACAACATTTTGTTTTTGGTGATATTATCACAAAGAGAAGGGATGTCTTGTGTGGAGTCTGCATCGGAGGGCGGGAGGCCATCCGGAATGGTTTCAAACTTGAAGTCAGGCAAGCCATCTAGAAAGTTTGGACCGAGAGATCTGAGAAAGCGATTGTGGTTGAACTCGGTGTTTACGAAGGTTATGTGAAAACCATTGTGGTGGAGAAGTTTTGCAAATTTAAGCATGCCCTTAATGTGGCTTTGAGCTGGGTAGGGAATGCATAGAACATGAGGCTTGTGATCTGTTACTTCCACAGAACCCATCTTTCTTGTGGTTTTTTGCACACAAATTAAACAAGTGTGCATGTATTGTGTATATGTATTGTTATTTTATTTTGTCATTAAAATAATTCCAAACACTGCATCCCCACATTTTGCCCACATTAGAATATAATTATTAACAATGTAATTGTGTTATTGAAATAGTACAAAAGAGTGGGACAGCTATGCAACACAAGCTTTTGCTAAAAGAAGAAACATTATATGAATACGGTGACTCGGCTAGGACGAGTCCAACACTATCAAATCATATCGAAAGAGTAGCCATAAACAGATTGAGTGGATTAACTAGCAAAATGATGATATATTAAATTTTACTTTTTTATTTTTGTTTTATAATAATTATATTAAATTTTACTTGTTAATTAGTTTAAATACTTTTGGCCATGTATCGATCTTTTAAGATCATTATGGATGCATATATATATATAATAATGCGTGTGTGCTGTCATTTTCCTGGAACCCATCTCTGGTCACTTCCAGCGGATGCGCATTCCAAGAAAAAGGCAAATGATCACTGCAATACCACGTGGGGAATGCATGCACTAATAATGGATGTATAGTAGAAAGTCATTTTTCTAATAAAATATGAAAATTTATATATAATTAATTTTAATACCTAAAAGCTTACGCCTCGACTCATAGCGATTAAAATGTCTCAGAGTGTGTTTTCGCCTTTTAAAACAGATATACCTTTTACATTACTTTCATTGCTAATTAAGTGGACAAAATTTAAAGCTCTGATTTTGTAAAACTTTATATATAAAAATCATTTTCTACAAATTCATACTTAAAGAAACCATGTGGGAGCACTGACCATTTTTCCCTTTTAATTGGTTGCTTTAGTGTTTTAAAACAAAGTTATAGTTATATGATCCGCGGAATGGAAGGAGCTTCGCAAATTAAGCACCGCCTTTTAACTAGTGGGAGCAGTATTCAAACAACATGAAAAAAATAAATAAATAAATGAAGAAGTTGATTTTATAAACTATAGAATATAAAACTAAGCCAAGTCTTATGGACCGCAATATTTTCAAATATATATATTTGTTTTGGAAATAGAAAACAGTTTTTTAATCCCTGGCCAAATTAATATGTACTTACAAACACATTACACATAAAATTAAAATAAAAACTTTTAGTGATACTTCTAACAGCTACTCAGACCGGAAAAAAATAAAAGAAAAAAAATTCTAGAAATTACTCTAATAATACATCTTCCTTTCTTTCCTCTACTATTTTAGGTTAATAGAAGCCTCGACTCAAATCATCTTTGCATTAAAGTTGATTTCAGCTATAAAAATATTTTAGAAAATCTCTCTGATTTTTCTGTTTTATATTTTTATAGAGATCAATGTAAAAGGTTGGCTGTTTTTTGGCTAATCTTGATCATAGTTATAATCTTATATTTTATTTACTTGACAAAGCTACTAGTGGTGTTAGTTAAAATTTAGAAGCTGATTATAAGGGTATTATGGTGAAGTGATGCTGTAATTTTATTTGGGTCTTTTACGCTTTGGTTGATAAAAATAAAAATAATATAAATCTTTCATTTCTTTCTTCTATTTATTTTTTTAAAAAAATAAAATTGGGCCTGTCCTGTGGCCTTAATGATACATAATTGATACCATTTACTGATCTGTCTTAGAGAAGAATCTCTCAGAGCTCAAGACCTAACGCAACCTTACAAGCTACACCAAAGCATTTAATAGGCATTATGTGTTACCAATCTATTCTTCTGAGATAATCAACTTTAAGGCAAGAGCAATAGAGTCTAGTAAGAGCTTTTATACTTTATGATACACAAGATCCTCAGATAGGCAAGTGTAGAGCATACTAACATAATAAGATAAGTGGTTCAACACAAAGAACTAGGTTTCGAAAAGAAAAGGAGAGGTTTAGCAAACCACACTAAGAGAATTCTTATTCAATTCCGTCTTGCTTACAAACTGAAAACTCCTTCTTTTATAAAGAGAGAAAGGAGAAACAGACAAACTAGAAGGAATTTGCTTTTAGTAAAGCAAGGTCCCATTACAGACAAAAGTAAAAGCAAAGCAGAGGGAATATGCTTTTAGCAAAGCAGGGGTCCCGTTACAAAAGCAAACTTTAATTATTACAAGACATTGACATCTTTTACTTTTATAAAGCAAAGTTACTTTAATAAAGTAAAGATGCTACAGACTTTAACTGACTAATATTTGTCGTTTTCAGCGACTATTCTGACTAGGAGATAGGCTGAAGTTCTGGTAGTCAGAGTCTTGTGATCCTACATCAGATCTGCTAGTGAGAATCCTGTATCAACTGCTGGAAGGATGTTCTATTGGAAATTGACTGGATTCGGGAGAGTAATGAGGTTCACAGTTATTGGGATCATATCAGTCGAAATTATAAGTCCATAGGAGAGGTTATGGTTGAGATAATTGGAGGGAGCCGATTAGATCTTCTAGATCTCCTTGGACTGGATCTTCCAAGACTGGACTCATAGTGCTTTGTCTTGATGAAGGAATAGATGGACACTTGTGTTGGAGGAAGGAGCATTAGTTTGTCTTTCGATGGTGAAATAGGTTCCCCAGTGTCAGGATGAAAATACTGAGTGATCAGTGTAGATGGAAGATGTCCAGGTGGGGCCTTGTTGATCCTATCCATATGATGATAAAGTTCAAGTGGGATCTGTTCAGTAGGGTCGCCATAGATTGTTCCCCATGTATAGGTACTTTCCTGCGGGAAAATGAGGCCTGTAGAGTGTTGGTAGTATGGTCGACTAAATATGAAGATGGCATAAGTATCCTTCCTTTTGCTTTTCTCAGTTTGAATCATGAGACTTTCTAATTCGGCAAGCCACCATCTTATGGGTTTGAACCAGTTGAAAAATCACCATACTGGAGTGAATTCTACTGCAGTATGTTTGAGAAATTGGTGCACTAACTCTATTTTAAAAGCAATACAACCTTTATACAGAGTGAAAAGACACCAATAAAACCAGAGTCTGAGCTATCAAAAAACTGAGGGCTAAGCAGGTAGATTCGAGTTGGAATTATTTTAGGATCAAAGTGATCACCTGGGTTCTCAGAGGGATCCAATTTTTCAAAGATCTTAGCCAGATAATAGAACAGATGAGTTTTTGTGAATCTTTGGATTAAGGGAAGAGATTTAGTAAATGGGCTGTCAGGAGGGTGATAGGTTTCATGATAGACTATATGATATGTATGGACCCTTTGTGCTGGAAAAACCATGAATGCTTCTTGAATTTTTTATGGTGGTTGAGAAAGCATATCAGCTATGACATTGTCCTTTCCTTTTATAGGCTTCACTGCGAAGCTATATCTAGAAAACCAATTTTTTAATCTGAAGAGCTGGAGATCTGGTAATAGCTTTCCCTTGAAGTCAAGAGCTTTAAGAAATGAAGAGTTGTCCATCTGTATAACAAAGTGATAAGCACGAAGATGGAAATCAAACTTTTGTATTCCTCTTTTTACTGCAAGAATCTCTTTGAAAGAAATATAATAATTCTACTCTGCTCCAGAGAACTTTCCACTAGCATGGCCACAATAATGCTGTGTGCCATCTTTGTCTTGCTCAATGAGGACAGCACCCCAATAGAGGTCACTGGCATCAATTTGTAAAATGCAGATTCCATCAGAAGGAATCTTCATAGCTGGTGGAGACTGAGATAGTGCTTTTAATTGCTGAACAGCTATAGTATGATGGTCAGTCCATTGGTAGGGACCTTTCTTTTTTAGAAGGGCTGACAGCTGTAAAGTATGTTGAGCAACATGTGGAATAAAGCTTCTGATAAAGTTGACTGTGCCAAGAAATTGTTTGATTTGCTTTTGAGTCAGATCTTTATCTGGAAACTTTAATAATTCTTGGGCCAGGGGAATACTTTCCTTGTTTAAACTACATGCCAAGGAATTAAATGGTCGTCTGGGCTATTGAGCTCTTCTTTTCAGAAAGCATGATGCCATAATGTTTTGCCTGCTGGAGAAAGGTGATCAGTAAGGACTGGTGACTAGCTTCATCTTTTGAAAAGAGAAGGATATCATTGATGTAAATGAGAGCTGAGTGCAGGATAGGAGCAAAAACTTTGACCATTGCTTTTTGGAATAGTGATGGAGCTATTTGAGTCCAAAGGGCATCACTTTCCATTGGTATTGTACTGTAGGAATGCAGAAAGCTGTTTTGAGACAATCATCAGGGTGAATTCCTATCTGCTAAAATCCTAACTTTAAATCAAATTTAGAGAAGATTTGTGAGTCATGGAGTTGTGAAAATAGGACATTGGTTCGGAGCAGAGGGAATTTATCATCTTTGAGAAAGAGATTGAGATCCCTGTAATCTATCGCCTAACAAGCCCAATCAGAATTGGTGGACTCAATTAATCCTTCTTCAAGCAATTAGGCACATTCCTGTTGTGCTAGTTGGAGCTCTGAGGGGCTTATTCCTGAATGTGTGGCCTCGGTAAGATTAATGTCTTCATTCTTTTTTAATGGTAATTTGACAAAGAATTCTGAATTCTTCCATAATGGATCTGGATGATCAAAGTTGGCATGACTGTCTGCACAGAGACGGAGACTCTGTAATCTCAGGTCTTCAAAGGAATTATTGGCAATCTCACTAAAAGAGTAAATCTTAGGAGTATTAGTGTAGGACTTGTAAGCTCTTTTGTAACGAATGCCATGAGGAAGTATCCGGAGGTATTGGGCCTGGGCATAGACATCCATTCCAATGAGAATATCTTTGTCTGGGAGTTCACTTCTAAGAACTTGCATCCAAATAACACAGTTAAAGAAAAATTTGAGCCCAATTGGCTTATTGGTGATAAGGTGGGTTTTAAAAGTCTGATCATCCGCTGCTCTGAATTTCGCAATATGGGTTTTCCAGGCTTCAGGAGGAAGAACTTTGGGATTCATCATAGTCTTGTGGGATCCAGTATCCATATATGCTATGACCTGTATAGGAATTGCATATTTTGATTGGAGAACTTGAATGGACACATTCGGAGAAGGAATTCTTGTAGTCTGCATCACCAGGACAAGAGATTCATTGGCAGGATTGATCTTGAGAACATAGGAATTATCAGTATCTTCTGAATCTGAATAGTAAGGCTGAAAGCTCTTGATGACTAGAGTAGTCTGTTCATTTTCTTGCTATTGTTTGGAAAATAGGGATTCAAGGTCTGCATCATCATCAATAGGTAGAACTTGGAATTGTTCGATGAGCTTAAAAGCCTTTCTTGCAGAACAATTTTTATGTAATGTCCCTTTTTTTCCACAATTGAAACACGAGGCATTTTGAGGTTTCTGCCTCTTGGATCGCTTTCGGAAGAAGCGAGACTGGGTGTATCTTTTCCTCTTTTTGAGCCTCTTTGCTTTGCTTGGAGTAACTGAGCTAAGCTTGTGATAGTAACCTTTCTGAGTCTGGCATTGGCATTCTGAGTCTTTACATTTGATCTTCAAATGGTGATCTTTGCACTCCAGCTTAAGTTTTTTCTGCTTGGAAAAGAAGTCTTTCATAACCTCTTGTCTTTCACAAAACTTGTCATTAGTAGAGAGTGCCATTTAGTGTAATTATCCTATGGATATGTTCTTCAGGTCTCTCTTTGTAGTATCAATGGAGTTTTGTACTTCGCCTTGTATCTCATCAGGTAAGGAAAAGATGAAGACTTGCTTAATGTTGGTTTCATCAATTCCATTAATCTGATAGTACAAGGGAGACATGACCTCATAGTGTTTATTCAAGTCCTTTTTGGACAATGAACAACACTTGCTATTGAAGTACTCCTTTCGGACTTGTGGTAATATCTGAACATGATCTCCAAAGAATTAAGTGTAAATAGCTCCAAGCATAATTTGAGGATTGGTAGTCCGGAGAAGCTGAAGTTGTCTATATTCACCAAGAGATTGGAACCAATCTCTGAGGGTGCCAGTAAACCTAGAAGAAAAATCTTTTAGGATTGCTTCCATAGGAATTAAGGGGTTTATTACCTGATTGTCAATCTGTGCACTGAATTCATGTATGCGACTCCGCCATTGTGAATATAGGAGGGGTTCGAAACAGAACCAAACTCCATCGGTTTTTCCTTTAAAATTTGGAGCTGAAGGAGGAGGAGCATTAGTTGCTGTACTTTCCATAAGTTCTTTCACAATAGGTTCTGTGGATTGTGTTGCAGGCTCTGTCATCAGATTTGATAGGTCAGCTATTTGTTCAGAAGAAGACCAGCTTATCTTTGTGGGATCAGAAGAAAGAGACTGTGAGTCTTCAGTTTCAGACGTCTTTGATTCTTCTTTAGTGTTTGACTCTGTTGGCTGCTGGTAAATTAGCATTGCATTCTTTGCTGAAGAAGAGGATGGTGTTGGCTCCCGGAAGAGGAGGGGGTCCACAGAAGTAGCTCTTCTTTGGTAGTCTGAGTCATTCCACTAGGGATACTCTGCTTTAGGAACTATTCTGGGTTTTGGAAGAAGATCAGGATGCCTATACAAGCCATGGAACATGGGAATTGGATAATTCGAAGCAGGTTGTTGTGTGACTTGTTGTTGTCTGTCTAAGTCATCATCAATTTCTTTGAGCTGCTTCTTGAGCTTTCTAATTTCTGCTTCTTTATCTGCAAATCCAAAAGAAGAAGCTATCCTATGATTTATGATATCCATTAGTTCCTTGTCGAGAGTAGATATTCTCTGGCTTAAATGTGTGTATAACTGTACTACTTCATCTGAAAGTCCTGCAAGACGAGCATCAGTTATATGAGTTTGAGCTACTACTCTATCAAGCTTTGTATCAATCTGCCTTAGCATCTGGTTCTGAGCTTGAGAGTTGAGAGTCTGCCAGTTTAAGACTTCTGCTTCTTGGGTAATCGGCTTTCTGGATCCATCAGGCATAATTTCTTTTTGTTAAATATAGGGCCGAGAGGAAGTCTGAAGGCCAGGATGGTCTTATCGTCCAAGAGAAGGAAACTGTGATTGGTATGTTTGCGATTCAGGGGCAAACATCATTCATGGCTGGGCTACTTGGGCTGCAGATTCTTTCTCCAAGATCTTTAGGGCTTTTTTGTACATAGGAAGTGGTTTACCCGGATCTTGATGAGGTCGTCTGGGTGATGGATGTGGTTTACAACGTGATGTATACTTTTTCTTCCTTCTTCGAGAAGAGTAGCACTCATCGTCTGAGTCATCATCCCAGTTGTTACAGTCACAATCTGGGTGACACATAGAGGGATCAACATCCCAGATGAAATGGTCATCAATATGGCTTACCAAAGTGAGAGATCCATCAGTGTTAAATTCTGCAATAGGTATGTCTTTCTCAGGATTAGGATTGCATTGCCTAGAAGTTGGAGTAACCATGAAGGTATGGAAAACCTTCGATGAAGAGGCCTTTGATGAAGGTTTACTAAAGGAGGTTCGAATAGTACCATATGTCATGGATTGAAAGGAAGGATCCATGGAAACGAATGGAGTGGAAGCCTTATGAAGCTGTTCATATCTAGTGAACCACTCTAAAGGAATTAATTCTTTAAGAGCTTCTGGAGAAATCTGCTTCGGGGTGTGGATGATTGAAGCGATATCATCCCTTTCAATGGTGATTAACAGAGGGAGTCCTTGAAGACTAGGACCAGGTAGGTTTAGAGCATGATTTTGGAGCCAATAAACCACCTGATGATGTAGAGTGCCAGCATAAGCAGTAGCAACTTGTTCTGTACCAGTCATCTGGATCTGAAGTTTAAGCATATTAGGAAGGTTTTGATCTTTTAGGGAAATATTAAAATTAAGGCAGAATGTTAAGACAATACTCCCTGCATTTAATGTCGTGAGTACAATGCCAATAACAACAAAAGCAATTACTTTAATATTATGTATTAGGATTATGAATATCAGTATTGTGGATGCATTATTAGGAAAATGGCCAATCAATTACAAGATAAAATCATACCAAATGAAGTATAAGAAAATAAACTTATCTTTTCATATATAATATATGTGAATACAAAAATTTGCACATGTAATTTGCATAATTAATGCCCTTTAATATTTTGACACGAGGTATAGCCTGGTAGAAAAGAAAGTTGATCATTCTCTTGCACTCGTTTATTAGAATTATAATTAGAGTCTTAATAAACTTTATTATTACTTCAAATATATCCAGTCTTGCATCATACGGGGAACTATTAGCGGAGTGCGTGTGCTATTCTAAACTCCTATTCAAATTGTAAAAATGAAATAGTAACAAAATTCTATTTTCTAATAGAATCTTGAACTTATAAAATTCATATTGATGTTATTTTTTATTCATAAATATATATATATATATATATATAGAGAGAGAGAGGAAAGCAATAATATCCACAGACTTTGCCCTATGCCTCAAAAATTGATGTTGAACTGTAAGAATGGGCTTTTGTTTGTTTTCTTCTTTTGGTCAATATTTGTTACATCCTTTCTACTAATCTGTCCCTGCAATCACGTCTTCCACTTTAGAATGGGAAAAAGCATGAAAATGAACTGGAATCCATAAGAAGCAAATTTAATTTGTGGCTTTATAAAAAAATAATAATAATAATTACAGTATTTTTTTAAAAAAAGTCATAAAAAATTGAATTTATGGTATTTTTGTAGATATGTCTGCAAATATAGTCAGTTTTCAATTTGGATCATTTTTACTGTGGCATTTGTTTCCAAATTTATTACATATGTCATAAAATTAATGGCATTATTGAAAATTTGTGGAGAATGCTTAATTAGTAACGGCATTAAAAAATTTGCCAAAAAATTGTTAAATAAATTTTAATATATTAATTATTGCATAATATATAATTGAGGGAAACAAAAAGTTAGAAGCATATTTTTTCTCCTTCCGTGCAATAAGGGTTACTATGTCGCTCAAATTGTTTTATTTTTTCATTTTGATTCAAATGATTTTTCTTCAGAAAAAACAAATCGGTATAATGGGTTTCTCCTTTTTCTCTCTCTTTTTTTTCCTTCCTCTTTTTTAATATTAATTGGTGTAAAAAAAAGATAATTGTTTATCGTCACTCTTGACACCCAATCCTTATCTGGCGATCTTTGTTTGTTAATTCCTCTTCTTACTATCTTGTCCTCAATCTTGATGCCTGATCATTGTTGATTGCCTCCAATCGCAATATGATCACACTACCTGTATATTAGTGGAAGTGAATTTTATTTAGAAAGAAAGGACTGAACTGGAAGTGAATCTTATTCGTGGAAGTAAATCTTTATCTTTCAGCAACTGAATGGGAAAGGACTTTAGAATCTTGTCTTTTTTTGGTACGTTTTTGTTTCCTTTCTTCTTATAGAGTTGAACCCCTTTTTTTCACTTTATTTTATTTTTTGTTATATATATTTTTATAATATATGTGGTGGTAAATTAGAGAAAGAACCTACTTTCTTTTTGCATATTTATAGATTGGATTTTTCATTGTGATTCCATAGTGTTTAGTACACATCAAAATGTTAATGAATCAATTAGGGTGGACGAAATGAATGAATTGGTTCTTGATGCATTTCGGATGCAATGTCAAAACAATGAACATGATAATAATGAACAAGAGAAGCATAAAAAAGGGATGGATGAAAATGTACCCAAGTTTTTTAAGTTGCTAATAAAGGCCAATTGTGAATTATTTGAAGGGTGCAAGAAATACTCTTTGCTTTCATTTATTGTTTGTTTGTTTCACATGAAGGTTCTATACAAATGGAGTAATACTTCTTGCAATTTGTTACTTCAACTATTAAAAGATGCTTTTTCTATAAATAATAAATTTACCCCAAACTTAGAAAGATTGTAAGTGATTTAGGATTTGATCATGAAAAGATTTATGCTTGTCCAAACCATTGTATGTTGTATAGGAAAGAGAACAAAAATTATAATTTTTGTAAGGTTTATCATACATCAGGATGGAAGAAGCAATCAAGTGAATCAGATGATGAAGGTAACAAAGATAAAAAGCTTCTTGCTAAAGTGGTTTGGTATTTTCCTTTGAAACCAAGGCTTCAACGATTGTTTATGTCATCTAAAATAGCTTCTTTTATGAGATGCCATGCGGGGGAACGAATTAATGATGGCATATTAAGGCATCCTGCAAATTCTCAAGTGTGGAAAATTTTTGACCAAAATCACCCTGATTTTGCTTATGATTGCCGCAATGTTGGATTAGGCTTATCATCAAATGGGTTCAATTCTTTTAAGACAAAGAGCATAACTCGGAACATGGCCAGTAGTCATGTGTGCTTATAACTTTCCTCCATGGATGTGCATGAAACAACCTTATCTTATATTGTCTATTTGGATTGATGGTCCACATGGCCCTAGAAATAACATTGATTTGTACTTATAGCCTCTTGTTGATGAGTTGAATGAGTTATGGAAGGACGGCATAGATTCATATGATGCAGCAACCAAACAAATATTTTGTATGCGTGCAAGATTACATTGGACAATTAGAGACTTTTCAGCATATGCAAATTTGTCAGGTTGGAGTACTAAAGGTAAATTGGCTTGTCCTTGTTGTAACAAAGACACTCGTTTGAAGTGGCTAAAGTATAGTAGAAAATTTTGTTACATGGGCCACAAAATGTGGCTAAATAAAAATCATAAGTTTAGAAAAGATTCAATTTCATTTGATGGGACTGTGGAAGTTGATTTACAGCCTACTAGATTATTTGGGGATGATATACTTAATCAATTAAAACTTATGAACAACAGCAATCAATTTTCTATTTCAAAGAAGAGAAAAAGTGGAGATGCTATATTGAAGGATGATATTTGCGTTCTTGGTTAGAAGAAAGAGTATATTTTTTTTAATTGTCATGCTGGAAGAAAATTTTAATTCATCATAATTTTGATGTTATGCATATTGAGAAAAATATTTGTGACAACAAACTTGGGACATTGTTAGATGTTGATGAGAAATCAAAAGATAATCTAAAGGCTCTTCGTGATCTTGAAGACATAGGTATTAGAAGAGTATTGCATCCCACAATATTGGCAAATAATAAAGTTTGTTTCCCACCTATGTCTTTCACAATGAGTAAAGAGATTTTTTGCAAGGTATTTAAAAATGTGGAAGTCCTAGATGGTTATTCATCCAACATTTTCAGAAGTGTTCACTTGAAGAAACATACTATTTCTGGTTTGAAGAGTCATGATAATCACATTATAATGCAACAATTGCTTTCAATAGTTGTTTATAGCTACTACCAGTGCATGTTACAAAACCTTTGATTGAGCTATGCAACTTCTATAGACAATTGTATTAAAAAACAATGGTTGTAGAAGATTTTGCAAATTTGCAACGCAATGTTGTAGTTACACTTTGCTACCTTGAGAGTAATTACACTTTGCTACTTTGAGAAGATATTTCCTCCATCATTTTTTGATATTATGGAGCACTTGATAATTCATATAGTAGAAGAGGCAATGATTGTTGGTCTTGTGCATTTCGTTGGATGTATACATTTGAAAGGTACGTTGTTATAATAATAGAGTTTAACATATTTAAGACATAATATATAATTTGAATTTATTTAAAGTTAACTTAGTTAACTTTTCCACTTATAGGTTTTTACTCACACTAAAAGAATATGTGAGGAATCATAGTTGTCCAGAAAGTTCAATTGCTGAAGGCTACTTGGAAGAAGAATGTATGACCTTTTGCTCTAGATACTTGGATTTTGTGGAAACAAAGTCTACTAGACCACCACGAAATAATAATGATACTGTTTCAAGTGGGTTAGATCGACCATTAAGTAAAGGAAAAGTTTTCAAGTTGGATGGAATTTCATATGTGGAAGCACACAATTATGTGTTAGGCAATTCATCGAGTGTGACTCCATTTCGAATGTAAGTTTACCTATCCTTGTAATTTTTTATTCTAAATTTGCACATACAATGCGATGTTATAAGTTCTAACTTTGTTATGTAGGAAACATTTGATGAGTTCAAGACACAAAAAGCCTCATGCAAGTGAATATGAAATTGAACGTGTTCATAATGAGACATTTCACAAATGGTTTTAAGAACATGTAAGTTATTACCAACATATGTGTATGTATATCTTATTGTTTGACACACAATGTTAGTTATTTTTATTAAATATCAGATTTAGCTGAAATAGTAATTAAAATTACAGGTTCAAGGTTTGATGATGGAAGCAACTTCAAAAAAAGTTTCAAAATTGGTTACTGGTCCCAACCAATGGGCAAGAAAATTCTCAGGTTATATTATAAATGGATTTACAAAGCATCAAGAAAGAAAAAGATGCAATCAAAATAGTGAAATTTATTTGAGTGCTACTACACCAAGCTATGCTAGTTCAAATGACGAGTGACCAGTCATTAGGGATGTTGCTTACTATGGAGTATTTACTAATATAGTTGAATTAAGATATTCAAGTGAACACGAGTTTTTATTGTTTAAGTGTGATTAGGTTGATAATAAATTGGGGAAAAACAAGGATGAGTTTGGTTTCACGTTAGTATATATATATATATATATATATATATATAAAATCAACCTTCAAATGAACCTTTCATCTTAGCATCTCAAGCAAAACAAGCTTGGTATGTGAAAGACCAAATTGAGGAAGATTGACATGTTGTTGTTGAGATGGCAATACCTAAGAATTTGTATGACATTTATGGTAAAGATCATGTTAGTAATGTTATTGATTCACAAATTGAGCCATAACAGTTAGATAAAATATCACTTGATCAAGATCATTTTGCAATCATGGAGAGTGGTGTTGATGGAACAATAATACATGCACAAGTAAATGGTGGTGAAAACGAGATTATAGTTGAGGAAAATGTTGCTAGTAGTTCATATAAAACCAGTAAAGATGATAGTGATAACGACAGTGAAAGTGATGAGGATGTTGGTGATGATTATGAAAATGAAAATGATAAAGATGATCATTGATTTTTCCAATGCAAATATATTTGAATTTGATTTTTTTTTTATTGTTAGTTTAATTTGTAGGATTTTCTTTTTCTATACAGAATATATACTTTGTTTTCACAAGTTTTATAACCTATTAGATATCAAGTTGCTATTATTTTTTAGTTGTACAGATTTAGTATGCATCCAAGTAAGAAGAAGTCAAATACTCATTCTCAATCTAAAGGACAGTCAAAGAGCACACCTATACATGGAGCTCCAATTTTAGAAAATTAACAGGCTCGGATCAAGATATAGTCTTCGTTTCAACTACATGCAAGTACCCAGGCTAAACCATCATCGAAGTTTCTTATTGTGCAACATCCAAGAAATTCAAATTATGAATCTGATTCATCATGCTGGTTCCTCACAAGAGTCAAGTTCAGGTAATAATGAGAGTGAAAATGAAGACTATAACTCAACAAATAATGAGGTCTTATGTTCACATGCAGAAGGTAAAATTTTTTATAGATTGTGTTATATATTTTTTAAATGAATATAATATTTTATAATTAACATACTTTTAAATACACATTCAACTTAGGTCAATCTTTAGCTTAATCAACTAGTAAGAAAGGACAAGGAATTGCTAGAATGTATGATTCTTGGGCAGCAGGAAAATGTTTAACTATTGAATTCAATGAATTTTATCAACCAATTGATAAGATGACAAAAAACCTATCTTCTCATTTAGGCATTGTAGCTCATGATGAAAAGAGGTTGAATACTAAACTACTATTCATTTATTTACAATTGTTTATTTTTTTTAAATGAAATTATTTATTATAATTTTTTCCTGTTAGGTTACCTTTTACTTTTGAAGATTGGAGAAAGCCAGATCTGGCACCATATAAGGAAAGAGTTTGGGAGGACAAAGGTAAAATAATACAAATCTCTTATAATTAATTAAAGACTTTCTTGTGAATATTGATTTGTTTTTCTTCTTTTTTTCATATATATAGGAGATTATTAATGCTCCAGATGAATACAAAAAAAGTTGCCTAAAGAAGATTAAGAATAGTTGGAA
Organism: Rhamnella rubrinervis; assembly: GCA_007844105.2. Classification (NCBI taxonomy): domain Eukaryota; kingdom Viridiplantae; phylum Streptophyta; class Magnoliopsida; order Rosales; family Rhamnaceae; genus Rhamnella; species Rhamnella rubrinervis. The sequence continues at coordinate 16,978,437 of CM017582.2, read as the reverse complement.
TAACTTTAAATCAGAAATTAAAAAGAAATGCTATTGTCCTTATAAGTCTGATGAAGAACAATTAAAAAATTGCCCAACAAATGTATAAGCAAATCAATGGCCAATACTTGTTAAAATGTGGGGTACTAAAAGGTCAAAGGTATAATACTTAATTATTATTAAATATTTAATTTTTCATGTTTCTCTAATTAGTTCATTAACTTTTTGTATTATTTTGAATGAATAATATTGAAGAAAACAAGTAGAAAAAATCGTCGAAGTAGGAAGAAACAAAAGACAGCCCGGACGAAAAAGTCATGTTGTTGTTGTACATGAGGTTATTAAATATAAAACTTTTCCATTTCAATTAGTTATATGTTCAAAAATTTTATTACTTTATTATGATACAATTAATTTGGTTATTTTAGATGCTTATTCATAGTGAAGTAAAGCCATCACGCTTAGAAGTGTATTTTGAAACACATACAAAGAACGATGGGACACCTATTGATGATGCTTCAGCTGAGGTAATGGTAATATAGAAGTAATTTCATTTGATTTGTCAATTTACTTTTAGAACTGAGTCAAATAATTTCAATTTCATTTACTGTTATAGTCTAAGATGAAAAAACTGCTTTATGAAGTTCCACTAGAGTGCACTAACCCAGTAACCATTAAAGATAAAATATTTTGTGAAGTTATGGGGCTAGACAGACATGGTCATTGTCAAACTTATGACCATGAACCATCACCAACTGATATGGCTTGAGTGAAGCAATTTGAAGTCAATCAGAGAAACATAGAAAATATACGAGAAGTGATACAAAAGGAATTTGAGGAAATGTGTGCTCAAATGGAAGCTCGGTTTGCACTTATGCATCACCGTATAGAAACTAATTATCCCTCTACTGGATTAGATGTAGCACCAACAACTGGTCCCTTAAGATATATAGTTTATTTAATTGAGAATACAATTACAAGACATTTCGAGGACAAATTATCATATATATGCATCCTCTAACTTCACTTTTGAATATTGCTACTTATTATTGTTATTACTATAAATTAAATTATTAAGATTCAGTAAGGAGTAACCACATAAAATTTATCTAGAGAATACTTTCCTACATTACCAAAGAAAAACTAGACTAAGTTTATAGAAAAGAATACTTTCATTGATATTAGAGCCTAGATAATTGATGGTTTCATGTTAATTGCTTTCAATGTATTCTTATGACCTGTAAGTTTAAATTGCAAGCAGAAACACATTACCTTGGCTGCCCAGTTACAACATTTCAACAACCAAGAATAGAAGCTAGTGTTGTTCATGTAGTTATTAAGAGATGTATAGATTAAACTCTTTGGATATTGCATACAAAGTTGCAATTATGTCTAGCTAACTCTGCCCTAGGGTACTTGTTTATTTGACAGTGGGGGTAAGGAAATGATATTTGGGTGTAATTTAATAGCATCTAGTGCAAATATTATGACTTGTAGCATGATGTGTAATAGTCCTCTACGCTTTTAGAAGATAGTGGTGGAGATAGTTCTGAGGTTAGGTTATACATAGCAAAATTATTTTTCTATAATTATATAATTCATATAGTTTTGTAGGTGTAAAAAATAAAGGTTACACCTAGAGGTAAGTTAACCCAATTATATAGAAGATCCGATAGTAGGATCCTTTCAAAGATAGAGACTTTTGGCTATATTATATACATATATTTTTCTTAAAATTGTTTATCTCTATAAAGTTAAACATGGTATTCTTTTCTACATTTTTCTCTTTTTTTTTTTCTTTTCTTTACTTAAGTTATAAATATTTTTGTAATTTTATTTATATTAGGCTCCAAATTCATCAAATGGAAATAACATGGAAACTCAACTTTCTCTCGCACAAGTATTGAAAGATCTTAATGTTTGCCAATATCAAAACAATAGTATACCATCTAAAAAAAAGTCAGTTCCATCAATAAAGGTAAGCCTTTGATTAATCTTATGGCTATTTTAAAATATTGCATTTGTGGTTTGCTTTTTACTTATTAATTTTGTGGATATAAGTTGTTTGTTATTTTATTGGTTGGTTTAGAATGATTGGAAGTTTATGCATGTTTTGGTGTGTGAATGTTCGTGATTATTTTGATATGGATTTAAAACATTGATTTAGTGTTTATTTGTATACTTCAAATCTAGTACAAGCTTTAGTATTGTTTAAAATTATTGGTTGTTTTAATTTTTCTTTTTGTTGGTTCTTAATTAGTTATATGTTGCGTGTTTTTTTTTTTTTTTTTGCTTTTACAAACATAAGTTGAGGAAAAAGAAGAAAATTGAACGTGATATGAGGAAGAATCGTGACGGAGAAATGAAAAATATTTATGGAACTACTCTGGTAATGCAATTTTATAATAGAGTAGTTTAGTTACTCATTATAATTTATTTATAACATGATTATGGTAATTTGATTTAATGGATGAAATAATTAGAAAGCTGTAGATCTTCTTAATGATGGACTACCAAAGAAAGTTGTTGCAAAAGGATATATTATGAGTAAGGATCATTTGAAAGAAGTAGGTGGCAAACAATTAGGACCAGACTTTTGGGAAGTTTATGTTGAAAGAGCTTTTTATCTTGAAGAACCTTTGCCGAGACCTTTTGAAGATTTATGTGTACTTGGAAATGTCATCTGTGAATTGGTTGCATGTGCATTAATAAATGTACTTTTTTTTTTTCTGTTGATTGCATATATTTGATTGGAATGATGATGGTTGTAATAAGCACCTCCAAAATTTTGTTTGTCAGTGTGTTTATTTATGAAAATTTTCATTTGTGTGCTTGTGCACGAGTGTATACGTGTAAATTTATAAAGCACTGCATGAACACCAAGTCAGACGATATCAGGTGCAGTGACAGGTTCTATGTTAGGCACTTTACATGATTCAAGGTTCAGAGAACCATAAACCTGAGCGTGTAAGGCGTAATATCAAGCGCAATGATAGGTGTCTGACATGGTTCAAAGTTCAATAATTTCATTCCCAAACCAATTATATTTTCAATTACGGTTTTAATAATATTAAATGTTATATTCTGATTGGCTAATTTAATTAAAACTTAACTAGGGTTTTATGATGTAAAACTCATTGTTTAATGAAAATAGTTATTTTCTCCTATTTAATAGAAACTAGTCCCATTTCTCACCCTGCACGCCTCTCTTTACACTTCCTCCATCAGAAAGCAGAATTATTAAAGGGACAGAAGAGAAAAATCAAGTTTTTTCATAGATAAAGTTTTGTGGGTTTCATAGATCTGAATCTGGTTAATTTTATAGATCAAGGTATGTAACCTTATTTTATGTTTTGGTGAAAATATAGAATTATAAGATTTGTATTAAAGTGTTATTGGAATCATGTTTGTGCAATAAATTATGCTAACATGTGCTATCAAATCATGGTTTGGAATTCTATGATTTTGCATTAATGATATATTTTTCATCTTATGTTATTTATGCGTAATTGTTTGTTAATTTTACTAGGTTATTAGGAATTCCAAGTTACCGAAATTGTTTTCTCCAATTTTGATTTCAGCGAAAACCCGTTGTATTTTATTTGGGATCAAAATTCCATGTTTCCGAAGCCTTATGTTTCAGCGACACATAGATAAAGGCAATTATTATTTTATTAAATTGAATTGATTGTTCTATTCTAGCTTTTAATGCATTTTGAATTATTAAATGTGATCCGTTGCCTTTACGTTTGTAGCCAAATATGAAAAACTACTGATCACCCACGACTATTATGTTAATTATTGAATGTTAAATAATTATGAAGGCAAAATTATAACCTTATGGATTATAGTGTTTTCACTCTAGATTGAAACATTTAGTTTATTTTGTATGTGCATAATTGTTATAAACTGTACAGTATTTATGTATATTAATATTCATATTTATGATTGTTTGTTAGTCACCAAAGTGACTAAACTTTGAAGTTATATGAATATTAAATTATGATATATATTTTATTCAATTATTCATGATTTATGGACGCTTATGAAGAAAAATGATGAAATAAATTCATGGCTAATTGAAGTTCACTAGTTATAAAATATTTAAGGATTACCCAAATGTTAATCAGTTAATTTTATAATTTATGAACATGAAGTGATAATTTATATATTTAAAATGAATGTGCTTAGTATACTCAAAGATAACTAGCATATTTGTTTGAGGTAAATTTAATTAACAATTAAGTAATATATAATTAGCGTCATTAGTGTAATTATGGTATGTCTAAAATCACTCAAAAGGGATATTAGATATACATTAAAGGTTTTATGTGCAATAACTATTACTTGAATCTGATTTAAGTGTTAAATTTTATGACTCAAAGCATTAATGTATGATCATTTTATTATATTTTACAGTTTCTGTTCCTGTTAACTTTAATTTGCTTGCCTCATATATTCCATCCTTAAAAAAATTATACTATTCTGACGGGTGTGAACAAGTCCAATTTCACATTGATGTGTTGGATCTTGATTTGGCACTCCAAGTTGAGAAACCAGTTGCTATTGTTGTTTCAAGCACTGTTGAAGAAAAATATTTTCATAAACTTGGGAAAGATCGAACAGATTGAGCTTAATATTTATACAAATGATTGTTACTGCTAACATTAAGACAATTCTTTCCAAAACTGAAGTTGTTTAAGAATTCCTAAAATTTATGGAAAAGCATTCCCAAACTACTAATAATTTACTTACGGGGATATTAATAGCTACTTTAACCACCATGAAATTTGATAATTCTCGTAGCATGCATGAACATGTCATTGAAATGATAAATATAGCAACAAGATTAGAAATGTTAGGAATGAAAGTTGATGAATTTTTAATAGTACAATTCATTCTTAATTCTTTGTCTCCTGAATAGTATGAGTCATTCCAAATGAATTATAAAGGATAAGTGGAAATGAATTGACCAGTATGCTTGTTCAAGAGAAAACAAGACTTAAGAATCAAGAGACTCATACAATTAACTTGGCAGATCATCAAGAAGCTAGAAAGAAGCCTAAAAAGAATTATAACAAAGGCAAAGGTAAGTAAGAACTACTTAAAATCAATGAATCTTCTATTCAAGTACAAAAGAATGAACATAAAGGTGATAGATGACTTTTCTGTAAGAAGCTTAGGCATTATCAGAAAGATTGTCTAAAACATAAAGAATGGATCGAAAAGAAAGGTAAGCCTAGTGCTTTAGCGTGTTTCGAACACCTGCATGGATTCCTTACAACCCAAACCACAAACTCAAATTAAAATTTTATTTTTATGGGGAGCCATGTCAAAGATCCAGTTGAAGCTATCAAAACTTACCATTTGATTTTGGATATTGGACATTATTTAGATTTGTTTCAGACACTTTATGTACCTTCTGTTTTTCATAATTTAGTTTCCTTATGTAAATTTGGTACCATTAGATACACTTTTAAATTTGAAAATTGATGTTTCAGTTTATTTAAAAATAATTATCTTATTGGTTCTGGTGTTCTTTATGATGGCCTGTACAAATTCAATCTTGATAATCTTTTTGTTCAAACCCTATTAACCCTTCATCATAATGTTGGTACTAAACGTGGTTTAATTAATTAGCGTTCAGCTTTTTGTGGCATAAATGTTTAGGTCATATTTTTTAAAAAAGATTAGTAAATAATAAAATTTTACCAGATTTGGACTTTGCTAATTTTGGTATGTCTGGATTGTATCAAGGGAAAGCAAACTAAACACACAAAGAAATGAGTCACAAGAAGTACTCAGCTCCTTGAAATTATACACACTAATATATGTGGGCCTTTTAATGTTCTATTTTTTAATGGAGAAAAGTATTTCATCATATTTGTGAATGACTTTTCACGTTATGGATATATCTACTTATTGTATTAAAAAACTCAAGTATCAAATGTTTTAGAGGTGTTCATTCATAAAGTAGAAAGGCAATTAGACAGAAAAGTGAAAATAATCAAATCTAATTGAGGTGGTGAATTTTATGGCAAATATAATGAATCAAGATAATGTCCAGGTCCATTTGCCAATTTTTTTTGAAAAGTATGGTATATCTACTCAATATACTATGTCAGGTACACCATAATAAAATGGTGTATTAGAAAGGCGCAATCATACATTAATGGATATGGTTAGGAGTATGTTAAGTAATTCGTCTTTACCCTTATCATTGTGGATGCATGCATTAAAGACTGTCATTTATTTGTGAATTTGTATCATGCTTTAGGGCTACAATTCAAAGATTGTGGTTGTGGAACTTTATTTCAGGACTTGAAGTTGTCGACAATATTGTCAAGCCGCTGAAAATTTATTATGACAATTCTGCAACATTTTTTGTTTCAAAGAATGACAAGTATTCTAAAGGTGCTAAACATATAGAGTTAAAATACTTGTCTGTTAAAGAAGAAGTTCAAAATTGAATAGTGTCAACTCAACATATTAGCACAAATTACATGGCTGCAGATCCTTTGACGAAAGGATTGGCACTGAAAGTCTTTAATGAACATATTGAAATAATAGGTATTATGGAATAACGTTATTAAGATTAATGATGTTTATACTTTGACACTGTAAGCTCACTTAAGTTTATATTTCTATTAATCCTATTTTCTACATGGAATACATTTATGAGATAGATTATGATAAATAGGATTTGTCTTAAATAATACATTATTGTTGGACCATTATTGTGTTTATTATGTATGGATCGTGTTAAATGAAGTGCTAGTATTGTACTACGTGGAAGGAATTATGTCGTTTATAAAGATATAAAACCACCAAGACTCGTATTAGTATCTTTATTTGATTATTGCACATGATGTGATCAACATTTAAAGAATATAGCAAATTTATGCACAAAATGTTTATTTATTGAACCATGATATACTGTTTCCAATTAATAAGCCAAGTGAGAGAATGTAAACCTTATAAAATATTATATGGCTCATTAATTATATTTTTAATTATGGCTTTAATAATATCAAGTGTTAAATTCTAATTGGTCAATTTAATTAAAAGTTAACTAGAGTTTTATGATGTAAAACTCTTCGTTTGATGGGAATGGTTATTATTCGCTTATTTAATAGAAACCGGTCTTCTATCTTGCCCTGCACTCCTCTCTTTACGCTTCCTCCATCAAAAACCGGGATTACTGAAGGGATAGAGAAGAGAAATCAAGTTTTTCCATAGACAAAGCTTTGTCAGTTTTCTTGATCTGGATGTAACTAATCTCATAGATCAAGGTATGTAACCTTATTTTATATTTTGGTGAAAATATAAAATTCTAAGATTTGTATTAAAGTATTATTGCAATTTTGTTTATGCAATAAATTATGCTAACATTTCTACTTCATCTTTCTTTGCATTATTGTCAATCTCCATACCCACACCCCATTCCTTATAAGCATAGCGACAGTTCATCTACTGCTCTACGAAGGATGGCCAACATAGGATAGGCACTCCTACAAATATACTCTTGATAATTAAATTCCATTCACAATGTGTAAAAAACACTCCCAAAGAAGGCTGGTTTAGGACTTGCTCTTTTGTGAACCAACTTATAATCAAACCTCTTTCTTTAGTTTCAATCACAAACACAGGTGGCAAAACAGCTGATTTAGCAACAACCAAGTCAAGTGTAGTTATCCACAAGAAGGGTTGCTTGCTATTGCAAGTCCCATACCAAACTCCACTAGTTGCACTGCTATGCTAACAAAATTCACATACACAACTGACCTTGGTAGCTTAGCATTGAGCCATTGGAGGCACTAAGTGTCTTCCTTCTGAAGACTGTATCCAACTTGCTTTGAGGGGTTTTGTGGTATGTAATTGAGAAGAAATTGTACATGGCCAATTGCATAAACACTTGGAAACATGGATGAGATATCTTCCAAAGCATATGGCTCCAACGCATCAAAAGTATGTAACATAACCACTGAATCTCTATTAAGTGTTATCAATATATACTAGTAGTATATACAACGAACAAGTTAAAATGGCAATTGAGGAATATACATGATTACAAACGTAACAAACCAAAGCATGAAAACAAACAGTATATGAATTAATTAAAATACTATAAACTATAAGAATAACTTATCAACTGGATAGAACAAATAAAACACATTTGAAACTCTACTCGACCATGCGTGCGTCCTTAAGACAATTCCACTCCTCACGGTGCTGTAATTCCAACAACGGCTATCTCTCAGGATACAACGAACCTTCGTGAATTTGAGATGATGCACCTCTCAAAATCTCCACACGAACTTGAAGAACATCTTCACACTATCACCACAAACCAACGACACACTCACAGTAGTTTTTTTTCCTTTGTTTTCCCAGTAAAACCTTGTTTGACCGTCAAAACATAGAATACAGAAAGAGCTCAAAACTCTGTAACTTCTATAACTTATCAATTTCCAAAAACTAAAAAACATTTATAATGTAAAATAAATACAATTCATTTACATTTATTTTAAAACGTTACAAAACCATTACAAAGCGTTTTAAAATTCTAACAATTCTCCACATGAATGAATTGCACTCAAACTTTCTAGACTCGACTCTGGTGATAGAATTCTACGGTTGGAACCTGTATAGGATAGGTAGGTTTTACCCTTTGAACCTTCCCTTGTGAGAATATATTTACTTTACTGACCGAAGGTAGATGTGATATCCTTGAATGTTGCTGTCGTTTATATAAAGACGATATACTTCACACAGGACTCCTTCCTGACATTCTTCAGTTCTCACTGTTATGTCCGTTTTGGCCATGAACATCTTTCCTGGTTCTGCAAGAGTTTCTAAAGAATTGTGCCCAACCAATTCTCCTTTGAAGCGGCCCCTCTTCTCTCTCACATAGGCAATTCTCTTACTAAGAGTATCCCGTTATACTCCCCTTGGATTCCCCGATACATAAGAATCATTAAAAGCTTTAGCTTATCCTCATCTTCAACGGGTATTATTGTTTCATCTTAGGAATGGACATGAGGTAAAAACCCTCATAGTGATCCAAACCAGTCTTTACAACTTAGTTTTCCCTTTGAACCTAGATCTTGGGATCTCCAGTCAACTAGGTTGGGTTTCCATCGTATTGACTTTTCATCTTTATCGGCTTTAGTCCGATTCCTCTAAATGATTTCTCAATTAATTCTTTAATTAACCATTTGGGTAGCAAATTCGCAATGTTATCCTTTGACCTTACATAGTCAACAGAGATAACTTCAATTGAGATTAATTGTCCAATGGTATTATGTCTTCGACGTATATGTCTAGACTTACTATTATACATCACATTTTGTGCCCTTCCTATCGCTGACTGACTATCACAATGAATAGAAACAGCCGGCACAGGCTTAGGCTACCTAGGAACATCCTCTAAGAAATGGCATAGCCATTCAGCCTCTTCACCACACTTATCCAAAGTAATGAACTCTGACTCCATTATGGATCAGGTTATAACAGTTTGTTTTGAGGGTTTTAATGACACTACTGTACCTGCTAGTGTGAACACATTCCTACTAGTCGATTTCGAGTTCTTCACATCAAATATCCAATTGGCATCACTGTATCCTTCTAATACAGCTAGATATCGAGTATAGTACAGTCCGTAATCACGAGTATATTGTAAATATCTTAATACTCTCACGATCCTTTTCCAATGATCACAATTTAGATTACTCGTGTACCTACTTAGTTTACTAACTTCGTAGGCTATATCTGGTCTTGTACAACTCATTAAGTATATTAGGCTTCCAATCACTCTAGAATACTCCAACTGAGACACACTTTCTCCTTTGTTCTTTGACAAGTGAAGATTCACATCTAGAAGTGTCCTAACCACACAAGAATCATCTTTACTGAACTTATCCAGTATTTTATCCACATAATGTGATTGGCTCAGAACTAGTCCATCAGGGGTTTTCATAATTTTTATCCCTAAAATCACATCTGCAAGTCCCATATCCTTCATGTCAAACCTTGTACTCAACATAACCTTGGTAGACTCGATTATCTCATCATCACTACCCACAATGAGCATGTCATCAACATACAGACACAAAATGACATAGCCATTTTCTGTATTCTTGATATATATATATATATATATTTGTCACACTTATTGATTTTAAATCCATTGGCCAGCACCACACTATTAAGCTTTTGATGCTATTGTTTCGGTGCTTGTTTAAGACCATACAGGGACTTTACCAATTTACAGACTTTCTTTTCTTGTCCAGGAGTAGTAAAACCCTCAGGTTGCTCCATATAGATCTCTTCATCTAGATTTCCATTCAGAAAAGCTGTCTTTACATTCATTTGATGTACTTCAAGATTTCATAATGCAGCAATGGCTAATACCATTCTTACGGAAGTTATTCTCGTCATAGGAGAATACGTGTCAAAATAATCAAGGCCTTCCTTTTGTTTGTAACCTTTAATTACAAGTCTCGCCTTGTACTTATCAATTGTTCCATGAGCTTTTATTTTCCTCTTGAAAATCCACTTGTACCCTAGTAGTTTACAACCCAGAGGAAGATCCACTGGTTTCCACGTATGGTTTTGTAATATGGAATCAATTTCACTTTTAATAGCTTCTTTCCACAAAGTGCTTTCTGGAGAGTTCACAACTTCTTTATGACTTTGAGGTTCACTCTCCAACATATAAGTCAGAAAATTCGGACCAAAGGATTTTTCTGCCCTATTCTCTTGCTACGTCAAGACTCATCTTCAACCTCTTCTTCTTGTTCTTGTTCTTAGTCTTGTTCTTGGTCCTGACTATCTTCATTCATAGTCTCATATGTTTGCTTAGATGAACTTGGTCCCTCTTCAAACTTACATGGAAAAACATGTTCAAGAAACGACGCATTCTTTGATTCCATAATCGTATTCTTGTGTATATCGGGGATTTCAGACTTATACACAAGAAATCGATATGCACTACTGTTTTGAGCATAGCCAATGAAAATGCAATCAATGGTCTTTAAACCTATCTTCACCTTCTTCGGTGTTGGAACCTCTACTTTGGCCAAACACCCTCACATTCGTAGGTACTTATAAGAAGGTTACCTTCCTTTCCACAGCTAATATGGTGTCTTTTGTTCATTATTTCGGAACACCTTATTTAAAAGGTAATTTATCGATAAAATAGCTTCCCCCCACATATTCTGAGGTAACCCAGAACTTATTAGCATTGCATTCATCATCTCTTTCAAGGTGTAATTCTTGTGCTCAGCCACACCATTTGATTGAGGTGAATATGGTGGAGTAACTTCATGTCTAATCCCATATTGTTCACAGTAATCACCAAACAGTGTTACATACTCACCACCATGATCACTTCTTAACAACTTAATCTTCTTATTGAGTTGATTTTCAACTTCAGCTTTATAGAGAATGAATTTCTCTGAAGTTTCGTCCTTACTTTTAAGCAAATAAACATAACAAAATTTCATGCTATCATCGACAAAAGTAATAAAATATTTATTGCCACTCCTTGTTGGTGCAAATTTTAGATCACATATATCACTATGGATCATATCCAGAGGTTCAGTATTTCTTTCAACTGTTTGAAAAGATAACCTTGTTAGTTTTGCCTCAACACAAGTCTCACACTTATGTTCGTTGTCAATTTGGAAAGTGGGAATATGATTTAAGTTAATTAATCTCCTTAGAGAAGCATAATTAACATGTTCTAGTCTACCATGCGATAAATTGGAAGACTTAAACAGATAAGAAGAAAAAGCATTTGTTTTATTCATTGTCTTTGGCTTTCTGATCATTACATTCAAACTTAAAAGCTCATTCTGCATATATCCCTTCCCTACAAACATCCCTGACTTAGACAAAACAACCTTGTCAGACTCGAACACCATCCTAAATCCATGCTTATTCAACAGAGAACCAGAAACTAGATTCTTGCATATTTCAGGTACATACAGTACATTGTTCAGAGTCAGGGTCTTTCCAGAAGTCATCTTCAGGATCACTTTTCCTTGACCTCGGATTTCGGACGTCGCAGAATTCCCCATGAACAACTTCTCCCCACCATTAACAGGGTCGAAGGAAGTGAACATATTCTTGTCCGAGCATACATGGCGGGTTGCACCAGTATCGATCCACCTTTCTTTTGGGTTTGACCCAACCAGGTTCACTTCAGAGACTATAGCACAGAGATTCAAGTCATCAACCTCTTGAGTGATTTCCTCCAACACATTTGCCTCTTTGTTCTTCTTTCTCTTCGGCACTCTACAATCAGCCGCTTTATGACCCATCTTGTCACAGTTGAAGCACTTCCCTTGGAATTTCTGTTTCTTGAAAATGCCTCCTTTAGGTCCAAGGTTGAATCCTTTACTTGGCTTCTTCTTGGACTTGGAACTTTATCCATGTTCAACCACATTGCCCTTCACCTCAGCTTGGGATGAATACCTCATCTCATAACATCTGTTGTCTTCTTCAATTCGAAGTCTAACAATCAGTTCCTCGACATTCATCACCTTTCGCTTGAGGTAGTTCTTGAAGTCCTTCCGCCTAGGAGGCAACTTCTCAATAATTGCCGCAACAAGGAAGGCTTCACTCAATCATTCCTTCAGAATGAATTTCATGTAGGATCAACTGAAATTCCTAAACTTGACTAACCACAGTCTTGGAGTCCACCATCTTTTAATCTAGGAATCGACCCACGATAAATTTTTTGGTGCCCACATCCTCGGTCTTATACTTCATCTCTAAGGACTCCCACAGCTCTTTATCTTCGACACACACATTGCAAAAGTCACTAAACTGTTCAATACATAGTTCCGATACAGGTAATCAGAGCTCTTCCACACTTCAAATGCCATGAATGAATTTCTATCATCTTCATTCGTCTTCGGTGGATCCTCAGTTAAAAACCTTGCAAGGTTCAGCGTGGTCAGATAAAATATCATCTTCTATTGCCACCTCTTGAAATTCAAACCATTGAATTTTTCCGGTTTCTTAGCATGGTTCACTAGAACCGTCACAGCTGGTGTTGGCACTTATGCTGAAGAAACTTGAGCAGCCACTTGTGCCCCAGGGTTGGATGATTCCTCCATATTGGCCATTTTCTTATTAAACACAACAAGAAATCATTAATTTATTATTCAAAAATTACAATAAAGTAATTATTAAACATTGAGAAAAATATTTTTTTAAAAAATTATTTTTTATTATTTTAAATATTTTTTCTCTCCTAATGACGTCATCAGCCACGTCATCAGGCCACATCAACTAGCCACCTAAGCCAGCTCCATGTAAGCATACCTCAAATAGGCCACATCAACGAAGCCTCAGCTTAGCCCAATTACTCATACCCGTGGGCTCAAAACAGATGCATGTACAAGCCCCAGCGAGCCCAGCCTTACAGCCCAGACGTGCGCAGCCCAGCTTCACAGCCCATGTGCCCAAGTGTCCATATGCATGCAGGCCCTGCTTAACAAGTTTGATGGCCCAGCTCAGCGAGCCCAGTCCACGAACAAGGCCTCATGGCCAAGCCCAGCGCACCCAGCCCGTGAGCCCAAGTAAACAAGCCCAGCCATCCAAAGCACCCAGCCACAAGTCAGACGTGTGTGCGGAAGTGAACTTGCGCCAAAATGCGCATTTCACCTGTCTTCCTCCTTCAAATGCACCAGGTTTTCCGACCTGATCAAAAACCACTCCTCCGACCACCTTTTTCAGGCGGACCTATCCTAAAATTCTCCTCTTGTCATGGGCAATTGTTTCATAAAATCAAATTGTCCTATAACAGTCCCAACATTAAAGAGCAGGTCCCTACAAGTCTAGGTTTTCAAATTTTTACAACCAGATTTATAAAAATCAAATTTTTAATATAAATAGTCCACCAAATTAATCCAGAATTCCTTGACCTATTCAAAGAGTTAGTACAAATATATATACATATACAACACTACAATTTAAACCAAAAAAATAATTTTTCTTCCCTTTCACCGCTACCTGTTCAATGTTAGTAAGCAAAACAGAGAGCACGAGTATCCAGATTGTCCTCAAACAAATAATATACATATATTATTTATATACAAAAAATTGCATGCGATAAACACAAACGAATGAACCATGCTAAACAGTTAATTCAAATGAAACAATATATATAAACCTTTCATTGATATAACACAGAGGATGTATTGTCTTAAGATTGTTATCAATATATACTAGTAGTATATACAACGAATAGGTTAAAATGGCAATTGAGGAATATACATGATTACAAACGTAACAAACCAAAGCATGAAAACAAACAGTATACGAATTAATTAAAATACTGCAAACTATAACAACAATTTATCAACTGGATAGAACAAATAAAACCTGTTGAAGCTGTGTTATTCGTACGTTAACAAATGGGATTCGAGACCTGTGTGCTACCACAGCGTCCTTAAGACAATTCCGCTCCTCACAGTATTGTGATTTCAACAACGGTTGTCTCCCAGGATACAACGAATCTTTGTGAATTCGAGATAACATACCTCCCGAACTCTCCACACGAACTTGAAGAATGTCTTTACACTATCACTGCAGACCAACGACACACTCATAGTAGTTTTTTTTTTTCCTTTGTTTTCCCAGTAAAACCTTGTTTGACCATCGAAACACAGAATACAGAGAGAGTTCAAAACTCTATAGCTTCTATAACTTATCAATTTCCAAAAACTAAAAAACGTTTATAACATAAAATAAATGCAATTTATTTACATTTATTTTAAAACATTACAAAACCGTTACAAAACGTTTTAAAATTCTAACATTAAGTACGTCCATTGTCCCCATAGAGTAATTAAGAAGAACATCATTAGGATTCGTAGTTCGAATAAGGATAAAAAATCCCTCGAACGTGTATCTTTCATACCTGGAATCCAATCTATGACCGTGTCCATAAACCCATTTGTAAGACAGTACTCCTCATCTGTTCATGCATGCAACATACAAAGTTAGCATTAAAAAAAATGAAGTATCAAATTATATACGATTAAAAAGCATTTTTATCACAATAATAAATTTTAAGAAGTTGGTTTTGATGGATTTTTTTCATTTTCTATATCTCCCCCTTTGACACCTTTAAGAGGTATAATTCCTTTTTCCACCAGGGTTCAACTGTGTTTGATCCCCATGAAACCACATGCAGAGAAAGGAAAGAACTTTATTATGGGAATTCCAAGTTGTTGAGCAGCTTCGGTGGTGAAAATCATGAGCCCGTCGGAGACAATGCAAATAACAAGAGGATTATAATTGGAAATGGAAGCCCAGTGATTGAGCTTAGCGAGTCGTTAAAGAAATGGAGCGAGGAGTAAGTTTTTCATGAGGGAGTCACAAAGACCAGAGATGTCTTGCATAGAGTCTTCATCGGACGGTGCAAGGCCATCTAGAATAGCTTCGAATCAAAAATCAGTCAAGCCTTCAAGTGAGTTAGGGCCTTGAGAATTGAGGAAACGGCGGTGGTTGAACTCGGTGTTGGCGAAGGTGATGTGAAAGCCTCCGAAATGGAGGAGCTCTGCGAATTTAAGCAAGGCTTTGATGTGGCTTTGGGATGGGTAGGGGACGAATACTGCATAAGGTTTTGAATCGGCTGCTTCTGTAGATTCCATGTTTGCATGCTTGCTACCTACGTACTTAGGCGTGTGCAAACTCCTTATAAAGTAATACAATTTGATTTTAAATTACATTCATGCCCTTCTATTTCATATCCCTTGGAGCATCTCCTTTGTATTACTTTACTTTAAAAAGTAATACTCTTTTATTACTTTAAAGAGTATAAGTAATACATCTTTTATACTCTTCCCACATACAGAAAAAATTAAATACAGTAGTGCAGATTAGTTTCAAATAGGCCTGCTCTATATAAGGAATTGATAGATTTTAAGCTTTTAGGTTCATTTTTCCTAAATAACCATAATAAAAAGAATTTTTAATTTATATATGATAATTTAGATCATTAATATTTAATTTATTATGCGTTGGAAAATTATAAAAGTTTCAAAAAATATTCATATAATTAACTAGGAAAAAGCACTCACACCAGCAAAATAACTCTAGTACTCTTGAAATGTACATACGATTAAGATGATGTCACTTTAGCATAAATACTGACATGGCATCATCCTAATAGTCCAGAAACACATACTCCAAGAGTATCAAAAAATTTTCCACACGAGCAGAGAATCTAGATACTTTTTTAAGATCTGAACTCTTGCCTTTCTAATATAATTAATAATACGTAAGGACATAATTCCTTCTTTATCGAATTTTAAATTTTTGCATTAAATTAAAAATAAAAACACTCCCTTTTGTTAACTAGTCAATTAACCCTTCTCTTTTTTGTCAAATTAAATAACTTATTTAGTTATTTTTTAGAGACAATGAATGGTCCCATGAATATACAATTATTATAAAGATTATTGTTTAGTATAAACCTACAGTTTATTAATCAACTAAGATATATTAATACATACCATGATTAGAAAAATACATATAAATTAACCAAAATAATTAGCATAGAAAAATACATATAAATTAACCAAAATAATAAGCATAGTATTTTTTAGATAATGAAATTCAACTCCGGAATGAAGATCATCATTTCCATTTATATGTCCCCTCTTTATTCCACCAATTAAATAATAACACACCTTTTAAAAAATAAAAAATAGACTTTTTAATTGCTATTCATTTTCCATTTTAGCAAATAAATTAACATAAAAAAGAATTCTACTTTTTGGAAGATAACATCCAAGTGATCAAGACTTTGAAGGCCAAATCCATTTCCATGTCAAGCTATATGTAGCAATCAAATTCAATATTGAATTTGCTCATTGTTATTAGCTAATTAGTTAGATTGATGCACATGTGCATTAATTTTTATAATTTTGATTAAACACAATTTCCAACAACTATAATATTATCACATTAATTGAATTACTCAGACCAATGAAATCACATTTATAATATGTAGGGATGGACCAGACCCTTTATTAATCAATTGTGATCTTTTTTTTTTTTTTGAGAAATTGTTGAGCCACTTTCTAAATATAAATACTTTGCAATTTTAAGATTTGGATGTTTATTAAAATTGTGTAAAATATGTATTTTCTAAAAAAGACAAAAGGTAACTTAGCGCTTTTCTTTCTGGTCTCTCTCAAAGATTTGACGAAAATAAAATAAGATTAGTTGTGAAAAAAAAAATAAAGTAAAATAAAAATAAGCTTGCAGCTTTTGTGAATTATCGGCCAAATTTTATATCAAATATTACTACTTTGTTGGTTGAAACCATTTCACTTCTTGGTTATTAGAAATTCTATCCGTCCCTTATACCAAATTTCTACCAAAATTTTCCTCCCTAATACATGTTGTTATAAAAAAAATTGAGCGCTCAGTCTCCATAATTTTAGTAATGTTGTAGATGTTGTAGAATAAAGATAAAAGGAAATATGAATAAGAGAAAGAAAAATAGGGAGGAAACTATAGTATTTAGGGTTTTGTAATAAGCTTCAAGCCCATCACTAGAAAACCTATTAACGATATAGGCCCCACATAAATTTCAGTAATGCCACATAATAAATCTCATGTAGTTTAGAAGTTTGACGAATATAGAATTTCTGATTTCAATTGACTTTTGTAGTACACATTCGCTTCTCTTGCATTTTATATATATATAGATAAATATTGTTAAATATTTTAGTACTAAATACAATTCCATATTTTAGTTAATTAATTATTTAAGTATTTTAAACTTTTCTATAAATTCTTTTTGTATGAAGAAAATGAAACTGAAATGACCTTTTATCACTTACAATATTTTCAAATTGCGATTAAGAGAAGGGTTAATATCATTAACCTCCCCTAAGGTTTGACCTAAATACAGATGGACTCCAGCAACATTGTTTTTTGCTTGTAATCTCTCTTACCGTTAGCTGAGATCTGTTAAATTTAATAGTTAAAAGGGCATATAAGTCTTTCTATCCCTATTTTTTATATTTAAAACTAAAAGAAAAAATCAGTTATATAACACATGGCAAAAAAAAAATTTTTCATTATTTATTTATCTCTTCCTCATCAATATGACATGTCACATAAAAAACTTATAATTTATTTTTTAGTTCTTTTCCTCTTTTATTTTTTTCTTTTTCTTTTTCTTCTTTGGTTCTTTCTTCGTCATTCCTCTTCTCGTTCTCTCTCTATTTTCCTTCTCATGACCTGTAAAGCAACTCAGATGGCCTACACTCCATATATCCCCAATCCAATTCTAGGCAGTGAGTTCATTATTTTTTCTGACGAAAGCTTGTAGCTTGAAGCAGTTTCCATTGAGTTTCAAAGAGGTTAACAACAAGGGTGAGACAAAGGGAAAATTTCAATCTTTACTCCTTTTCCTCCTCTATTTCAAACCACACAACCGAACCCTTCAATCACTCATTCATAAAATCCTACATTGACATTGGCTTCCAAACCCAAACCGTCTTCTTCTCTTTTTTTGATTTTTTTTTTTTTTTTAGGGTTTGAGTCCATTGGAGAAAAAAAAAAGTGATTTGAATGGGCAGCAGCGGATAGAGACTTATTGGTAGATGATCTTGATGGCAAGCAGTGGGCAATGGTGGCGAGCGGCACTAGACTTTCAGTATGGATAGGGATGATAATTGCAAAATTACAAAAGGAAACCAAGAAGAAAAGTGAGAGGGAAGAGAAAAAAAAAAGGAAAAAGGAAAGGAAGAAGAAGTAGCTGAGAAGAGCAGGGAAAAAAAAGAAAAAGGAAAGAAAGAAGAAGCAGCTGAGAAAAGGAGGAAAAAAAAAAAAGGAAAGGAAGAAGAAGCGATGGAGAAGAGGAAAAAAGAATGGAAAAAGAAAATGAAAGAAGAAGCAACGGAGACGAGAGGGAAAAAAAAGGAAAGGAAGAAAAGTGATTGAGAAGAGGAAAAAAAGGAAAAAAAATATTTAATTATTAAATTTATATATTTTATATGTCATTAGTATAATTGCACCCTATTTTAAAATTTTAAAATTAATTATAAATTAATATATTTTTATAGTGCTACATGTTATTTTCTAATTGGTCCACGTGAATATTTATTTTGGATATTTTTATAGTTGTTCAAGGGTATATAAGTCATTTTACACAATTACAATTGCATCTAAGGGCAAAATAAATATTTTATTAATCAATGAAGTCAAACTATTAACTTTAACACCATCAAGGGTAGTATTTGTATAATTTCAATATTACTAGGTGTTGACTGTATTTTCTCCTAATGTCAAGGTAGTCCATATAATTTGCCCATTAAGAGGATAATACATTTTAGAAATGTTAATAATGATTTTTAAAGAGAAAATACCAAAGTAATTGTCAGAATAGCTAATATTTAGGGTTAGTAAATATTAAAAAGGAAAGTTCAAGGACTTAATTAATATTATAAAGACAAGCAAAAAAATTATAATTTATCTCGAAAAATATAAATAAATTAAGAAAGAAGATATATTTTTATTTGTTTTGTATCCGGCATGAATATTGATTATAACGGTCTTCTGTAAGCAATATTGATGTTGGATACAGAACAACCAAAAATTCTAATAATTAACCAGTAAGGAATTAAAAGATAAATTAATATAATTTAAAACAACCACAAACATAAGTCGCTTTTGGCACAGTATTTCCTTAGGCAATAACTTTGAATTTGAATCCTCCATGATCACTCTTTTTGATATCTCTAGTGTCTGTAATTTGCAATTATATATTTATTATAAATTTATATTATTGTGTTATGGATATTTTCTACACCATTGAATCAAGATATATGTTTATGACAGATTTTGCTCCGCCACAAATCGTCGTGCACTCCGTCGCCAACCTATAAAATAAGGGAGCATGAAGCTTTTGGGGGCACCGGTGTGGTACCGACCAAAGACACTCCGACGCTTAAGTTAGTATGTGTATGAGTGAACTTTGGGCTTTTGAATGTAAGATTGACTTAGAGTGCGTACCTTTGCTATGAGTGATAGTGGGATATTTATAGATTTGGCTTTGCCTTCCTCTCCAAGGGTAGGAAGCCCTAGCCACCTTGGTTTAAGGCAAGTTTCCGAGTTGATTTATCCCAGATTTGGAAGGTTGGATATAGGAAAGTGTATAGTATTGATTGCTGAATGAACATTTCTATTTGGAACATTCCTTAACTCTTACCATATTCAAGTCAAGGAAGACCGTTCCGAGCCTCTATGGCTATTCGTTGATCGGCTCTCTTTTCCGAACCAAGCATCCAATGTCGTAGCTCATTCCAGAAAACTCCCTGTTCGATCGAGCCGAGCCACCGCTAAATTGGTTCGGCTCTGACAAGCCAGTCTAATAGATTTAATTGATCTTCTACCTTGGACCCTAATGGCCAAGCCCAGTCTTCCACCTTTGGCCTACTCGGCCCAGCCCGGTGGGAATTTTGACTATACATTCATCACCCACCACCGAGCCGGTTAGTAAGATGGCTCGTTATCGCTTGTCCGCTGGCTGCTCTCCAAATTCCGCGCCAAACGCCCTGGCCGCACATTTTACGAAATAATAATATCCTGACGCAAGTGATGGGATGGAGCTGAAGAGACGCGTGCAACGACAACTGTCAATTCAAATTTGAAATCTGAATCACAACTATTCGTAATCAATGCTATAACGTCGCTTCAACCCTTCGATTTCACTTTCTCTCTTTCACTCCTCAGTAGGCTCCCATGTTTCCTGTATTCTTTCCATTCCCAATCCACTGTTCTTGTCTCCAAATTGACTCTCTGATTTGCAAATACTTGATTTGAACCTTCCCAAGTGATCGCAAGAAGTTTTCGATTACCGTGGAATGATTTAGCATCCATTTTGGCCCAGATTCAAGCAAAGAGGTTTCCAAGTCACTCACTATCCTTCACTTGTTCGTCTTCCTGGGCGGAATTCCTTCTTCTCTGGCGAACATTCGAGGTTAGGTTCAGATCTCTCTCCTTTTAAATTCTTATACTTTTCTTTCCCGCTAAAATGTCGTTTGAGGAATCCCATGCCCCTCTTGAACCTTACTTAGTGTACTCTGATCCCTCTTCCGACTCCACTCCGTCTTCTTCCTCTGCTAATTCATCCATTAGGATCCTTGAACCAAACCAAGTTGCCGAACAAAATCTTGCACTCTATACCGAGCCTAGTGCTAGGAGGGACGATCCAGAAGAACATAGGCCTAGGTTTTTTATTCAGCACTCAATCTTGATAAAGACCTACATTCCTTCCATCTTCAAACCCAAAGGCATGTCATACCTCAAGGAGAGGTATGGCTTTCCTCAGAACGCTGTGTTATCTGCCCTCAGAGAAAGAGAAAGAGCAAACTCCGTTCGCGAGGGATGGATTTGCTTTTACGAAATAGCATTCAAATTTGGCCTTAGACTCCCTTTTCACAGCATCATTAATATGGTACTGAACTACTTCAACCTCGTACCTGGGCAACTTGTGCCGAACGGTTGGCGTTACCTCATAGGACTAATCATCCTGTCCAAAAAGTGCAAACAACCAATAAACATGCCCATCTTCCTTCACTTTTTCTACCTGAAACCGAGCTAAGAAGGTAGATATGCTTTCTATGCTCAACAACAAACCAGACTTCTTACGGACACGCCAACAAGTGACAAGGGCTATAAAGAAAGATACTTCTTTGTCAAAAGGGAGGGTCTGTTTGATCCAATTAGCACGTCTAATTCTGGAGTTCGCTCGGCTTGGACTGAAAAAGGTATTTAATTACCCACTTAGCTAAATTCGTTCCTTTGATCTTGCAGGTCCGTACTGACTTTCTAATTATGCAGCCTTAAACCTCAGTGCTAGGCTTTCAACTAGCCCCGAGCAGAACAACGCAATCGACCTACTACAAAGAGCAAAAGGAAGAAGCCTTCATTCTTTGCTTTCCGAATAGACAATTCGTGCATCAGGTTATTGGACGACCGAGCTTCAAGGAGAAGAAAGTCCTTCCAAAGAACCCACCGAACAAACCCCCGAAGGTATCCTTCTTCCTATTTCTAAAGTTCCATATACGCACGTCCTTGAAGGTTGTCTTAGGTTGCTATACGGCGAACAAACTGACCCTCTGTAGGCTTCATATCCAGCTATCGATATGGGAAAAATGAAGCAAAGCTGGCAGAAAAAGAGAGGAAGAGGAAAGAAAAGAAAGCAACCCAAGAAGCTAGCGGGTCCGCTCCAAACCAGGGCCTCGAACCAACCCCGGGCGACACAGTGCTCGTCCAACCAAAAGACTTGACTGTAGCTTCTCCTATCAAAAAATCGCCTCCAAGGAAGAGGCAAAGGCATTTGAGCTCCCCTGCACCAAACAAAGACAAGGGTAAGGCTCTCAAACTCCCAAGATAAGCCTAGGGCTCGAGGATAGTGCCTCAGTTCGCATTGAGCCAACCACGTGGCCAAAGTGGTAGACAGCTTGATGACCCGACACAACTGGGTCATCCTTCAGGGGATGTTCTTTGACGAAATTAGCCATGAAGCCGAGCAATGGGCTCTCAAGGTATATTCGAACCCAAATATTATCTTTCACTCTTCATATATTGGTTTTGACCACTCCTGATTCAATGCAGGCCGCTCAAAATTGCCAGTACCTTTTTAAGATGGTTGTCAAGGAGGACAATGTATAGAAAAAGAGAACTGCGGTGCTGAACAAACTCTCTACGACAAATAAAAGTCTTGAAGAAGAGGTTCAGCACCTCAAGCGAACAGTTGCTAACGCCACTAGCAAAGCCGAACAGCTGGAAAAAAACTGGTCCGAAGTGGGCCAAGAATGAGGAAGAACTAAGGAACTTGATACGGGATTTCTCAATGATAGCCTCCGAACGGGATGATTTGCTAACCCGAGTTGCAGATTGGCCCCGCAAAAAGAAAATCGTTTACCGCAAGGGGGTCAAGGATGCTTTCCTCAAAACCCGCAGAGAGATGATCCGTAGGTTCAAGGCTAGGAAACTAGCTAGCCCACTCTAAAACCAAGCGATGACAAAGAAGGCAACGACGATTCCAGCGATATCTCTTCTGAGGAAGATGACTCGGGGGGTGAGCGGAACGAAGATATCCAGCCTAAAGATCTCCCCCCAGCTCCTTAGAAGTCTCGCTTTCCTACCAGAGACTTATTCGTCGAGGTAATGAAAGCAGCTAGGTCTGAGAAAGCAGGGCCAAGCGCGAATACCAAAGAAGCGACCTCTTCTGCCCAGCCGAACCAACAGTAGCCTCGTTACCTCATATCTGCCCCTTTTTTTTTTGCAATCATTTTTCTTCTTGAAACGTTTATTTTCTGTAATGTTTACTTCATGAATGTAATGTAACTTTGATTTGCTCCAATGTACACTCTTAACTAGTTTCACAACTGTCCAAGTGTCTATCACCGTCCAAACCGAACTAACAATTTTAGTTGAAACTGACCAAGTTGTGTGCTAGCAACTCGACTGACCAAACTAAAATTACTGCAGGCCGAAAAGTATAGTTGACCTTCCGAACAGTCGCCCCTACTCCTTACAATGCCATAAAAGTGTACCAAATCAAGGGTCAAACTGACCAGGCAGCACCACCTGAATTGACCATGACCCAACCCTATAATTTAACCGTACCTCGGGAATATATGCATTTGTAAAGATAGAGGCCGAGCCACCCCTTGAATCCTTAAAATCAAACTCATTCATAATAAGGCAAATATAAAGTGCACGATTTGTGTGTAAATAATATTTTATTGATCCGAATAAAAAAGTGCGAACGCACTGTACAAAGAAATGATAAAGAAACTGCGAATGCACTATACATCACTCTTTCAATGATAATATCGGCGTAGATGAACAGAACTCCAGTTCCGAGGCACATCAATACCGCTTTGAGGTTGTAAGGTGTAAGTCCCCAGTCTGGAATGTCCATGACCTGATAAAGACCTTCCCATATAGGACCAAGCTTTCCTGTGTTCAGTTCTTGGGTGTTCGAAAAGACTTTGCGTAACACAAAATCTCCAACCCTGAACTTTCGAGGACGAACCTTAGTGTTGTAATGTCTAGCAATACACTGTTAGTACACTGACATCCGTATCAAGGCTCGCTTTAATTCTTCCAAGCTGTCCAACGACTATCATCTTAGCTCATCATTCTTGTCTTGGTTCGCTCGGGCCACCTGAAGTGTTGGAACGGCTACTTCAGCTGGTATTACGGCCTCCGTACCATAAACCCAGAAACCGAAGTCTCCTCGTTACCGGTGGCGGGTTCTTAGCAGTACTCCTAAGCTCATCCGCCACTCTCTTTAAATTCTCCGCTTCTTCACATTGGAAATAATGGTCCTATTTGTGGATTTGGCTTGTTCATTTGCTTGGGGATGATGTGGTGAAGAGAAACGCATAGTAATCTTCCATTCCACACAAAATTCCTGGGTTACTGAGCTAACGAATTGGGATCCATTATCTGCCACCAAAATACGAGGCAAGCCATACCGACATATAATATTTCGCCAA
This sequence comes from Rhamnella rubrinervis, assembly GCA_007844105.2. Taxonomy (NCBI): domain Eukaryota; kingdom Viridiplantae; phylum Streptophyta; class Magnoliopsida; order Rosales; family Rhamnaceae; genus Rhamnella; species Rhamnella rubrinervis. The sequence continues at coordinate 16,953,904 of CM017582.2, read as the reverse complement.
ATGAACCGAACCACATCTTTCTCCTTAATTTGTGCATATGCCTCAGCTTCAACCCATTTATTAAAGTAATCTGTTGCCACAAAGATGAACCGTTTCTGAGCCGAAACCAAAGGCAAGAGTCCTACAATGTCTAGCCCCCCATTGCACGAATGGCCATGGGCTCGTCACTTTTGTTAATTCCTCAGGGGGCAGATGTGGAATCGGGGCAAATCGTTGGCACTTGTCACAACCTCTAGAATAGTCTGCAACATCTTTCAGCATAGTTGACTAGTAATAGCCCTGTGACATAGCTTTATGAGCCAAGGTGCGTCCCCCCGAGTGATTGCCATAATGTCTCTCATGAATCTCTGCCAAGACTTTATTTAATTCTTCTTTGTTCAAACACCTTAACAATGGCCAGTGAATGTCCTCCTATACAATTTGCCATCAATCATCGAGTACTGAGCGGAGATGAGTCTTACTTTCCGGGCCTCTGACTTGTCTGAGGGAAGTGTCCCCGAAACGAGGAAATCAATAATCGGGTTCATCCATCCGTCTCCTTGGCTTTTGTCAATGCACATTACTTCTTCGGCCTCCTTGCTAGTCATATTAACGATGCTCGGTTCTTCCAAAAATTCAACTGGTATCATCCTATGCCGTTCTCCTTTTGCCATTGCTTCTAATGCTGCTAACACATCTGCTTGAGTGTTCTCCATTATTGGTACTTGGCGCAGCTTGAAATGTTTGAACTGCGGAATGAACTCCTTAACCAAAGTTAAATAGCAAACTATTTTTTCATCTTTTGCTGAGAAATGTTTGAACTGCGGAATGAACTCCTTAACCAAAGTTAAATAGCAAACTATTTTTTCATCTTTTGCTGAATATTCTCCGTTGACTTGGCTTACTTTTAGTTGAGAGTCACTATAGACCACTATTATTTGTGCCCCAACAGTCCGAGCCAACTTCAATCCTACCAAAAATGCCTCATATTCCGCTTCGTTATTTGTCGCAGGAAACTAGAAATGAAATGCCTATTCAAGCGTCAAACCTTTTAGATCCTCGAGCACTATTCCGGCCCCCAGTCCATGCCAATTTGAAGAACCATCAACAAACAACTTCCATATTTGCTCTGATACCACATCCTGAGATGTTTTGTTATCTGATGCTGCTGCTTGAATAGGTTCATACTCAACCATTGTAGAATCGCCTAGCTCTTGTAAACTCTCTATCTCATTTCCAGCATGCCCTGGTTCTTTCTTTCCTGAGAATTCCGCAACAAAGTCGGCCAACACTTGAGATTTGATGGTTGTCCGAGGTTGATATTCTATTCCATATTCTCCCAATTCAATTGCCCAACGTACCATCCTCCCAGCTATGTCTGGGCTATGAAGCGCAACCTTGAGGGGGTACGAAGTTACCACAATGATCTTATGACACTGAAAATACGGTCTTAACTTATTTGAAGAGACGAGCAGAGCCAATGCCAGCTTTTCAATGAGGGAGTACCGAGTTTCCACATCTACAAGTGCTCTGCTAATGTAGTAAATGGGACATTGTCCTCTACCTTCTGTTCGGACAAGCACGAAGCTGACAGCATGGTCCGAGACGGAAAGGTATAAATATAGTTGCTCCCTAGGCTTTGGTTTAGATAGAGTGGGTGGGGAAGCCAGGTATGCCTTGAGTTGCTGGAATGCCTGCTCGCACTCTTCTATCCATTCAAAGTCTTTGCTTCCCTTCAACGCCCAGAAGAATGAAAGGCAATGATCTGATGCTTTTGAAATGAACAGGCTTAGAGCTGTTATTCTTTCATTTAATCTCTGCACCTCCTTGATAGTTTTTGGGGAGGACATGTTTGAGCAGAGCCCTTATTTGGCTTGGATTAGGTTCAATTCCTTTTTGCGTCACTAGGTAGCCCAGGAATTGCCCTGAACCAACTTTAAATGTACACTTGGCAGGATTCAGCTTCATTTGATACGCATCCAACACTGCGAAGGCCTGAGCCAAGTGCTGAACATGGTCTGCTACGTACGCCGATTTGACCAACATGTCATCCACGTATACCTCCATGGTCAAACCAAGATGTGCAGCAAATTTTTTATTCACCAACCTTTAGTAGGTGGCTCCTGCGTTCTTCAGTCCGAAAGGCATAACCTTGTAACAATAGAGTCCCCTTTCTGTTACGAACGCTATTTTTTCTTGATTGTTTGGATGCATCATGTTTTGATTATAGCCTGAGTAGGCATCCATAAAGCTGAGCAATTGATGACCAGCGGTAGCATCCACCATCATATCAATCTTTGGAAGTGGAAAGCTATCCTTTGGGCATGCTTTATTCAGATCCGTGAAGTCGATACATACTCGGGGCTTCCTATTTTTCTTTTAAACTACCACCACATTAGCAAGCCAGTCCGGATAATGCACTTCTTTGACAAAGTCATTTTTTAGCAGCTTGTCTATTTCTTCATTCATAATCTAGTTCCGTACTGGTGCAAACTTCCTTCTCTTTTACCGTACAAGTTTGTAAGTAGGGTCCACGTTCAGCTTGTGGGAGATGACGTTCGGATCTATTCCCACCATGTCATCCGTAGACCAGGCAAAAGTGCTACGATGGTCTTGTAGAAATTGAATCAATTGGAGCCGAACCTCCGGATCCATTTGAGTTCCAATTTTAGTCGTGCGATCGAGGTGGTCTGGATCCAGTTGCACATCCTCGAGATCCTCCAAGGCATCCATCTTATCGTCGTATGCCACCCCGGAATTTGATAATTGCTATTTATTCTTCCCGTCCACATCTTTTATATAGCAGATCCGAGCTGTGGGTTGGTCACCCTTTACTTCGTCCATCCCGCCCCGAATGGGAACTTGATCTTCTGATGGTACGTGGATGGGACGGCTTTCATGGAATGCAACCAGGGTCAGCCTAAGATCATGTTGTAAGCAGAGGGAGCGCCTACCACCATCATCTTTATCATTTGTATTTCCTTCTTTGCTGTGACCGGGAGGGTGATTATCCCTTTTGCGAGGCTTTCGTCTCCATCATATCCCACCAATGTTGCTCGGATCGGCTGTATGGCCATGGGGCTGATTCTCATTACTTCTAAAGTGCTTGAAAATATAATGTCTGTCGAGCTCTCGTTATCAACCAATATCCGCTTCATTACACAATTTCCTACTTTCAGCGTTACTACAAGGGCATCGTCATGCGGATAAAATACCCCCTCAGTGTCCTCTGCCGTGAAGGTTATGTTTGGTTTGTCTTGCCGAGCCACGTGGACTTCGGCTATGTGTTGCTGAGCATAAGCCCTTCTATCCTCCCTACATTTACCTCCGCATGCTACCCCCCCATGAACGAAATGAATGATCCTCCGCACCTCCACCTTGTTAGCTGTCCTTTAGGGAGTAGTCTTCCTAGGGGATTCCTCCTTACGTTTGTCTGAGCCCTGTCTGTTCGGCTCTGAGACGAATTACTTGAGGTATCCTTGCTTCAATAATTTTTCTACCTCGCGCTTAAGTGCTCGACATTCTTCTGTTGTGTGTTCGCGTTCCTTACGAAAGGCACACTATAGAGAGTTGTCTCTAGTATTCGGGTCTGGATTCATGGGACTCGACCACCTTACCTCATGAATCCTTTCCATATGCCGCACCACCGGGTGGGAAACCGTTTCCAACTTCTACAAATGGTCCTCGGTCCACAATTCTTCCCTTCTTCGATACTCTTCCCAATCGCTTTCAATCTCTGTTTGCCTCTGGCCGTATTGTAAAACGATTGTTCTTCGATCCTAGGAATGCAAGTGGGGATCATAGCTTGAATGGTATGGCTCTACCATTGTATCGTAAACTTTGGCGAAGAAGCGGTTGGTGTGTTGATTAGATTGGCCATGCTATTTATCATACCAATCATTAGTTCTCCCTTCTTGCCGATCCAAATCTACTCGCTCAGACTTATTGTCCCTGTTTCTAATTTTCGACCGATGTTAGTTTGCAGCCACCCTTTCTTTTCTGAAGGTATGCTCATCCGTAGAATAGGATTTCCCATCTGATTCATAATCCCTTAAAATCCTTCGCGAACGTGTTCCGTTCTTGCCTCGGTTTCGCTTGTTCAACCGATTGCTTCTATCTGCATCGCCCTCTTCCTGTTCAGCGGGCTCTTTTCCGAGACTTGTCACCTCCACACCTCTCGTCTTCTGGGGTAGGTCTGTCTTTACTGGTGTTGTTGGTGTCCGTACGACATTAAAGGCTTCCAAAAGTTGCATGTTGACTTGTTCTTGGGCTTCATTGCATTGCTGTTGGGCCCTTGTTGATTGGACTAACTCCTCCATCTAAGCCATGAGTTGATCAAATCGAATATCATTATCTGTAGCTCCACTACCAACAGCCGATGGTCCTGCAATGTGGCCTGGAACTGGCGTTACTTCGTCTTCTCTCTGGCCTGGAATCACGACCATGGAAGATAGGGTTTAACATTTTTCTGATGCCATTAGTAATGTCGGTTGAATTTGTTGGAAACAGAGCTTGATGGTTTTGTGCAAAACTCGCCACCATACCTTCTAGCCAAATATGTGATTTTGTTGCCATAAACCGTCGTGCACTCCGTCGCCAACCTGCAAAATAAGGGAGTGTGAAGCTTTTGCAGGTGTAATCGCCAAAACACTCCGGCTTCAGTCGTATGTGTATGAGTGAACTTTGGGCTTTTGAATGTAAGATTGACTTAGAGTTCGTACCTTTGCTATAAGTGATAGTGGGATATTTATAGGCTTAGGTTTGCCTTCCTCTCCAAGGGTAGGAAGCCCTAACCGCCTTGGTTTGAGGTAAGTTTTCAAGTTGATTCATCCCAGATTTGGAAAGTTAGATATAGGAAAGTGTATAGTATTGATTGCTGAATGAACATTTCTATTTGAAACTTTCCTTAACTCTTACCATATTCAAGTCAAGGAAGACCGTTCCGAGCCTCTATGGCTGTTCGTTGCTCTGCTCTCTTTATATCCGAACCAAGCATCCAATGTCGTAGCTCCTTCTAGAAAACTCCATATTCGACCAAGCCGAGCCACCGCTAAATTGATTTGACTCTGACAGGCCAGTCTAATGGATTTAATTGATCTTCTATCTTGGACCCTAATGGCCCAACCCAGTCTTCCACCTTGGGCCTACTCGGCCCAGCCCAGTTGGAATTTTGGCTATACAATATATCTTCATGAATTTAAAGGGTACTGCAATTTGCAATTGGTGCAGCATTATAAATTTATATGGTTGTGTTATAGATATTTTCAATACCATTGAATCAAGATATTTTTATGGATTTAAAGGGTATGGGTTAAGCTCAGAGGCAGGGATGAATTCAGAATTTCAAAATTGGGTAGGCTGTTTTAACCTTATAAAAAAAAATTGAAAGAAAAAAATTCGACGGCACGAGTATATTATATTATTAAAATAAAACAGATAAAGTAAAACCTCTTTATAGTGATACTCTATATAAGAATAACATCTACGTAATAATAAAAAATTATACTTCTAACTTGACCCAATTATAAATAATAATAAACTCTATATTGTAATAAGATATAAATTTTTTAGATCTCATCTTAAAAATTTTGACTCTCCATAATAATAATTATATATATTGCAAAAAATATATACTTTGTTATATTAAAATTTTAAGATGAAATAAAATATTTATCTAAAATTGTTTGAGATAATGATTTATGTTTTATAGTTGATATCATATTTTTAAAATTTGCAAGTACGTAATAACTCATCAATATATATTTATTGAGTTCATATTAAAAGAAAACATTAAAGATAATGCAAATTAAATTTTTAATATGAATTTGTATATTTCAACACTACATGGATTCATTTACTATTTTATTGGAACTATATCAATATCTTTTATTAATATACATATGCTTTAAGACTTGAAATGCTACATTAATTAATTATTATATATTTACTTCTATGTAACTTGCACTATAAATAACTAAGTAAAAAAAAATTAACTACATATCTATTGAGTTATAATCTCTTTATAGTAATAAAATTTATTTGGTTCTAATAGTATAATTATAAATAGGTTTTACTGTATATATATTTAGGAGAACATAATGAGTCTTGTCCTTATAATGCAAATACAATAAACTCCTATATGAGGATAAGATAACATAATTTAATTTTAAAATTATAATTAGCAAGATAGAATTACACTAAACGAACCAAGACAAGGAGAAATTATCCTGGATAATAATGAAAAAGACAGAGAGAAAAAGGATGTGGGTGTTGTGGCCGGCTGCTGTTGTGGCTGACAATCAGGTTAGGGCGACAAGGGAAAGGGTGAAAAAGAGAGAAGAGCGTGGGCTAGGCTGAGAGGAGTGGGGCCTGATAGACTGGACTAAGGGTGGGCTGAGGGAAAGGGTGAGAAAGAGAGGGGGCTATGGGCTAGGCTGACTGGAGTGGGGGCTGGTGGACTGGGTTAAGATTGGGTGGGCTGGGTGGGCAAAAATATAGAAAAAAAAATTTAAAAAAAAAAAACTATCCGGGCTACAACCCAGGTAGCCCTTGCTGGGTTCGTCCCTACTCATAGGAAATATAGTTACATGGGATAAAATGCCTAAAATGAATCTTTTACTCCCACCTGTTATATGTGCAAATATGTATGCATGTCAGCCTTGTTAGCTGTGTTATAGATATTTTCTACACCATTGAATCAAGATATCTTCATGGATCTAAAGGGTATGGGTCAAGCTCGTAGGAAATATAACTGAATAAAATTCCTAAAATGAATCTTTTACTTACCTGTTATGTGTTCAATTATGTGTGCATGTGAACCTTGTTGGTTGTGTTACGGATATTTTCTGCACCATTAAATCAAGATATCTTCATGGATCTAAAGGGTATGGGTCAAGCTCATAGGAAATATAATCACAGGGGATAAAATTCCTAAATGGAATCTTTTACTCTCAGCTCGTATGTGTGCATGTGAGCCTTGTTACTCATATTTTCTCCTGGCTAAAGATTGTATTATAAAGTTGAAGTCATCATATATACATACACACAGATATAATTCATACTTAAGTTATATTAAAAAGTTCACATGCAGAATATATATATTGGATTTGGTTGAATAGTCTATTTATTACAAAAAATAATCAATTTATTACAAAAAATAATCAATTTATTACAAATAATGATGGTCACAATTCAGCAATTATAATTATTACAGAGATTGTTATATATGATGTATTCTCTGCTTACAGTACAATGTTTCACTATGACATATACCAATTTAACAAGTCCAAATGAGCCTCTTCAGCACTCTTCACAGCCAAGTGATCTTCTACATTGTACCTTACTGTTCATCCATGAGCCACTCCAGGGAATACATTTACCTTATCCATACATGAGCCACTCCAGGGAATATATTTACCTTAGTGTTCAAGCTAAACATTCTAAACTAAACATCATATAAAAATCTCACACCTTTCACCAAATAATTAAAAACGACAAATAACGATTCCACACCCAATTATTCTGAAAGAATTTTCTTTCATATACTGTTTTTTCTCATAAGCATTTGGTTCACCAACCTTTCCAAGTTTATGGTCGATGAACCATGTGAACTAGTGGCCTCTTCAGCAAATTTCTTCCACTCCATTGCCTTCATTCTCATTTTCTGACCTTTGTCTCCCTCCATTAATTCTCTCACAAGCTTTTCCACTTCCTCTCTCTTCACATCCTTGTCGATCTCCATGCCCAAACCCCACTCGTTGCAGGCATACCAACAATTTGTTTGTTGGTCAGCAAAAAATGGCCAACAAAGCATAGGAACTCCTGCAGATATAGTCTCAAGGATTGAACTCCAACCACAGTGTGTTAAAAACCCTCCAACAGAAGGGTGGTTTAGGACTTGCTCTTGTGGGCACCAACTTGTAATCAAACCTCTTTCTTTTGTCTGGGACACAAACTCCGGCGGAAAAACAGCAGATTCACCAACAACAAGATCAGGCCTAATCACCCACAAGAAGAAGTGGTTGCTATTTGCAAGTCCCATACCAAACTCTACTAGTTGTTGTGGTGTCATGACTGTTATGCTTCCATAGTTCACATAAACCACCGAATTTGGTGGCTTAGCATCCAGCCATTTTAGACACTCAGTGTCTTCTTTCCAAAGACTGTAGCTTACTTGCTTTGAATGATCATCCGGTATGTGATTAAGGTGAAGTTGGAGAGGGCCGATCCCATATACACAAGGAAGCATAGCTGAGAGAGCATTTAAAACATCTCCTTCCAAGGCATCAAAAGTATGTATAACAACTGCGGAAGCTTTAGGAAATTTTTTATTTGCTTCCAATACGAAGTTAAACAAAATGTCTTCAGGATTAGTAGTTCGAAGAAGGGTGGGGAGATCCTTTAAACGAATAGCTTTCATTCCTGGAATCCAATCTACAACGGTGTCTAAAAACCCATTTGTGAAACAGCTCTCATCTACAAAAACATTCAAAAATAATCAACAAACACGTGAATATATAGAAATATCATTTTGCAATGCTTTAAACTTCTTCGATAACTCAACTCCAATTACCTTTTAGTGGGGCAAGTCCTTTTTCTATCAAAGCAGGATAATGAAGGAAACCCAAGAAAGAACATGCAGACAAAGTAACGAACCACACGACTGGAATGGCAAATTCATCGGCCGCGAGGACGGTGAAGGGCATGTAGCCGTCAGACAATATGCAAGTCACAGGAGGAACATTAGAACAAGTAGAAGAAGTGGCAGCTCTTTCGTTGAGTTTTCTAAGGAGGTCACGAAATGGAGGCAACATTATGTTTTTGGTGATGTTATCACAAAGAGAAGGAATGTCTTGCGTGGAGTCTGCATCGGACGGCGGGAGGCCATCTGGAATGGTTTCAAACTTGAAGTCAGGCAAGCCATCTTGAAAGTTTGGGCCGAGAGATTTGAGAAAGCGATTGTGGTTGAACTCGGTATTTATGAAGGTTATGTGAAAACCATTGTGGCGGAGAAGCTTTGCAAATTTAAGCATGCCCTTAATGTGGCTTTGAGCTGGGTAGGGAATGCATACAACATGAGGCTTGTGATCTGTTACTTCCACGGAACCCATCTTTCTTGTGGTTTTTTGCACACAAATTAAACAAGTATGCATGTATTGTATATATAGTGCTACCATACGTACTACTTGTATTTTGTCATTAAAATAATTCCAACCACTTCATCCCCATATTTTGCCCACATTACAACGTAATTTTTATTTTATTTTTTTTTCAATAGCACTATAATATTTTTATTTTTTTTCAACAGCATTATAATATTTGTTTAAAAAATAATAATTTTTATTCATCGATTTAAAATTTTATTAATAGATAATATTTTTTTATTATTTTAATTTTATAATCTGATAAGATAAAAATTTAAAACAATTGGTTCATATTTCTAATAGATTTTTTTTTATCTGACATATTAAATAAGGTTCAATATATTTAAAATAATAATAAAATTTATTAAAATTTAAACTATAATTTTTATAAATAAATATTATAAAATAATTATTGTTTTTTTCACTGAACCACGTCCTCAAATCATCAAATAACACGTTACAATGTTAACAATGTAATCGTTTATTGAAATAGTACAAAAGAGTGGGACACCTATGCATTTCCTATGAATATAAGTTCATAATAACAATGTACTTGGAAATAGTGTTCATTTCGCAAAGCAGTGAAAAGAGCTATTGAATAACCGAAAGGAAATTCAAATACAAATAGCGGGGCGTAATCAACGAAAAAGAAATTGCATGAGGGTAGGGTTCCTCTATAAACCATTCCAGCTAAAATTAATTGCTATACCTGTACAATTCACCTATCTATGAGGTATTAGATATCAAAATTTAAATCTTTACGAAAGAAGAATAGACCTTGGCTCATCTTTAGTTCTATTCTATCGAGCAGGTAATAGAACGAAAAACTACAGCGGATGCACACTCTACGAAAAGCAAATGTTTTAATGATCACTGCAATACCACATGGGGGATGCATATGAAAAGCAAATGTTTTAATGATCACTGCAATACCACGTGGGGAATGCATGCGGTGATAAGACAAATGTACGGTGAAAAGTCATTTTCCATAAATATGAAAGATAATATATATATATATATATATATATATAAAATGAGGGGTGCTGGCGACGTCGCCCACCATATATATATATTTTTTTGACCTTTTTTTGTATTTTATATTTTTTATTAATTAAATTTCTTTTTTTATATATAGTTTTATATTTTTTCTATTTTATCAAATTCGAAATATTGTATATATCAAAAAATATAAAATTATATATAAAAAATACAAAAAATATATATATAAAAAAATACAAAATATAAAAAAAAAAGTGAAAAAAAGAAACAAATGTGAGCTTTTCGGTCTCCACAAGGTTAGCCTCCCTTATAATATATATATATATATATATATATTATTATATATATATTTGAGAGTGTGGTATAATGGTAAAAAAATGGAATTAATATTTATATTCGCTTGTAAATATTATAATTTAAATTTTGATAAGTTTTTATTATTTAGTTTTATTAAATATAAGAGTGTATTCAGTATTTTATTAAATATTAAATGGAAGAGAAATTATTAAGTGAATAGGATTGATATTTTAGATTTTTATAGAATGATAAAGCGGACTGATAATTTCTATATTAAAATTTTTTTTATTCATAAAAAAAAAAATAGGATTACACATTAAAGCTTATAACGTATGTTTACTAAAAATATTCGATTTTCTTGATTTGTAACTCAGTGAATATTAATTATAATGTATACAAAAATTGATGTTGAACTGTATACCTTGTCCTGTCCAGCTATATATGAAATGGACTTTTTGTTTGTTTCTTTTGGTGAATATTTGTTATATCTTTTCTATTAATCTGTCCCTACAATCATGTCTTCCACTTTAGAATGGGAAAAGACGTGAAAATGAATTAAAATCAACCAGAAGCAAATTTAATTTGTCGCATTGTTAAAAAAAAAGTAATAATTGAATAGAATCAATAACTAATAATCTGATATTTTTAAATAAGACTTATACAGCTTACAATTTTATGATGTACAGTATATTTGATTTTATGATTTACAACATATACCTCCAGAGAATGCACGCATTAATTTCCTAATAGGAAACTACAAATTAAAAAATGGAATGATCAAATAGAATTAAATATGAAAGGGAATTGGCTAGCTCGATAATTCGTCCTTCAATGCATTCAAGAAAATCTGCATTGGGTTTAACCAAAAAGAAAATCTGCATTGGGTCATTACCAAAAAAAAAAAATCTGCATTAGGATTTGGCAAATATTGGATCCCTTTGCATGAATTATATCGTGATAAGGAAAGGTCGGCAGCACATTAATACCAAGGAATTGGTGGTTCATAATCTTTTTGCCGTTTTCTTGAAAGTCCTAACGTCAACAACTTAACTCGTATGTCTCCTTTTCTGATTCTTACTTAGAATTTTACATCCGGTATAAGTAGAAAAAAATAAATTAATTAAATAGTGAGTGGTGGTGGTAATTTGCTATCATTTTTAATAATAAATATACATTAAATTATAATTAGGGAATTAAAAAAAGAAGAAGAAGAAGAAGAAGAAGAAGATGATAGATGATCTGAATTCACCATAAATGTGCATAATACTTTAATTGATGTGACCTTGGGCTGGGAAGGGGATGAAAACAGAGGTTTTATCTAGCTAGAACCTTCTGCTCCATGGAGTTGATTGGAACCCATATCATACACATGTGGCTTCGCTCAAATTAGATCTAGCAGGTCAGATTATAATTGATTACTGCTGTTCAATAAAAATTGTGCAATTTTACAGTCTATTTTGACATTGCACGATGGAAGAGCTATACAGCACTCTGCAGAATAAATTAGAGTATAATATCTTGTAAATGACACAATACATTTTAATCAATAGCCAAAATCAAAACATTCTAAATGTTCTTTGAGAATCCAATTTATCAGTTATACTTTAATCCAAATCCATATATCTTTCAATACTTCCTATTAATAGACTACAAGATATGCATTTTAATATCTCAAAATATTTCGAAGATAATTCAAAATATGGGAAATATGAGAAACAGAGACAAGGAAATTTTCATCCATTCTTGAGAATATATAAGAAACATAAATTCTAATTACTAAGATTATGACTTGATCTTCAAGGGATATACCTTCTAAATTCTAAATTTGTTTCTTTAAAAGCACTTGGTTCAGCAACCTGTCCGAGTTTACCAACGAAGAACTATATGTAGCAGTAGTGGCTTCTTCGGCCAAGTTTTTTTCTAATCTATGGCTTTAATTTTCATTTGCTTACCATTGTCTCCCACCATTAAATCTCTCACAAGCTTTTCTACTTCATCTCTCTTCGCATTTATTGTCAATCTCCATACCCACAATCTATTCCTTGCACGCGCAGCGACAGTTCGTCTGCTGCTCCACAAAGATCATCTATTTCCATTTATATATTTTTTTCATTTCCCACCAATTAAATGATAATATATCATTTAAAAATATATATATATATATATATATATATACATTTTAATTGCCGTTTATTTTCCACTTCGGCAAATAAATTAAGTAATACCACATGAAAAAAAATTCTACTTTTTGGAAGATAACGACCAAGTGGTCAAGACTTTGGAGACCAACTCCATTTCCTTGTCTAGCTATATATAGCAATCAAATTTAATTTTCAGTGGTTAATAAAATCCAATCAAGCGAATTTGCTCATTGTTGGTTAATGAGTTAGATTGATGTACATGTGTATTAATTTTTATAATTTTGATGGAACACAATTTCCAACAACTACAATGTTATCACATTAAATGAATTATTCAGACCAATCAATTCACATTTATTATATGTATGGATGGACCAGACCCTTGATTTTTTTGAGAAATTGTTAAATCATTTTCTAAATACAAATACTTTGCAATTTTAAGATTTGGATCTTTATTAAAATTGTGTAATATATCTATTTTCTTTTCTTTCTTTTTTTGGTGAATGTGTAATATATTTATTTTTTAAAAATGAAAAAAAGGTCACTTAATAACAAGCGCTTTTCTTTCTGTTCTTTCTCAAAGATTTTGACGAAAATAAAATAGGCTTAGTTGTGACCAAAAAATTAAAGTAAAATAAAAAATAAGCTTGCGACTTTTGTGAATTATTGGCCAAAATTTACATCAAATATTACTACTTTGCTGGTTGAAACCATTTCTCTTCTTGGTTATTACAAATTCTATCCATCCCTTATACCAAATTTCTAACAAAATTTTCCTCTAATACATGTTTTCATATTGTCCCTTGATTTTTGTTATTATTTTAATTAAAAAAAATTGAGCGTTCAGTCTCTAAAATTTATTAATGTTGTAGAATAAAAATAAAGGCAATATGAATGAGAAAGAGAAAAATAGGGAGGAAACTGTAATAAGGCTTTCTAATAAGCTTCAAGCACAGCAATAGAAAACCTATTAATGATATAGGCCCCATATAAACTTCAATAATGTCGCATAATAAATCTTATGTATTTTAGATGTTTGATGAATATAGAATTTCTGATTTCATTTACATTCTCTCTTCTCTTGCATTTTATATATATATATGGATAAATATTGTCAAATATTTTGGTACTAAATACAATTCGATATTTATTTGTTAAAAAAAATACAATTGGATATTTTAGTTAATTATTTAAGTATTTTAAACTTTTCTATACATGCTTTTTGTATAAAGAAAATGACACTGAAATGACCTTTTATCATTGAAAATATTTTCAAGTTGTGATTAAGAGGTGAATACGTTTTAAAATTTTTAATTAATTTTAGGAAAAAAAATACCAAAGTAATTGTTCGACTAGCTAATATTGAGGGTAAGTAAATATTAAAAAGGAAAGTCCAAGGGCTAAATTAATATCATAAAGCTAGGAAAAGCGAAAAAATTATAATTTATTGGGAAAAATATAAATAAAGAATGAAGATAGATTTTTTATTTGTTTTGTATCCAGCATAGGATGATTACGACTCTCCTATGTTCTATAAACAATACTGATGCTGGACACAGAACAACTAATATTTCAAATAACTAACCAGAAAGTAATTAATAGACAAATTAATATAATTTAAAACAACCATAAACGTAGGTCCCATTCAGGACAGCTTTTCCTTTGGCAAAGATTTCGAGTTTAAATCCTCACTGTTTTTTATATCTCCAGTGCCTGTAATTTGCAATTGTACATTATTATAAATTTATATGATTGTAATGGGTATTTTCTCCACCGTTGAATCAAGATTATATCTTCATGGATCTAAAGGATATGGATCAAGCTCATAGGAAACATAGTTACAAGGGATAAAATTCCTAAAATCAACCATTTACTCCCACCTATTGTGTGTGCAATTATGTGTGCATGTGAGCTTTATTGCTTGACATCTCTCTCATAGCTAGAGATCACACAAACCTATTATTATTAGTGGGGCTGACAATTAAGACCGATTCAACCTGGCCTGTTGGATTTCGGCCTGAACGAGGCGGGATTCCCCGTTTAACAGGATTGGAGGGATAGGACCGGGGAAATTTATATATACTCCGGGGCAGGGTCACAATATCTCTTCAGAACCGTCCGTTTATATATTTATATTATATAATATATTTTAATTTATATATATTATATTAATATTTTTTATATTTTATTTTTTTTTTTATTTTTAAAAATAATATAGCTATATAAAAAAATAAAAATAATAAAATAATTTGGTACATTTTTTATAATATATTTTAACAATATGACAAAAAAAAAAAAAAAACATAAATAGGGAATCCTCACCTGCCCTGCCTTCCATAATCAAATATTATGATGGGAAAGGGGTAAAAAAATTCCTAACGGGTCACAGCACCCTAGCCCTGCTCCGTCCCATCGCCACTACTAATTATTAGATCCAACACTTAACCACCTCTTAGCTTATATACATGTCATTTGACTCATAAATAATAAAGAATATTATCTTTTAAATTTGAAGTAATATTATTTTTTCATGCATCCATATGCATTCCATCCAAAAGATTTCAAACAACACCTAAAAGTAAAGTATACATAAAGACAAAAGAAAAGGAAAAAGGTAATTAAAACACACAATCCCACACTCTCTTTAATCTCTTTCTTTCTCCATAGAGATCTTTTTCCTTATTTTTCCTCTAAATATTTTTTTATAATTTTTACTCATATATATAATGATTTGGACTTCGGAGAGCACATGCTTGTGACAACACCGAGATGACCTTTGACTCGTTTGCACAAGCTTGTAGAGAGTCGTGAAGGAACGAGTTAGGAATCACAAAGAATTTTCAGCCGGATGAAGAAACTCATAAATCAACCTTTTAAAAGCTCTCAAATTCAACCCAAATGATCCAAATCTTGATGTTGGTGGAGACGGACGAAAAATCAACCTCAACAAATTAAAAATCCATGCGTTAATTATTTTCGTATTTTATTGTCATAAAAAATAATATTAATTTTTTTTCCTTAGTTAGGAATTCCCTTTTAAATTAGCCTTTTCCTCAGTCAGACCTCTTTTCTTTTTTTCTTTTTTCTCTTTTTTTGCCACGTGTTAGGTTTAAAACTATTAGTGGTTTCTATTTTAGTGCAATTCCGTCGCCTCTTTCACCTCTTTTTAAATGACTACTAAAATAGCTTAGTGTTGTTACCTTCATACCCCTTGGCAGTTAAATCTAATATAAGATAGTACATAATAGTAGAAAATTATTTCATAGTTTTTCAAATATATACAAGCGCGATGATATAAACCAAACCGTAGTGGATAATTTAATCCTTATTTTAAACAGCATTGCTGGTGAAATTGTAATTTCAATCGCAAAGTGGAGGGGAAAAAAAATATCCAAGGGTGCTGTTTGGATCACATGAAATAAAAAACCACCCGCAAAACCAACGCTTAGACATCCCACTTCCACAGATTAAGTGTCAGACTTTCTGTTTATAGTAACCATTTCCAGAACACAACCATGTGAAATACTCAATACGTAGTCTATTTTTAAGGAAACCAAGCAAGAAAGAGAACATGAGAATATGTTTGTGCGTCTGTCGTTTTAAATTTTTTTTTTGGCACGTGTTGACTCGTTTTCCACGTGCCAAATTTCGTAGGGGACAAAACCATTAATCCCATCGATTATTATTATTACGGCTTTTACGTTTCGTGTTTGCTTTGATGCATCGAAATGTAGACATGCAGTACTACACTCACCTCTATGTGATCTAAAACACACTCATACACATGAACAGATTCTTGAAAACGGTCTCAATTTCTCTCTGGTTTCTGTGACGCTATGAATTTGATTGGCAATGAAAAAGAATCGCAATTTCGACTTTCTTCGTCTTTTTTCCACCTCAAATTATTTGCCAACCACTCATTGCTACCCCTCTTCTAAGTATGTTACTTGAAAGAGTTTGGAATATAAAATATGTTGTAGAATCAAAATAATTATTTTTTGTTTTTTGGTCGAAAGAATCAAAATAATTATGGAAAAGCACACGCCTCACATTGTGTAGTATATTGTGTATATACAACTTCAGGATCTATCTATACCTAAACAATAGGAAGATGATTACAGATATAACTCTATATTTATGGCTAGTATATTTATCTACAAGATAACTAACCAATAACTATTCTATCTCAACTCATCATTAACGGGATGATTGCTAACATTCCTTACCTATATATATATATATATCAGAAAAAGTTACTGTTAACAAAATTATGGACCTATCATATTAGACAAAGTTAATATTAATAAAATTTGGTCATAAAAAGTTACTTTAATTTGATCGTAAAAAAGTTCATATTTCACGGCTTGTATATTCAATACATTGATAATAACAAATTTTAAGATTAAGATTATAGATAATTCCTAGTATGACAGTTATAACAAATAATGTTGTCTATATAATTTTTATTAATGCAAAAATACTTGAGAATGGAATACCTTGGCGTTAAAACTACACATATCTCAAAGTTTTCACTCTCACCCCTAATTTATTAAATAAAAAAAAATGAAGAAGAAGAAGAAGAAGAAAAGTGATGAAGACAATTTAGCTTATAAGCCTTTTTTCTTTATTTAATTCTTTTATCTATCGTTTTCCTAAAAGCATTAGGTTCACCAACTCGTCCAAGTTTATGGATGAAGAACCGGTAGGACCAGTGGCCTTTTCAGCTAATTTCTTCCACTCCAAGGCCTTAATTTTCATAGCTTTACCTTTGTCTCCTTCCATCAACTCTATCACAAGCTTTTCTACTTCATTTCTCTTCACATCACTGTCGATCTCCATCCCCAAACCCCACTCATTGCATGCATACCAACAGTTTGTTTGTTGGTCTGCAAAGAATGGCCAACAAAGCATAGGCACTCCTGCAGATATAGTCTCAAGGATTGAATTCCATCCACAGTGTGTCAAAAACCCTCCAATTGAAGGGTGGTTTAGGACTTGCTCTTGTGGGCACCAACTTGTAATCAAACCTCTTTCTTTTATTTGTGAGACAAACTCAGGCGGCAAAACAACGGATCCACCAACAACAAGATCAGGCCTAATCACCCACAAGAATGTATGCTTGCTATCAGCAAGTCCCATACCAAACTCTACAAGTTGTTGTGGACTCAAAACTACTACGCTGCCGAAATTCACATACACCACCGAGTTTTGTGGCTTAGTATCTAGCCATTCAATGCACTCATTGTCTTCTGCCCAAAGACTGTAACATACTTGTTTTGCACGATCTTCCGGTAACTGATTGAGGAGAAGTTGGAGAGGGCCAATCCCATACACACGAGGAAGCATAGCTGAGAGAGCATCCAAAACATCTCTTTCTAAGGCATCAAAAGTATGTATGATGATTGCTGAAGCTTTAGGAAATTTTTTATTTGATTCCAGTACGAAGTTAAACATGATGTCATCGGGATTTGTTGTTCGGAAAAGAGTCGGAAGATCCCTCAAACGAATAGCTTTCATTCCTGGAATCCAATCTATTACTGAGTCCAAAAACCCATTTGTGAAACAGCCCTCATCTGTAACAACATACAAAACACATAATTGAACATATAAAAATCATAATGTAGATATGCATGCGATGTTTTAAATTTTTCTTTTTTTAACCTATCCCATGACCACCTTTTAGTGGGGCAATTCCTTTCTCCACCAGAGTAGGATACTGAATGAAGCCCATGAGAGCACCAGCAGACACAGTGATGGATAATACCACAGGAATCCGAAATTCATTGGCCGCAAGGACGGTGAAGGGCATGAACCCGTCTGACAAAATACAAGTTACCGGAGGAGCTTTGGAACTAGTAGTGGCTGCTCTTTCGTTGAGTTTTACAAGGAGGTTGCAAAATGGAGGCAACAATACGTTTTTCATGATGTTATCACAAAGAGAAGGAATGTCTTGGGTAGCGTCTGGATCAGAAGGTGGTAGGCCATCCGGAATGGCTTCAAAGTGGAAGTCAGGCAAGCCATCTAGAGAGCTTGAACCCAGAGATTTCAGAAAGCGATTGTGGTTGAACTCAGTATTTACGAAGGTTATGTGAAAACCTTTTTGGTGGAGAAGCTCTGTAAGTTTAAGCATAGCCTTGATGTGGCTTTGAGCTGGGTAGGGAATGCATACAACATGAGGCTTGTGATCTGTTACTTCTATGTAACCCATCTTTCTTGTGGTTTTCTTCAAAGAAATTGTAGAAGAATATACATGTATATATAGTCTTATAACTAGCTTGCTACTAGGTTTTTGTAATAAAATTAAAATAATATTTTCAAAACAATTTATTCATACAAATTCAAAACATGTCAGAAAGAAAGCTTGGTCATCCTCTTTGTTGAAACTCGGTACACAAGAATCTGTGCACATGTACAACGTTGTAAAAATAAAAGTAGACCATGAGAGGAAATTTCTAATCTTATATACCAGTCAAAATCAGTAATTGAAAATAAGGTGCTAGAATTCAAATTGAATTTTATTTCTGTAGTGTAAACAATTCTAATCTTAATCGGCGAAGTCGTAATTGAAGATAAGGTATTGTATTAAAACAAATTGAATTTTACTTCTCTTGTGGAGTGACTATATATATTTTTTATGAATAAAATTTTTTTTCAATGTGGGAATATTAATTTAGAAATCAGTTTGGAGTTATGGTTTATTAGCTATTTGGTCAGTACTTGAATCACCACATGAACATACCATGAGTTACCATGTGAGACATACAAAGACTTGAATTTAGAATCTCACAGGCGAGTATGAAGATTCTATCGACTTCTTTTTATTATACCAAATTTCAGATGCAAACCGACTAGTAATGATTTGTTCTTTTTAAATTATTTTTATTTTGATAATTTTGTTATAATTTTCAAAAACCATTAATTAAAAAATTAATTTCAAAAACCATTAAATTTTATTATAATTTAATTAAAAAACGTAAATTATGCTAATTTTATAAATGATAAAATGCCAATCGTTGCAAATTACATCTAAAAGTAAATAATGCTAAAGAAGTAATAACTACATGAAATAATGCCCATTGCAAATTATGCTAAGAAAGTAAATTATACTAAATGCTCCATGAAATACGTAAACCAAATCATTCTAAACTCCTCAACTTGTTGATAAAAATAATAATGAAAGATTTTTTTATATACAAGCTATTGGAAATGAAGAACCTAGTAAAAATTAGGGCTATATAGATATAACCTCTCTGAAATTTGGTTCAAATTCAGTCAGCCTATATAGGTTTAAAAAATTATATCAAAATCCTCTAATATTAATTAAAATATCATCTCACCTTCTAAAGTTAACATTGTCCATTAAACAATTTTATCTCTCCTATGTGACATGTTAAAATGATATTTTTGCCCTCAAAGTATATTAAATATTTACATAAAAATTTTAAAGTATAAACTCAAAATAAAATATTATTTTAAAAATGTAAAAATTTGTAAAATATAAAATAATATATATATATATATATATTTTTAAAAAAATTAACTTGTTTTTTATTGTCTTTTCTTTTTTCTCTCTCCACCTCTCTCTCCTCTTTCTCACCCTCACTGACCCTTTCTTTTCTCTCTTTTGTTTTACAGCATCCCTGAAAATTTCTCACCCACCAAACTGATTAAGAATTAAAATAAATAAGGAGAGAAAGAAAGGCAACCTTACAAGACTAGCCCGTTCTCATGCAAACACCAAGCAAGCATGTGCAGCTCGTAAAAGCTCTTTAGGCAAAACCCTCAACCCCAACAAATCCATCATTTTTGTCAAAACTCTAATTGCTATTGAAATAGCCAGCAGAAGAAAGTGAATTGACAAGGTTGGACCACTCAAGCAACATATGTGATTCTCAATAAGGAGGAGACGAGATAAAGGTGGTGGAACCAGAGAAATAGTTTTCGTTGAGAAGAAGTAACAATGTAGAAGTGGAACTATTGCACGCTTTCAAAGTGAAGGAGAAGGGGGAGAGAGGTAGTGCTAGCGGTGAAAGAGGGGAGAGAGGTAGTGCTAGCGGCGAAAGAGAGAAGAGAGAGAATATGGGAGGAGAGTAAGTCTAGGGCGACGATGGAGGTGATGGAGACAAGAAAAGTGATGGTGGTGATGGAGAAGAAGAGGTATTGGGGCGCACTGTCAATGAAGGTAGAGACAAAGGTGAAGAATCTATATATTTTTGTAAATTTTAATAAGTTTTTATTTATTTTAATTGAAGTGACCTATTCACCCTTCTACTATTAATTTTAACTGTGAAAAATTAATGACAGGAGGTTCAATGTTATTTTTTAAACTTGTATAGGTTGACTAAATATTGACTAAACCTCAGGAGGTTCCATGATAATAGCCCTAAAAATTATGATATATTTGGACTCTGTTATTAGGTTAGATTTCACATAGAATTTTTTTTATATATAAAGGATATTACATTTGTTTTCTTGATAGTTTGATGTATCTTGATTCATTCGTCAAGTCTTTTGTTTAAAATAGAATATACTTCCCTAAATAAGTAATGTATCTTTGGTAAAAGAATATACGTTATGTCTCTTCAGTAATTATATACCAGTTGAAATATACGTATTATTTTATAAATAAAGACACCCAATATTGATAAATACATTTTCATATTCAAGAGTTATAATGTCTAAATAACCAATCAATTAAATCTAAATACAATTAGGGCTGGACACGGTTTGGGTGGGCTCGGTTATTAGGCCCAACCGAACTAACCCAGTTCAAAATCGATTTTGGAAACTTTCAGCCCAAACCGCATCGAGTCTGGGCCTGAAACCAAGCCCAATCAATTTAAAATTGGGCGGATTGGATTGGTAGGGTTGATCGGTTTAGATTTGAGCCCAATAATTTTTTGTTACGAAGCCCATGTCTAATATGATGGTTAATGGACTGATTGTCCTAGGCCCATATCAAATGCTTGATAGATACGCTTAAGAGTAACGTAATCACTAGGGTTCATATCAAATGCTTTACAAATTGTGAATTAGAGAAAAAATTAAGTGAAATCCAATTGTAAGTAGAAGAAACAGAGTCTCTTACGTAAGAAGTGAAGTTGGAAACGTAGACGAAGGAAGAGAGATTGGAGTAATTGTTGTTTTAGTAGAAGATGGGGAAAATACCAAAACCGAAGGTGCAGAGGATGAAGATGAGGAAGAGAATTAGGAAAGACAGGTCCTTGAAAGGTCTGAGACCATAGTTATAAGAGATCTAAAGGGCTTACCTCTACATTGTAAAGATGGGCTTTTTTACCTCTTCTATTTCCCCTTTATATTTCGGCAACCAAATGGCAAATTGTGTTTTGTTATAGCGATGGCAACAAAAGAGAGGCTAAGAGCGAAGGCGTGAGCTAGAAGGCTAGAAGCAGCGATGACATGAGCTGAAGGAGTTTTCGAGAGGTTTCTTCAGGCAAACCCTAACTTTTTTGTTTTTACAAACTTTTTTTATTTTTTAATTTTTTTAATCAATGATGCGGGTGCATACCAAGGACCCGCTAACCGCACCGACTCGCTAATTCTTACACCCTAAAAACCCAAATAAACTCAATCATCTCTAAAAAACCAACCCAACCCACACTGAGCGGTGCGGGTGGGTCGATTTTTACAGGTTCACAGATATAATGCCCGCCCCTAAATACAATTACTATATTATTTTAACATCTACTATATAATTGTATTTAAACTTATGTCTCATTTCTAAAAGATAATTGGAGCTAGTAATGCAAATATTATGTTAACCCATATACATTTTAATTTATGTTACTTATGTCATATTACTCACACTTTTTCCCAAGCATCCTTGAGAACCTTTAGAGTTATGACAACTTAACATGTGATAAATATGTATACCTAGTTAAATTTTAATCTCATCATTTCTACATGACCTTTAAATTTTTCTAATGACAATCCTTTAATCATTGAGTTAGCTATCATTTTTTCAGAGGGAAGATAACTAACTTTTGTTTGTTCCTTTGCTACAATATCTCTCACATAATGGTAACTCACATTGATGTGCTTTCCTTTTGAACTTGTTATGTCATTTTTAATAGACGATATTGCAACTATATTATAACAGAACAATTTTATAGGTCCTATTAACTCTTGAAATTTTAAATATTCAAGAAAATGTTTAATCCAAATGGTCTAAGTGGTTGCAGTACTACATGCAACACATTATGCTTCCATTGTATGCCTAGAAACACAAGTTTGTTTTTTACTTGACCATGAGACAGCACTATCTCCAAATAGAAATACATTTCCTCTAGTGGATTTTCTATCATCGTGATCTCCAACAAAATCTCCATCTAAAAAACCATAAAATTCCAAATCACTTTGGCCAAAAGATAATTTCATTTCTTAGTACCTTGAATATATCTTAATATTCTTTTAACTACTTGTCAATGTTCTTTTTAAAGATTAGATTGATATCTACTTCCTAGTCCAATACTATAGCAAATATCTGGCTTAGTACTAGTCAATGCATACATCAACCTGCCAATTGCTTGTCCATAAGGAATATTTTGCATTTCCTTTATATCACTTTGACTTTTAGGTTATTATAATTTGCTAAGGATAAAACCTTTAAATGTTGGTGTAGATATTGGTTTACATTCATTAATATTGTGTTTTTTCAAGATATCTTCTATATATCTTTTTTGATCCAAATAAAGTAATCTTGATTTTCAGTCTCTTGTTATTTGTATGCCTAAGACATAAGATATTAGACCCATGTCTTTCATTTCAAAGTTTTTCTTAAGACATGATTTTGTTTTTTCTATTACTTGCATATTATTGCCTGTGAGTAATATATCATCTACATAGAGTGATAGTATAACCAAATTATCTTAACTTTTCCACATATACACACAATCCCATAGGATTAACTTCATAGCCAATTTCTAGCACAATTTTGTGAAAAATCAAATACCATTGTATGGACAATTGTTTCAAACAATAGAAAGATTTATTTAATTTATAAACTTTATCCTCTAAATCTTTATTCTCAAAACCTTTTGCTACATATAAATATCTTTTTTTAGTTCACCATTTAAGAAACCATTTTTACATCGAATTGGAATAATTCCAAATCCAATTTAGCTACAAAGTCATTACAATTCTAATGGACACAAATTTTACCACCGGAGAATATGTCTCTTCATAATCCACTCCGGGTTTGTAAGTGTATCCCTTGGCAACTAATCTAGTTTTATATTTGTCAAGGGTTCGATCCTATTTAAATTTTTTCTTAAAAATCTATTTGCATCCTATTGGCTTTCTTTTTTAGATAGTTTATTCTTACTTTATTCTTTTTAATTGAATCTAATTCATCATTCATTGTAAATTTCCAATGAATTGATTCATTTGAAAATATTGTTTTTTCAAAATTTCTAGGATCTTTATTTTCTTTAACATTAGTTGTAGTTAGAGCATAATAATCCTTAAAAGTAGATGAAGGTATCCTTTACCTCTTTCTCCCACAATCCTTTATACTTTCTTTAATATTTTTTGGATTTTCATCCTTTGAATTTTTCTCATTTTCTTGAGAAATGCCTTGAGTAATTAGTAATGGAACATGCACATTAGATTCTAATGTTTCTTGTTCTTCTAATGGAGTTTCTTGTTTCACATCTTCTATAAAGATTGTATCTTTTCTTTCTATGATACATTTGTTTTTATGATAAAATCGATAACTTGAGTCATTTTGTGAATATCTTATGAATTTACATTCATAAGTTCTTACACTAAATTTATCTCTTAAAGGTTTTGGAACAAGAGCATGTGCTTTACAAATCAACACCCTTATATTGGATAAATCTGGCTTATGCCCAATCCAATATTCAAATGGTGTTAATTTTTTACTTTTTGTAGTAATTCCATTGAGAATATATATTATATATGTTATTGTACTTAATGTTTTTCCCACAAAATTAAGAAATAAATTTACATAAGCTATCATAGATCTAGACATATCCATGAGTATTCGGTTTCTCCTTTTTGTCACTCCATTTTATTCTGAAGTATATGGAAAAATATTTGCATGACAAATATCATGCTCTTTATAATATCCTTTGAATAATTCCGAGGTATATTCACCACCTCTATCCATATTGATTCCTTTTATTGGTCTCCCTAATTGGGTCTCTACCTCTATTTTGTATTCTTTAAATTTTTTAAGAGCTTGAGATTTAGGTGCAATCAAGTATATATAATCAAATCTTCAAAAATCATCAATGAAACTAATGAAATATTCCTTCTTTTTTTTTTTATGTGTTTTGACCCTTATCAGTCCATATATATGCGAATGGACTATTTCTAATAATTCTTTAGTTTCTCATTTTTTTTCTTTAATATTCTTTTAGATTTTTTTTCAAGAATATAAGATTCATAAATTTCATACTCAATATTTTTAAAATTTGGGAATAGGCCCGTATTTTTCATTATTAACATTTTATTTTTATTTATATGTCCTAACCTTAAATGTCATATATAAGGAGAAATAAAATTGGACCCAAATAAGTAAGAAGAAACATATTTATTATTATTAATATTGTCATCCACCTTTTCCCTTTAACAAGAGTACAATCACTCTTTTTAACATTCACATGCCCATTACAAAATACAATATCATGCCTCTTTTGATCTAATAAAGAAACATATATAAGATTTCTCCTAATAGTTACAGCATATACTACATCATGAATAATAATAGAAATATCATTGGATATAATCTTGTAATCTCATATTCCAAGGAAATCACAATATAAATTATTACCCATATATAATATGTGTTCTCCTAAAGGCATATCGGATATCTTCACAAAATTATTCCTTGACTTGTATGTTGATGCAGGGGCATGCTTGAAGTTTGAGAGTGAGCATGCTTGAAGTAGGCTCGGATTCACCCATTGGAGTGCCCAATTGATTCGTAAGGGACTCCTCGAAGTAAGGGCCCAACCGAGTAGTGCTTGAGGTGGAGCCCGTATTTGGTCCTGTATAATGTTTAAAAGAATTGATTGCAACTCTCCTATCAGTTGCAACTTTTGGGAGGAATGGTTGCGTCACTCCTACATCAGTTGGTATCAAAGCCTGGAGGTCCCAAGCTCAAGTCCTGGGGGGGCATTTTCCTAAGGAATGGAGAATGATGCAGGGGCATGCTTGAAGCTTGGGGTGGGCCTATGTATCCTAGATCTCGAAGTAGGCCTGGGCTGATCCATTGGACTGCCCAATGAATTCGTAAGGGACTCCTCGAAGTAAGAGCCCAAATAAGTATTGCTTGGGGTAGAGGCCCGTGTTTGGTCCAAAGTGATATTTAAAAGAGTTGATTTTGCCTCTCTTATCAGTTACAATTTTGGGAAGGAATGGTTGTGTCACTCCTACATCACATGCAAACATACTTGTAGCACCAGAATGAAGCCACTAATCATAATATGTAGGTTTAATAATCATGGCTTTGGATATAGTGAGAATTATTTCTTTTGAAACTTTCTTTGAACTTTCTCCATTATTTTTGTGCTTTTAGCATATTACTTTATGTACCATTTCACTACAAAGAAAACATGCTCTTTTATTACCCTTTTGCTTTCTAGTCTTAAAAGATTTGAAATGTTCTTTTCCTTTGCCTTTCCATATGGTGCTCTTTTTATTCTTTTTGAATTGCCTTTCATTAGCCTCCACAAGCATAAGATTGGAAGGCTTGCAACGCTTCATTCTTTCCTCCTCAAGTGCAAGAATTGAAGGTAAAGTATTCATACTTAAATTCTTATCCAAAAAAATATATGGAAGTCACAACTGAATCCCATAATGGAGGAAGACTATTTAGAATGGTAGAAATTTGCATTTGTTTGAAAATTTGATTTCCCGAAACTGTTAAATCCTTCGTAATTAAAACGATATGATTTACATGATTCACTACACTAATATCCTCTTTCATTCTTATTCCATTAAAATTTTCAAGCAAAAGTCAAACATAAGTATTTAATTTACCACTATACTTTTGCTTCAAAGCATCAAGGATTTCCTTGGCAGTTTTGAAATCCTCAACTAATGGAATTAAATCATTTTGCATGTGACTTAAAGATTAGCCTTAGTAAGTTCATTGCATTCTTCCAACTTCATTTTTTCTTTCATAGATGCATCATCACTACCTAATGATTTTTCAGTAAAAGTAACATAATGTGTTTGATCATGAATCAATAAATAAGAAACTCTCCTCTTCCACATAGAATAATTAATGTCATTCAATTTTTTTTACCTTAGAAGCATCGATAGATACAATTTTTGTAACCATAATGATTCTCAAAAAATATAAAACAAGCTTACAGTATTGCGTTAAAATTATATGAATGAATTTATCTCTTGCAGAATCACACTATCCACTTTGTTGCAAACTCCAAAAATCTTCAGTCACTTGCCCTTGCCTTAGCTCTGATAGCAATGAAGAATCTAGTAAAACTTATGATATATTTGAACTCTACTTCTAGGTTGGATATCACGTAGGATTTCTTGTATAAAGGAAGGATATCACTTTTGTTTTCTTGATATTTTGATGTGTCTTAATTTTTAATCAAGTCTTCTATTTATAATAGAACACATACCTCTCTAAATAAGTTTTATGTCTTCAGTAATAGACATACTAGTTGAAATATACATTATGTCTCTTTAGTAAAAGACACACCAATTGGAATATACATATTATTTCATAAATAAAGACACTTAATACTAATATGTACATTTTCATATGCAAGAGTTGTAATTCTAGTTGAACAGTTACAACTCTTTATGTACTTTTTAATCCTCCGGGAAACATATCCAAAATAACCAATTAAATAAATCTAAATACAATTATTATATTATTTCAACAGGAAAGACTGGCTTTTTCCTCAACCTTTTAATAAAAATAATAATGAAATATTTTTTATGTACAAATTGTTGGAAAGACTGAATTTTTTTTTTTTATATAATCTCATCAGAAGGTAAGGCTTTTTAGTTCACCAAAAACATTTTCAAAATGTTTCATAAGTCCACGAAAATGGAAACTAGGACATCAATCTGAAGCTATTGTTCTTATTTTAGATTAATTTGGTTTATCCGTATATGTGCTTTTGTGGATTTTGGATGAGATTGGTTTGTTTTGGAAAGAGAAAAATACTGCAGAAAGTGAGAGACCTATGGCAAAAATGAAGACGAATAACATTGATATAGTATGCTACTATCCATTGCTATAGCTGGAAATTATTTGCCACTTTTGGATGATAAATATGATGTGAGCTCAAGGTGGTACTTTACCAGTTTAATGAAGAATTCAAGTAGGTATTCTAGGATGAGTTGGATGATGAAGGTAGGCAATCAAACTACTGTTGACTAAAAGAACTCAGACTTACAAGCACTAACAAGTCAATGGGGCGCCGATAATTGTGTCGACACATGCTTTTCAACATCCAAGTCAATAGAATACTCATGATATTGGCGAAACAATGTAAGACAAGTGTAGAGAAAAGTATAAGGAGTAGGGGTAAAGATGAGTGTATGACCACTTTTTTTAACTTTTTGGTCACTAAAATAAAGTCTTGTCTAAAGGTTCTAAGGACGAAGACTGAATGGGAGAACACTTAGTCTATAGAAAGGCCAAAGTGTTTGAGGCTAAGACAGTATGACCAAGAGAGACAAACCTCTTCTACAATCTCATATCTTACCTTATATACACAATTGGGCATCTAAGGATGAGCGACATGTGGCAAAGTACTGGCAGGGGGATTATGCCACATGTTCTTTAGCTGGAATCTTGGTCAAATCAACCAAGAAGTCAACGACAGCCTGGCTACCCCCTTTAGCATGATAGGTGGGAATATAGATTGTTAGCCCATCGTGGGAGCCCACGGGAATAGCTGCAAACCTTTATAGGCACAATATATGGCTTTGTTGACTTTTGTGAACCGAGGACTTATACAGGTCAGAGTGGTAGGTGTTACTTTGTCCTTTTCATGTAACTTGACCAGAAGGACTGTAATACTTAACTCTCTATTTTATTATTGTTTATTAGTAATTCTTTTGGTGTGGTTGACTTTTCTAGAGCCTTATCAAGCAAAAGCTGTGCAACAGCCTCCTCAGCTAATCTCTCCTCAGTGAATTCATTGGTTCCTATAATGGTTTGCATTGCAAGAAACTTTTCCTGAGCCAAAGTAATTTTCTCATAAATATCACCGGAGACATCCATGTTCCAACCCCGAAGAGCATAGTTCACCTTTTTTAATTTAGCAATAACCCGATGGAAAGGACTATCTGGAACTTCCTCAGTACAAATACTCTAAACGAAGAATTTGAAATCCTTATTTAGCAGCCACGTAAACTGAAATCGAAATGGACGCGGGCCTACATTACCAAGTTTAGAAAGACTCAACAGCAACGGATGATGATCGAATGCTACTTGCTAAAGTACAACAATCAATGAAATCCCAAACCCCTAAGCAAGAATCCGACCAGAAAGACTTGTTCAATTTCCTTTGAACATACTCGTGGGTCCCACGCCAATCCCAAGTGAAGAAAGCTTCGTGTATATAAATAGATAACAAACCTGTAGCCTACACCGCCTCCTGAAAGTCAGAAAATGAAGAGGGGATAGGAAGACTACTACCATACCTCTCATGTGCACTCAGAATGGCATTAAAATCTCCAATAACTGCCCACAGATGATCAATAAATTCAGCAAAATTGTCCAAGGCTGCCCAAAGATTTTTCCGACGACTAGGAAAAACTCCTATACACAAAAGAAAGCACATGTCGACCTCCAACCCTTGGTATATCCACAGAGATAATTTTCTTTTCACTAAGCAAAATTCTAGCATTCTCCAAAGAACGAGAAGTAAAAATCCACATGATGGGCAAGACAGCTAAGTTATTAAAAGAAATGAAGTCCATATGTAAAGAAGATCAAAAAGAGTT
Source organism: Rhamnella rubrinervis (assembly GCA_007844105.2). NCBI lineage: Eukaryota > Viridiplantae > Streptophyta > Magnoliopsida > Rosales > Rhamnaceae > Rhamnella > Rhamnella rubrinervis. The sequence goes on along the minus strand of CM017582.2, from coordinate 16,924,362 downwards.
TGGAATTGTATCAAAAGTGACCATAGGCTTCACCAAGCATAATAAAATGGGGTTATGGCAACAACAAAAATCATACAAAACCCTTTGAGTATTTGGGTTACAAAAGCCTCCGCAGTTCCAATATAGAATTTTCATTGGTTACCATACTTAGAAGCCCAATTCGTAAGCTTGATCGATCCTGCTGTTGATTGCTCCTGACGCCTTTTAGCCTGTTCTAATTTCGTTGTTCGACCCGGCTTTCTTTTAACTGTAATTCATGCATTTGGATCTTTGGTTTCCGAAACTGACTGGTTCGAGGCGACTAGGTCCAAGTTTTGATGCGCTGCGCTAAGAGACATAGTTGAGTTATAGAGAATTATAGTTTTACATATATTGTTCTGACCCCCAGAGGTGGACCCCTCTTGATCTAGAACCTATCTGCCTTAAAAATCCTATAAAACCCCGTCTTTTTCTAGAGGTAACTCATCATCTAAATCATTAAAAGTGTCATTCAAAGTTACGACAATATCCGAACGATGAACCACACCCATATCTGAGAGAACTGTTTGAACACCCTTTCCTATAATGTTTTCCTGAGCTACATGATACGCCTCTGAATCTGTAGTCGCTATCCCAGTATCAACCACAGTCGAAGGAGGAACCTGAACTGAATCCATCAGAGGAGTGAGAATAGGGAGCTTGGGTCTATAGATCTAAGTACTCTATTTTGTTTCACCCTGAGCCTTTTCTGAAGGCTTTGCCACATGGTGAATCCATCTATGCACCATATTACATCTGTCCACTGAATGCCCAATACTTTGGCAATTATTGTAAAATTCTAGATAGTTTTCGTAATGCAATTGAATCTCAATGCATGAGTCTTCCGTTTTCAATAATAGAGTTTCGGGAATGAAACTATCAAATCCACATCTATGAGAACCTGAGCAAAGTGACTAAAATTGCCTGATAAAGTTGAGTTATCAATTTTCAAAGGGACCCTAATTCCTCTTGCAAGATCAAATATAATCTATGGATGTCAATATTCCCAACTCAGATTATAAAATCTCACCCATACCTGAGCCTGTGTGGACTTTTACGATGCTGGATTGAAGTTTTGAACCCAAGCTTGTAAGCAGATAATCTCCGGTTTTAAATTCTGTGATCCATAAGGCTACACCTTTTGACGATCCTCTATAGAAAATAAGAAAATTTGGAAATATCCTCGCCTTAAGGAAATTAATTTCCATTTTTTCAGTTTCCATATATTTTATATCTTCAAATATAGCTCATCATGTTTCCATAATTTTTCTCCCTTGGAGAGTACAATTCTTGCGATTAGATAAAATTGACAATAAGTAATGTGTTCTTGATAAGCAGCGTCACTAACACAGATTGAAACAAAATTTCCTTTTCTAGTTGGTGCATTTTGATTGATGGTTATCACTGTGTTAGCACCACCACTAAAAACAGATGCAAAAAAAGGTTATTTTTTATTCTCTTGCATAGATACTACCTTATTTAGAATGTCTTGCATATACATAGCCTCCTTTGAGGTGTCCTGCATAATCTCTGCCTCAGTTGGAATGTCCAACATTACTGCCTTGCCACGGTTACCACTGTACAATGCCTCCTGCGTATCACCTTCTGTAACATTATCTAACCCAGCCAAACATTTCCAATCCATAACAAAGGGTGCCATAACTCAGAATTTCTAGAACAGAGTTAACCAAATCATACAATGAATTGTTAAAACAAACAGAAGAGTCCTCACAACAACAATTTCCAAACACAGAGGAAAAAGCCAAATCCGTGAGTATGACCCCACGGGTGCAAGAGTGAGACTATAGTAAAAATCCAACAACAGAATCCTCACACTTCCGAAATACAGTAAACAGAAAACCAAAAAGAAAAATCGACAATTACAAGACGATGGTAAGTAGCTTCCACAATTGAAACTCAAAGGAACAATTTCCAATTCCACAAGCTTACAGATTCAAGACCAAACAAAAAACATAGTCATGTAATCACAACCAATACAGACCACAGTTCTACTAACTAGTAAACCGAGTGCTCCAACTCGAACCCACAGCAACTCCATTGAGCTGAAGAACTGCCGAAGCCCCGGTAACCCTATCTCCAAATCTTCCTTGGCTGAAGTGGCGAACCACAAACCCAAATTCGTGAACCTATGCCGAGCTCATGAACAACTCAGCCCATGATCTGCATGTAACTAGGGCCAGCTACTTGCAATTATCTCTGACGAAGATACCTAGTAGCTCCAGCATCTTGCGCAATGCAAGCTAGACCGGAGACAATGACGGCAAAGCTTACAGTGCGCGCCTCAGCTCACGGTGCATGATGCATACACGATCCATGATATACCAGCTTAAAGATGAGCTAGATCTAACTCGTAGCAAACACTAACTAGAATCACGATTCAAGCTTGAGCTCAACCGCAAAGATGACGGTGCGAAGTCAAAACTTGAGCTCAACCCGCTATCAAACGACTGGTTGGTGAAGGTGGCGCAAGATGGAGGTGACCCTACAACCTCACGGTGAGCAATGGCGAGCAGTCCATGGTGACTCTTGCAGCTTGAAACCATGGCAACGCTAGAGAGAAGGAAGAGCTTCTCTCTCTTAGAAACTAGATCTAATCAATATTATATAATAATAATAATAATAATAAATTGGGGTCTTGGTAATCTGGGGGCCTTAGGCTACTGTGTTGGTGGCCTTACCACAGAACCGGTATTGTCTGATGGCAATGGTATATTGTTATATACTTTGTATGAAATTGCTAGGTAATTCATATACATATGTATTGCATAAAAACAGTTTTGAAATAAAAAATTAGTTTTTGTGCAATGGAACTGATTTTCTAAAAAATTCAATATTTTCAAAAAGAAAAGAAAAAGTCACGGTCATACACACATAAGCAAATATGAAAATGTGATTTGGAGCTTTTGATATGTGATATGTGTGTATCATTTAGTAAAAGGCTCACTGGCCAGTCAATTGAGATTTAAATTCTCGCATGGGCATATACCAATGTATTAGTGTATGTGGTGGATTGATAATCCTATAGCTTACACTTGGCAAGTGCAAGTGAGATCAGCCCCACTTATGATATCCCTCTAAATGATAAAAATTGAATAGATTTTTTCTGCAGTTTGTTTGTGGATAGTTGGGAAAACAACAGTTACCAACAGGCATCTAGCTCTAGTGTGATTAAGAAGAGTTTGACTCATACATCACATAATATGAAAAGTCTTACGAATGTTATTTTAAAAGCAATTTGTTTTATGAAATATGAGATTTTAAGAAAGAGAAAATCAGTATTTAAAAAAAAAAGTAAAGATTTTGCACACATTCAGCATAACGTTACACTTACATTTGTGAAACTTATTGAGTACTTGTCACTCGTTCTTTTATATTTGTGTGTGTAGGTATTCAAACTTGACTTTTCTGATCTTGGTGACGGTGTAGAGTCATGGGCAACAGCAGTAGTACAACCATTCCGCCTACTCTTTTATCTTCAGACTTAGATACTCTGATATTTTGGACTAATATGTATATATGTAAATACATATATATATATATATATATATCAGCTAAGTTTCATGTATGTTGTGCGTATATGAGATCTTATTAAAAAACTATATATTTTATAAATACTGTACTTTATGTTGCGAGTGTTAGATCTTAAAGAGTACAAAATATTTTTATTTATATTAATAATTAAATCTCGAGAAATATTTTGCTAAAATGTTTTGACCTATGGTGTCTTTTTATCCAAGTCTTCGTGCTTGACTAAGGGGGGGTTACAAAGACAGCTTTTGAAGTTAGTCTACATCTTTTTATTTTGAGTAAATCATCATTTCTCATGTCGGCTACTCATTCGAGTGTATTTAATATTGTTCAACCAAGGTATGTGGGGCATTTATTATCTCATACACATCGGCTAGGTGGGGATCATACATTATGTAAAGATTTTTGCAAGTGGACCAAACTCCTTTGAACTTGGACTTTGAGCATGCATTTGGGCCAAGAAATATACCCATAACAACTGCTGTGATAAAATACAAATGATGTGGTAACTAACACATTATAGCTTATGTGAGTTTTAACAAATTAAAACTTAAGAGTACTAGAGAGTTGGGACCTAAAATGGTTGAACTCGGTGTTTACGAAGATTATGTGAAAACCTTTGTGGTTCAGAAGCTTTGCTATATTAGTTTAAGCATAACCTTGATGTGGGTTTAGGCTAGGTAAGGAATGTGTACAACATGAGGCTTACCTGAGGTTTATGATCAAAGCTTACTTTCATGGAACCCTCTTTTTTTTTTTTTCACAGAAATTTTATATGGATATGCATGTATTATATACTGACATGTCTCCCTCTCTTATAAAATAAAAAATAAAAATATTATAGGGCAAATAAAAAAAGTAGCCTCTCTTCTAGAATAAAAAATAAAAAGTTTATATAGAAAATAAAAATATTTTTAAAATAAATTTGGATCTCCTTTTTTTTCTCTCCTCACTGTCCCTCTCTTTCCTCTCCCTCACCGTCCCTCTCTCCTATCAACTCTCTTTTCTCCCTCATAGCCCCTCTCTCTTCTCTTCCTCGCGGGCTCTCTTTTGTCCCTCATAGCCCCTCTCTCCTCTTTCCTATCCTTAATTATTATTTTAGAAATAAAATAAAATTCATCAACTACCAAAGCCCAAAGCCTAACAAATAAAAATTGTAACATCTTATTCTTTTCTCAAAAAAGGGGAAAATAATGAAGGAATTAAAGCCTACGTATTATTATAAAACAAATAAGTGTTATTACCTTCATACCCCTCATACTCCTGGGCAGTTTAATCTAATAAAGGTTATTAAAAGTAGGGAGTTGTTTCATAGATTTTCAAACATGTCAATAGTATTAAACCAAAATTTCAATTAAAGGTGTCAATTCGTGTTAGCAGGTCATATTCATGTCAATTTATATATTAATTATGTCATAAATCCTCAATTTTAATCCGACCTGTCTAATAAATAGATAATATGTGTAACCCGTTTAATAAATATATTATTTGAATACACAGAATTGACTCGTTTATACAAAAATTATATATTCAGCATAATTCATCCATTTAAATAAATTAAAAATATTTAATTTTTTTCCCAGAATAACAACACATAATTATGTTAAATTCATACATACTACTTTTATAAATTATAATAATTAAATCACAATATAATTCAATTTTAAACAATACATGCATAAAATATAATACATTCATCATAAAAACATAGTAAAACAAAATTATGTATATAATAATGCTTTCAACTCTCTTCCATCTTAAACTTCAAAATTTCAAAATATATCATATTGTCTTGTTAAATTTGGATTAACTTGAAAATATATATATATAAACTGCAAGTTAGATAATTAAACTTCAAATTTAAAGTACCATAAAATAAATAACTAATTTTTAAAAAAATGAATTAAACCTTAATTGTTAGCACCATTAGAACATTATACCTTAATAATCATGTTAAATGGGTGAATTATGGATTAAGTGAGTTGATCCGAAAATGATATGTTTAATAATTATGCTAAACGGGTCAACCCGATCATAATTCGAACTCGTTTATATTAAATCTTAACATGCTAACTTCGTATCATTTTCAAATCATGTTATCATGTCATAATATTAATTGCAACCCCCTAATCTCAATAGGTTAAATAATAATAACATTGTTTTAAAAGGCTCTTAGAGTAATTTCAATTGTCAAAGTGGGGTGGGAAAATATCTTGGAGAAAAATATCAAAGGGTATTGTTTGGATCACGTGAAAATAAATAAACACCCGCAACAAAGAGAATCGATTGCACCCATAAAGCAAAATCAAGGCTTGCACATCCCACTCCCTCACAAAGTGTCAGACTTTCCATTTTTAGTAATCATTTCCATAACACAAGCGATGCTGCCAATCCAAAACCATGCGAAATAACCAATACGTAGCCTATTTTTAGCAAAACCAAGCAAGAAAGAGAACATGAGAATGTGTATGTGCGTCTGTCGTTTAAATTTATTTTTTTTTGGCACGTGTTGACTCGTTTTCCACGTGCGCCAAACCCAATAATCCCGTCGATTATTATAATTATGGTTTTTATGATTCGTGTTTGCATTCGTGCCTCAAAATACACACGTGCACTACTCTCGTCTCTATAAGATGTATAACAATCATACACATGAACAAATTAACATTATACCTCCATGAAAACACTCTTAATTTCTCTCTGGTTTCTGTGACGCTGTGAATCTGACTGGCAATGACGAAGAATTGCAACTTCAACTTTCTCCGTCTTTTTCCCGCCTCAAATTCCTTGCCGACCAATCATTGCTACCACTCTTCTACGTAAGTTCCTTACCTATATATATATATATATATATATATATATATTGCGGTTTTGAGTTTGCATGCATAGGTTCAATTGTTTTCTCTCTTGGACACCAAGATTTCATTGAGAAGAGAGAGAAAGGGAATGAATAGATTTTGAGTTATATATTCAAAATGGGTTTGATTTGAGAGAGGGTGGGATTGGACCTTTTATATACTTTTTTCTTTTCTTTTCTCTTTCATTTTCACGGAAAGCAAAAAGAGGATTGACATGAACAGAGATGTCTCTTTTCTTGCACATGATGAATGTAGGGTTGAGCCATCGACGGTGCCGAGGCAGCAGCAACAGATAACTGTTTTTTGTAATGGTCGTGTTTTTTTCTGCGACATGACTGAAATTCAGGTAAATACATATATTTTAATTTGGGACATTTTCTACTATCAAAACAATTTTTCTTTTTTCTTTTTTTATAAATATGAACATTTTCTTTCATTAATAAGAACTCATTATTGGAGTCTTGGGGACTCGCATATGGAAGACCAACACCGTGAATAAGAAAATACATAAAGAAAAAGAAAAGAGGACCTTTATATAATTTGGGTTTGTGAATTGGTCAATAGGTTCTATATGCGCATGCAAAGGAACTTTATACAAACGCAACTATTATATTTTTCGTGATTGAAAAAATTCTTGCACACATGTTTTACTTTCAGAAAGTTCATATCGCACTTATTACCAAAAAAAAAAAGAAAGCTCATATCGCACCCAACCAAAACCGACGCATTTTGATCATCAAAAAACTTACTTTAATTTGATCACGCCAAATTATGGACCATTTTTTTTATAAAACAGAGCTTGACCTTCCAAATAAAAACAAATTTATATATATATATATATATATATGGTGTGTATATATATATATATACAGACCATATATATCCGGTACTCAAAAAAAACATGACCCAATCCGCATCGAATGGGTTGGATTTTGCCCACCCCTATTTTAAAACTTTGGCAATTTTATTGATCTTGATTTTTGAAGGAATATAACTATCGATAAATATATAAATTAAATTGAGGTGGCTACTCACTGAGTTTGAAATCTATACATGTAGGCTAGAGCCATTATATTATATGCAACACAAGAAATGCAAGGAAGGATTGGCAGAAAAGGCTCAAACTTGTCAACTGTTTCATTGTGTAGGCCTCCACCACCGGGTCTTTCCATTAAGAGATCTCTCCAAAGATTCCTCCAGAAGAGAAAGCAGAGGACTCAAGCTTTATCCCCATATAACAACCATTAAATTAATTACTAATTAGGAATTAAACTATATATATATAGACATTAAGGATTAATGTGCTTAAAAATTAATTCCCCAAGTTAATGGGACTCAATCAGAAAATTACAAATACTATATACATTTACTTTAATTATCTGGTTTGATCTAATAAACAAGTACTGAAAAATATGCCATGCTGCTAAGTGTGGTACTAAATTACTAATTTGTGGAAAATAATAGCCCAACTGGCAAAAACCTTGTAGAGTACGTTCTTTAGCCCAGCCCATGTTGTTTAGAATACGACGAGGCCCAATATAGAAAGAAGGTAATAAACGACGTCGTCACAACGAAGCTTGAACGACGTACGTCTGAATTTTGGTCTGTTATGTTTTACGACGTTCGCTGCATGTCGGCGGGAACATGACCCTTCTTTCAACAATTGCGAAGAAAATTGGTCAATTTTTTTAGAACTAATTACCATTTTTATCATTGTATATTAAACAAAATAAAATTTAACGTATAATTACAAAATTACGTTTTCATTTTTCTGAAGGTACGTACCCAATTTCAGGGTAAGAAGGCCTTAATTATTATTTAAAAAATGCTAATTGAAAGAGAAAACGAAACGAAAATTTCAGGGCCTTGATTGGGAATTAAATAAATTAAAAAATAAAAAACTTTTATTTTATTTTATTTTTTTGGTTAAATAGAGAAGAACCAAAACGTGACCATCCCGCTGCACTGTACTGGACATGGCCAATACTGTGTGCTGTAATTGAAGTGAAAAATAGATTGAGAATATTGTACGTAACTCCACCCAAACCTATTATTAATTTGTTTATTCAATTACTCAAAAGTCAACTGAAGACACTTAGCTCATTTTAAAAAAAAAAATGTTGTATTTTCGTGGCCATGTTCTTGATTGTATTTTTTAAAATGTTGTATTATGTATAAAAGCTAAGGATGCCTTACTATTAATTACTTTCTACACAAGGAATACAATTATTTTTATTATCATTATTAATGGGTATACAGTATTTTATTTTCTTCCATTTTCAGGTTCAACCGGATTTATAGTAATTTTGGTCATTTCTTACAGATAACACATAATATATACTCGTTTTTTCATGTAACATGCTACGAAAAAAAAAATTTTGGGTTCTTTTTTTTGTAATAATAATAATAATAAAAGATTATAGGATTATTCTTTGTTTAGGCAGAATAAAAGATCTTGGATTTGAATAAAGATTATAGGATTCTACACATTTCAAAAATCTAGAGTCTACAAATTTTGAAATGGAGAGAATTATGCGATAAAATGATGCAAAAAGACGATTATTTTAAACAACAAGCTTTTGATTAATTTTTCATTTTTATTGCTTTATTATTAGTAATTAAAAACTATATATATATATATATATATATTTTCTTTCAAGGCATGCAATGCAATTAAGCAAGAAAGCGTTTCTTCTAACCCTCATAAATATCAACGAACCAAGGAGAGAGCAAGGACTAGGTCAAAGTCTTTCCCGCTTTCGTAGTAGCTATTGTCTCATTTTCCATTCAGCTTTTTCAGCTCTCATTTGGTGGAGGCTTTGCTTTCTTTACCCTCTCCATTGTGGTCCACTTGTCCTCCCTTGCGACGCTCATGTCTTTTCTCAAATAGTACCAAGTCTTCTTGTATTTGGCTTTCTTTCTTTGGAATTGGAGCTCTCTGAGGTTCAGGACCTTTTTACGTACTAGACTTTTGTTGTTGATTTCAGGTTAGCACTTCTATATTGAATCATTGATCTTTTGTCTTTTTCAGATCCTTCAAGGTTTGTATTTTCCGGTTTCATTTTATTATTATTTTTTTTTCCAAATATGCAAAATTTGTGTGATCCAAGTTCTGATTTTGATGATGTTTTCGTGGGTCATTTTCTTTATTTGTTGTGTCTTCTTTTTGTCTTGTAAATCTAAACTCTTTTGGGTTTTATATACTTTGTTTAATATAATAGTCAGAAGGTTTCAATTCTAATGTATATATTTTAAAGTCTATCAATAATGAGCCTACCCTGTTCTGTTAACTTTGTTTTCATAATCATTTTTTCACCAACTAATGCATTAATCTATACGTGATTGCAGGTATGGATTTTGCAGATACAAAAAGGAAGGGCACCATTTCTGGGAAAATTTTTATGGCTGCTGTTGTCACTACCATTTTTATTTTCATTTTCAGACAGACTCCTAGTTCTAGCACCTCCAACTTTGTACGTTTTTTTTTTTCCCCCAATTTTATATGATTGAATTTCATGTGGGTTTTTTGCAATATGTCTTTTTCTCAGATCACAATTTCATATTTTTGTCTAAGAAATTCATGTTGTTATCTTGTATTGTATGTATGTATTACAGTTCTCTCATAGGGAAGCAGGAGTAACACATGTGCTAGTAACTGGAGGTGCTGGTTACATAGGTTCTCATGCTGCACTAAGGCTGTTGAAGGATTCGTACCGCGTAACCATAGTGGTAAGAAACTGTCAAACATTTTCTGCTTGGCTATTTTTTTTTTTTTTTTTGGAGAATATTGAAATTCATTAGTTGAATTGATTTATAAATAGGACAATCTTTCTCGAGGAAATATCGGAGCTGTTAAAGTTCTTCAGGAGTTGTTTCCAGAGCCAGGGGCTCTTCAATTTATTTATGCTGACTTGGGGGATCCTAAAGCTGTATGATTCTTATTTTGAAACCCTTAATTTGTTCAATTTTTTATATATATTTATTTATTTCTGGGAAGGTGAAACTATAAGTGATATAAGTATGAACCTTGTCTGTCCTTGGATTGATATTTTCCAGGTCAATAAAATATTTTCAGAAAATGCATTTGATGCTGTCATGCATTTTGCAGCTGTTGCTTATGTTGGTGAAAGCACACTTGAGCCTCTAAGGTAAATTTCTTTGCTATGTAATTTCTACTACAAAGTATCCCATTTTGTGTTCTTCCGGATTAGTAGAATTGAAACATGAGGATCTAGTTGCCATAAATAAGAGCATGGTTTAGGTTGTAAGAATGCTGATTCTTTCTAAATTGTGTGGAAACAGAGTGGATAGCAATCCCTTACGTGTACTTCAAAATAACACCAAAACATGTCGTGCAGATATTATCACAACATCACGTCGAATACACTTGTAGTTTTGGAGGCAATGGCAAAGCACAACGTGAAGACTTTGATCTATTCAAGTACTTGTGCAACTTATGGAGAACCTAAAACCATGCCGATTACTGAAGAAACTGATCAAGTGAGTTCATATATATATACATATATATATATATATATATACGTATGTATATGCATGACATAGTTTCTTGGATGTGCTTTACAATCTTGAATGAAAGTGCATCCAATTTACATTTTATATACTGGTTTAAGAGTTTTGGTTAGAATATTCACAATTGTATTAATCCATGTGGGATTTTGTAGCTCCCAATTAATCCTTATGGTAAAGCCAAAAAGATGGCTGAAGATATCATACTGGACTTTTCGAAAAACTCTGACATGGCTGTGATGATCCTACGGTCAGTGATGCTTGGATTTCTTCAATGAATATCTTCAAAATCCAGTTCTAGTTAAGATTACTTCCATCTTGTGTTAAAGCTAACATATTCATTGCTATATATTCAGATACTTTAACGTGATTGGATCTGACCCTGAGGGAAGATTAGGAGAAGCTCCTCGACCAGAACTACGTGAACATGGCCGGATATCCGGTGCTTGTTTCGATGCAGCTCGAGGGATTATGCCTGGACTGAAGGTGCATTTTCTTTTTCTTTCCTTTTCTGTGTGATGTTTTTTACTTTTTAACTTTTTTTATTTCTCTGATGAGGTTTTCCAACACTCTAAAGCTTATGAGGAAGTGAATGTTATCGCTTATTGTAGGTTAAAGGAACAGACTACAAAACAGCTGATGGCACTTGCGTGAGGGACTACATAGATGTCACTGATCTTGTTGATGCTCATGTGAAAGCCCTTGCTAATGCAAAACCTAAGAAAGTCGGCATCTACAATGTTGGGACAGGAAAAGGTTACCTAATAATCCACGTTTCTTAAGACTTTTTAACTTTTGAAAGGTCAGATTATGCAGTATTTTTCTTGGTGGTTGTTTTTGATCCTTTGAATCACAACAGGTAGATCAGTAAAGGAGTTTGTGGAGGCATGCAAGAAGGCAACAGGGGTGAGCATAAAGATTGACTATCTCGAACGCAGGCCGGGGGATTATGCAGAAGTTTACAGTGACCCTTCAAAGATTAGGCGTGAGCTGAACTGGACAGCACGTTATACAGACCTTCATGAGAGCTTACAGATAGCATGGAGATGGCAGAAATCTCATGTTAATGGTTATGGAACTTCCCGTGCTACAGCTTAAATTAGTGATGTCAAAGAATCATTGCTGTGGAAACTGATGTTGTTCATTGTGCCACTGCGTTGGTGAAGTAGTCATGTAAATATATAAGTTTTGTTACAAAGGTAGCAGAGTCTTTGTGAGCATTGCCCCTGAACCATTGCAAAGACACCCATTTTCTTCTTCTTCCCATTCCATCTCTTTATCAGTAGTAGTACGAGAGATTACTTTGGGGACGAAGAAGAAAAGTCATTAGTGAATTTTAAACTCTGTTTAGTTAAAGAATCAATGATTTGGAACTTCCGAAGTTTTATCACAATAAGACAGAGTTAATGACGAGTTCTGGCTTTCGCTTGTATTACTCACTTCTTGTCTGTGTCCTCATAAAAATAAGGCTTAATCTCGTAAATGTTTCGGTGTGATTGTCAGTCTTGCAAATATAGCATTTTACTTGAAACATCTTATAGGACTGCTGAGGAAAATTCTTATGGAATGGATTCTCTGTCACTTTTGTTGTAAACTAGGGCTACATAGGCAGGGCTAGACTCTAGGGTTTGGAGACTCCATACTTTTTAAGCAAGTAGAAAACTGTTTACATCGAATGGTCCTAATCTGTTAGTTTCTACATTTGCAGAAACTTGCCGCCTCCAATAATGCTAACCTACCTAGCTCAAACATCTGAGAGGATTTAGTCTCTCATACAATAACTAGAAGTCAAATTACCCAAGTTCTTTAATTTTGTAACAGAACGTAGCATTAAACCATCCTTGGCTGACTATACATGGCTACTAGCATTAAACCATCCTTGGCTGACTATACATGGCTACTAGATTTTAGTGAATGGAAATGACATGAAAGTTTTTCGTCTCCAAACACTTGCACATGCATTTATTTTCCATTAATTATTATTGAAAATAAACAAACTAAACCTGGCGTCTCTAAAAAGTAGTACAATTTAAGTAATGGAAAAACTATGGACTATGATCCTGGCAAGGCCAAAACTGTGATGGCTGCCAAATACTATGGAGATGGTTCAGGTTAACATAACTGTATGAAGCAGACTCAAGAATTCAAAATATATATACAATTACAACTGATCTAATATGTAAAAAAATTTACAGATTCCCACAAAGAAGCAGTACCATTTTTTTTTACAATGTTTAGTAGCTCGTATAAATTGTCAATCATAAGATGTCAATTGAAGATATGAAATCAGGCAAGTAACCTATGTTTTTCATTTCCGCAGTCAAAGTCCTTAAAATACTGAAAATCTCAGCTATTCTAGGCTGTGATGGATCATCAGAGAGAAAAGAATGAACCTGATTTCTGACCTCGATCCAACTGCAGCCTGGTTGCTTCTCTGTTGTTCTCTCTTTCATGAATACCCTGATTCTTTCAACTTCATTCCACCTGCCTGCCTCAGCATGCATGTTTGACAAGAGCACATAATTTGACGCTTTATGGGGTTCTAGTTCTAAAAGCTTCTTAGCAGCATACTCACCGAGTTCTAGACTCTGGTGAATCTTGGAAGCTCCCAGCAATGCACCCCATAATCCTGCTGTTGGCTTGATCTTCATTTCCCTCACCATTTTAAAGGCCTCATCCAACCTCCCAGCCCGGCCAAGCAGGTCAACCAAGCAACCATAGTGTTCAGCCAAAGGTTCAATACTGTACACCTCAGTCATGCTCTCGAACAAGTCTAAGCCCTGATCAACAAGCCCACTGTGATTACATGCTGACAACACCCCAATAAAGGTGACTTGATCTGGATGAACACCTTCCATTAGCATCTCTTGAAAAAGCCCAACTGCGTCTTTCCCATACCCATTTAAAGCATACCCAGCAATCAAAGAATTCCAAGAAATAACATCAACATTAGTTATATGTTTGAACACAAGTTTAGCATTGAACAGCCTTCCACATTTAGCATACATGGCGATCAGGGCATTGCTGACAAACAAATCGTTTACGTAACCACTCTTCACAACCAATTGGTGAAGCTGCTTTCCAACTTGCAAAGCTGCCAGACTGGCACATGCACTGAGTCCACATGCAAAAGTTGACTCATCGGGCCTTTTCCCTTCCTGCCACAGCATCCTAGAACTCTTTAGCGCGTCAAGATATAGCCCATTTCGCAAGAAACCCGTGATCAAAGAATTCCAGGAAACTATATTCCTCTCCCCCATTGCCTCAAAGATCTCAAGTGCTTTGTCCATCAGGCCTACTTGCGCATAACCAGTGATCATAGTGTTCCAAGAAACTGTGTCCTTATTCGTCATTTGATCAAAAAGAAATTGAGCCTCAGCCATTCTTCCACACTGAACGTAGCCTGCAATCATGGCGTTCCAACAAACAACATCACGGGTGCAGATCAGATTGAATATTTGACTAGCTTCATCCATTCTTTTATGTTGCACGTATCCAGAGATCATCGCTGTTTGGGCTGCAATATTCCTGTAAGGCATCCGATGAAGTAATTTTCTTGCTTCCTCAAGCTTGCCAACACGAACATACCCATTGACCATCGTAGTCCATGATATAGAATCCCTCTCTGGCATTTCCGAGAACAGTCTAAAAGCCTTATTAATTTGGCAGTCTTGAACATAGGCTGCGATCATTGCATTCCAAGAAACCACGTTTCTATCTGTCATTTGCTTGAAAAGACCCTCTGCCTCAGCAATCCTACCATTTCGAGCAAACCCACATAACATCGTAACCCATGAAACAGCATTTGGGTTTGGAATCTTCTTAAAGTACTGCCAAGCAGAATCCAAATTACCAATCTCAACAAAACCATCCACTATCAAGTTCCATGAAACCAGATTTCTCTCAGGCATCTCCTCAAATAAATGCAATCCCATACGCATTTCTCCATTCTGGGTATACCCTGCTAGCATTGAATTCCAAGAAACCAAATCCTTGACTGGCATTTCATCAAATAATCTTCTAGCATCATCAAATAACCCCTTCTTAGCATAACCTGCAATCATGGCATTCCAGCAAACTGTGTCTCTTTTATCGGGAAGCAAATTGAAGAGTTCTCTAGCCTTTTCAAGCTCACCATTACGCGTATAACACGTTATCATTAAAGTCCACGAAAAACTGTCTCTTTTAGGCATACTGACAAAAATTCCATGGGCTTCCTCCACCATATCATTGTGAAGGTACCCAGCAATCATGCTGTTCCAAGAAATCAAATTCCTGTGAGGCATTTTATCAAAGAGTCGGCGTGCATCAACGATTCGACCATTCTTGGCATACGCAGAGATCATTGAATTATACGTTACGACATTTTTCTGACTCATTTCTATGAAAACTTGAATGGCTTCTTCTACCCTACCCGATTTTCCCAACTGGGTAATCTTCAGATTCTGGTTAAAGACATGGCTCCCGTTTTCACCGCTTGATCTTAGCCTCATGGGTTCCGCTACTGAACAGTAACAAGTCGTAAAAGCAAATGCATAGCATTTTCTACGTTTAGAATAATGAGCTACAAGCTGCAAAACTTTATCATAAACGTTAAATTTGTCTCGGCTCTTGAGGCACTGCATGCATAGTTTCTTTCTTATTAATTTCATCCTTTCTCGTCTTCCTACGAACCAAAACACATCGACTAAAACGATCTATAAAAGGTATTACAGAACTTAATACAAGAAGTTGGCAATCTTACTGATTGTATAGAACGGCGATTAGAGACAAGTCGCTGCATAAAGGTAATCATCCATGACCGAGCAAGCTACCAGTACCAGAATAGATGGGACCTGATCATCATCGTAGAAGTGAAAACATGTTGGTTTTGGTCTTAAGCTTCATAGTGCAGCGGCTAGCGTATTGATGATTTTTGGCATCCTGATTACTCCAGCTAAATGGCGGTTTTTTCTTTCTGCTGGGCATGGTGGCTCTGTTAGCAAGGCCAAGGCAGTTTATGTCCATAGGAATTTAATTTATTTTAATTTCATTAATATTCTTTTCACTCTTTTTTTGTTTTTTTTTTTGGTGGGAGAGCGGGTGCCTATGACCATTTTTGTTATTTTTTCGGCATTTTGCAGCACAAAGTAGATGGGAATGGGGAGTGAAAAATCTTTTAGAATCCCCTATCTAGCCCCAGACACAAACTACAAATAATAAAACACAATGAACAAAATAATACCAACAATGGCGTCAGGGAATCTGTCTATACTTTTATCAAATAAGATGATACATGGAAAAATAGATACTCCCTATCTTAAAGTATTGGTGACCTATAACAAAATTTTCGATGAGGCAAACTGGTATGTAAGTTGGTAGCATCTATGGTATGAAAGCAGTTTCAACAACGAGGAGAAACTTATACATCGCTGAAAAATGGGCCCTCAACTCTACATTCTATTGGTGTGGAATTAATGACTCGGATCTCTTTCCGTCATTGGTATCCTACTAAGTAGTGCCAATCCACATCTCTTCTAATAATTGGGAAGGCAGATAGTTTAAAGCCAAAGCCAAAATGTCAGTTTGCATTACAATCATAACTCATCATGAGCCTCGGTTTCTGAGGCAGCGTTCTCAATTTTTGCTGAACCATCCCAGTCCTTGGCAGATTCATCACTTTGAGTTGACGACCCACCCTCCCCAGAAGTAGGGTTTGAAGTTTCAGGTTTTTCCTCAGTATCAGTAGTGTTTGAAGTTTTAGGTTTTTCCTCAGTATCCGTTTCGTTCTTTGTAGGTTTCTCAATCTTAGGCTTTGGCTTCGGAATTCTGTCAATGAAGGCAACCTATAGACAGAAACAACAACCATATCATTAGCTTAATCACAAACAATCACATACAATGAGCTTCTACAAACATTACTTTTCTTAATCAACAATGAGATTTGCAATCACACCTTGTCTTGCAGATTGAAAACCTCGTCATATACTTCTTCAGATGTGAAAGCTGGTTTGCTAAACCCAGAAGTCCTTCAAGAATGGGAAAAAAACAATGTGAGTCAATCAAATGGAACAGACCTCAGAAGGGTCAGGAGAGTGATAATTCCAATTTACAGTGGAAGACTATAAAGTAACTTACTCCTTCTGCTCAGCCTCCTTTTTATCCAACCAAGTTTTCAACTTGTCAGCCTCTTTCAACACCTAATAGGAAACCCAAAAAAATTAAGGGCAAGTCAATCTCCCACATTCTTAAGCATCGCAAAGGTACCAACAAGCAAAGAAAACCCCAAAATCTACGAAACATAAAGACTTGAGTACTAGTGTGAGGAAACACCTCATCTATTCTATCTTTGGGAAGCCAAGGTTTGTTAGTCTCCCAACCTTGTATGATCTGCCAGTAAGCAAATGAAGCAGAACCAATGTATTAGCCGCTTGATGTCGTCAATAAAAACCGTAAAGTTACAGTAAATGCTGTAAATTATAATGTCACACATGATACATCAAACATTAAAGAATACCACATATCAAGCGGAACCAATAAATTTGGATGTGGAAAACTGAAAAAATATGCTATTTAATCATATTAGATGGTCCAATTTAGATTAAAGAATACCACACATCAAGCATCTAGTATTTCCCACTTTTATATCTCTGTTTATGATGACGTAACTAAAAGATGAGTCAACTATACAAGTTTTAGAAAATGAACAGTCTTTGTGATATTAATAACACGTGTATGAAAATGCCAGGGATTTCTAGGAACAGTGTGCGCTTAAATAAGAATCTCAGAACCACTGTTAGTGGAAATACTAACTTCTACTTGAAATTTTTAGATTAAAGATTGAATGCAAAGTGCTCTAAGTTAAAGGCCAGGAAGCAGTTAATATGTTGTTGTTTTATTTTTGGTGAAAAGTTAATATGTTGTTATTATTGTAGCCCCTATGCCTCATAACTGAACGTCCTGTTAAATTCTCAAGTGTGCACTTTTCAAATAATTGAAATCTTAAGTATGCACTTTTCAAATAATTAATGAAGCCGCATCTAAATGAAGAGACTAAAAGGAGCTGCTGGTTTTCTACAACAAATAAATTGAAATTCCAAATATAATACAAACAAGAAGACCTCATACAGTTACCCTTTACACCAAACAGGAGCTCTAGGGGTTTTCTGGGGTTTTTATTTTTATTAAGATTTATATTATAGATGATAAAAATGCATTTAGAAAACAAATGTTTACATTCTTTAGTTCTACTTATGACATAACTAATTATCCGATTAATATATCTTACAAGCCATCTTTTCTCCAAAACTTTATTATAGCTGAAAAAGATAACTTTTGGTCCTAATGGTATCAGAAATACCTGTTTCAGCTTAACAAGGTAACTTCGTGCGTGTTCTACTGCTGCGGGGCGGGCAGTAAGCTCTCTCAACCTACAATCAAAAAATTATCAGCCCAAACAATATTTATTTTCATTTACAAATTATCTCAAACAAATTTTATTAACTTGCAACAACCTTAATTCATAGTAAATCATTAAATCCAGAAAAAATACACTCAATTCAGTTGGTCTCAACAAAAGCAGAACGGAAATACCTGAAGAATATTGGATCACCAATAGCTTTTAGCATATCTAGGTGTTTCTCAAACTCTGTCGCAGTAGCATCTTCACCATCAGTGTACAGCCATTCTTGAACCTGAGAAATTCATCATGCTGAAGTTAAAAATTTGAAGTAAAAGGCACTGCGACTAACATGAGTTTTAAGTTACTTAGAAGAAAGGACAACCTCATCGAGCTTTTCAATAAAGGACTGACGTTCGTCGCTGGTAGAAATCTTTCCAAGCCCCTCTGTTGTTTCAAACTGATTATAAAAACATCTATTAGAAAATGAAAAGAAGAGCTAATCATCTATTTTAAACTTAAATGACAAAGCTAAAATATGAATGATAAAATACTCCAACACAGCATGTGATTAAAAACATCTATTACATAATGGAAAGAAGCATCTATCTATTATAAACTATAATAAACATCTATTACGAATATGAAAGCAGCGCCTTCAAAATTTGGATACTTAAAAAGTTCTCTTTCAGGAATGTATTAGCCTATAACACTTTTAAAGAATAAAACGTTAAAAGCAAACCCAGAACTTTCTACCTTTTCTTTAGTAGAGTAAATGTATCCTTCCAAGTTATTTTTTAACTCGGCAGTTCTTCTTCGCTCTGCATCCTTTTTGTTCAAAGCTTCTAACTTACTTTTAGCATTGGAAAGAAATTCTTTCGAAAGAGACATTGCAGGTCCCACTGTCTTTTCAACAATCTATAATTCAAGAAAGTAAGCCAAGAAGCAAATAATAAGATAAATAAATAAAGAAAATAAAAGCAAAATTACTCCAATAAATAAAAGTGATGCAGTAACAGAAAAATCTATTAGCCTTTCTTATATAGAAGGATAAGTTAAAAGAACGTAAAACAAAAACAATTTGAGGACCATTAACTTATTCATACCTTTAGTGGAATCCTGAAGGTGCGCTTTTTCAGCTTTTTTTCTGTACCAAGATCCTTGGCAATTTGTTCGTCAACACTAGAGTTGGAGGAGTTACCAATCCCACCATCATCAGTATGCAAGTTTTCATTGTTTCCTTCTGAAGTGTTTGTAGCACCAACTTCATCAGATATGTCTGGGGAAGCAATAGTTGAATTCTCCAGTGTCAGATTCCTCTTAGGAACTTCTACCCATTCTGATATTTCAATAACGGCATCAGCCCTATCCAAAGACAGAGTTCCACTTCTACTCAAAGAGAAATGTAGATTGGCCTTTATGGGTGCTGATAAATTCCGAGATGCATACCTAAATTGAGTACAAAGGAAAAACATAAGTCAAACTTTATCCAATTCTTTGCCTGGAGTAAAGGTTACCACTAGTACAAAGCATTGAAGTAGAACTCATATCCGCAAAATATTTAGAGAGTTGCTAATTCTTACTTCTCACTAGCATCTGTCAAACCAGACACAGCATACTGAGCAAATATAGGAGATGTTGCACCAGGTGGTAAAAGACCTTCACTTTCATAGGCCAGTGAAACTTCAAAATCTTTGTCATGTAAAATGGACCTGAACATCTATTGTAAGGCAATTTAATCCACAATTAGTAAAACTATGAAGCAAGAATACCAAACACTCCAAGTTAAATAGATTTTTCACTGCCATCTTTTACTGCATAGAATTAGTATTTCATGTTATTTACCTTGCTAGGGAGTTTTTTCATCCGTTGCACAAGTAACTGCCTAGTGCTCTCATCTTTCGAAAGTTCAGGGCCATCTAATTCAACTATAAACCCATATGAAGAACCATCAACCATTCCCAGCTTACGGTTCAATTTGATTCCATCACTTAAATTAGCAGCATGGAGTGCCGCACCAAGAACTATGGCTTCATCAGCATCCAGATGTCTGTCCAACTCTTTCCTTCCAAGAAATTCCTGAAGCGTAGCCTGTCACAAAAGAAGTGCCAGAGTTTCCCTCAATCATCTTTATTAAAACTCAAAATCTAACAGATTATAAAGTTCATACCATCAAGATAATCATTAATTTTACCTACTTAAATCATTAATATAAAGCAAATATATCAGTTAGTGACAACAAATCATAATAAAGGTGATCACTCTTTGATAGAGGTTAGTATGCACTTCGACATTGACCCTATATGTGCTAATAAAGAAGACAGATCAAACCTGCAATTTAGGCACTCGGGTGGCACCTCCTATCAACTCCACTGCATATATCTCGTCAACCTTTATACCAGAATGCTTAAGAACATCTTTCACAGGTGTAAGAGATTTCTCCCACAAATCTCCACAGAGCTCTTCAAACTTTTCACGAGTAATGGAACTCCTGAAAGAAAACAAATCTCAAATGAGTATACAAATTATATTCACTCCATTGCACTGCCCATACATGTAAATTAATCAACAACTGACAGAGAACATGACTAGCATCTGTTACAGCTCAGTCACCTCTTCGATGAACAAAATGCTCGAGTTAGAATTTGAAGGCGTTTATGTAATTCTTAGACAGTTTCTGTTCATTCTTCTGACTATTTATATAAAATGAATCTTTAAAGCTACTCATTTTGGACAAGGTTCAGGCTTGAGAGAGAAATCAAGATCTGTTACTAAATGTACTACACCAAAATCAACCCACTTTACCCTCTAGTGAGAAACTACTAACTATTAACTACAATTTAGACTCTTCCAGAAAGAGAATCATTAGGTAGTGTAAAGGAATCAAAACCTGAAATCCTGATCATCGTAGATTGATTCAACTGATATTGGAGCTGCTGTGTTTGCACTTAGAATTTCCTTTGTCCGTTTAACCTGTTTTTTCAGTTTAGCCATAGCCTTGGCCGAGGTCCTCACATCAACTCCACTCCCAATCTGTTTATTGAACTCGTCCGCAAAGTACTCAACCAATCTCATTTCCATATTCTCTCCGCCAAGTTTTGGATTCCATCTGACATCCTTGACCTGCACAAATGCAATGATCTAAATTGCATGCTAATGGTAACCATCTAAAGATAATTGGCATCTACAATCTTTAAATAAAATGTAATCAGTACGAAATTAACTATAAAAACCATATATTAATGGAAAGCTCCACTCAGTCATTCTTTCTTACCATATTTTAGCATCCTCAATTTACCCTCATCTAAGAAAGAAGATAGCAATGCATAGTACCTTTAGTTTAGATAATATAATCCATACATGTAGCAAATGCTAAAACATTAATGCAAGGGAATGAATTGTTCAAATAAATTATAATATCCTCCATGAAATGAATCTATTTTTTTCTTTTTTATTTGTTGCATCATGTAGATAAAAGAAATAGGACACCGACTAAAATCAGCAAATTGGTCGTGATGCAAGCATTCACGAGAATTTAATAATTCTAGAAGCTATATATTGCAACAAAAAGTTAAGCTGGATTGAAGTTCACCTGAAATTGATTGACTGACACAGTCTTCCCAAATTCCTTAGCATTATAAGCTGAGAAATGGACGAGAGCTGCATAAGTACTGCTAGAACCCATATCATAGAAAATAACATGCCTTGATCCATTTGAGAAATCTTTATCGATTCCATACTGCAATGCCGCACCCGAATGCTCATTTATCAATGAAAGCACATTAATCCCAGCCAACTGCGCCGCCTGGAGCAACCCTTTTCGCTCTGCTTGCCCAAAGTAAGGTGGTACTGTAATAACAGCATCTTTTACAGGAACTTTAGCATGAAACTCTGCTAAATCAGCCGCGTAAACCAAAATCATCGCCAACAATTCCTCAACAGAAAAAGTGCCCAAATTTTCGTCAACTTTGAAACTCGCAGTGCCCCTAGAATCTTCCTTAACATCGAATGGAAGGTACAATGAATCCAAAAAACTCTTAGTATAACTAAAGGGTTTTCCTATCAAGTCCCTGATATGGGAATAGACTTTGTCAGGGTACCGAGCGACCAGTCCAGCGGCTTCTTCAGCAAGCAGGCGGTTACCAGATTGAAATGCAACTAAAGCTGGGGACTTACGCTTAGACATCTCGTTGATTGCGATCGAAATTGGGCTCTGCCCGGGTTTTAGGTTCACAACTGCAACTTTCAGCCATGCGGAACCTAGATCTATGCTTAAAACCGCGGATTGAGACGGAGAGAAAATGAGAAAAACCACGGACATAAACAACCCTAGCTTCAGTAGAACACAAGCCATCTTAAAACCGCGAATTGGGACTTCAAGGTTTGTCTGCAAAGCCAAGAGCAGTAATGAGAATTTGGATAAGTATTTGATAGGTTTGGTTGCTGAGAAAATACAAAGCAAAACATACTAATTACAAATAAATTATTTCAGATACGAAGCTGTTAGTGCATCAATGAAATGGAAAACAGAGCTCATCAACGATTCAAAAGCGCGCAAATTTTTAGTCGTATTTCATTTAAACTAATTTAGAGGAAAAGAAAAATCGAGAAAGAGAGTGACCAGCAATGTGCAGATCGCATTCTCCAGAAGTCTGGGCAGCCGATACCGTTTGGTTGACGAGAAATGTATAGAGAAAGTGAAAGGGAGGAACTTTCTGGGCTAGTAATATTCAGAGAAGCAACGGGAAATATATAGTTGGGATCTTCAGGGATGCTTACGTGGAGAGAAGAGCAAAGCATAAGACCAATAGGAAAGGGCAAACTGGCAAAGGTTACACGTGGCTATCTGTAAGACGCTCGATGGTGTTGTGCTCACGCTGTCAAAGTCCTCTGCAATGGAAAATGTCTTCTTCCTGGGCCAACATGTTCCACACGCTAACTTCTACTTAGTCCAGCGCTTTCGATTGGGCCGTGACTCCACACTTGGGCTTCTCAAAACTCTTTCTTGTTTTCTTTTTCTTTTTTCAAAGTTTAATTAGCAAAATTCCTATCCTTTAAATTTAATATCTTTTTAAAAAAAAAACTTCAACGCTTAGTCCAAATTGGGCCATTTTTAAATGGTTTTTATTTCATAATATTTGGATAATAGTCATGTTTCCTACCTAAAAAAAAAAGAAAGGAAAAAAAAATGTTTCGATGGCAATTTAACAAACAAGAATGTGGAAGAATTTTATTATAAAAAAAAAAAGAATGTGGAAGAATTTGTTAAAACTAATTATATAGCTGAAAGAAATAAAAATCATTAAAACAGTGTATCAAGCTCATTAAAATTCGCCAGGGATCATATTACTCAACAAACAACTTGTATATACATACACACATACATATTACATAAATTGTATCTAACTTGTATGTGACAAAGATGTAAAGCATATAGAGGTTACAGTACAATGCTCTATTCCAAAGAGAGCTTCCCGTTATAAACAAGTAAAGTAAATGAAATAAATATAGAAGTCTTCTTTCTAGAAAAGCCAATGCTTCTTTCTAGGCTGTCTTGTTGGAACATCTGAAATAGTACAAAACACACCAAATTAAGCTTATTAATCTCACACCATCAGATGTACATGTAGTAGAACATTACTATATATTAAAAATAAATAAATACAAACTTGTAGATGAGAAATGAGTTTCTCACCTCCACTTGCATATAGTGAATTGTAATGAACTTCACTCCAAAAGCTCAGCCAAACCTCTGATAAAATTACCAGGTCAAACTATTATACATGCACTGCAAATTCATGACATGATGGGAAAATTACACTTGATATATTATGTCCACATGAGACTCACAGATGTCTATAATCTTTTACATAGGGGAGGGAAGCTAGTTTATAGTTGGAGCTGAATCGCATGTATACATGAGAAGCAAATAAAATAAAAAAATCATACTCAGCAGAGAAAAAGAAGAGAGTTAAAAATTCATACCTCGGACAGGATTTTGATCTTTTGGAAGGATCTCAATATAGCAAGTGTCTCGAAACGATGTCACTAAACAAATTTTGGCTCCAAACTGCACCAAAATCCATAACTATTTAGAAAGCAATCGTTTCTACAATATTAATTGAACAGGAAAGAACAAAACAACAAGGAAACATTACAGGTAAATGTTTGGTTTGAAAGAAAAAAAAAATGCCAGAAGCAAACAGTATCGCCGAAACTACACTTTGACATCATATGAGTGATACATATGAATTGAAGCATTTTATAATTATCACAAAATTAAGCAGGATCAAGATTTTTAGGAGGAAATAGCTTGACAAAATTAACCCTGATATGTAAAAGAGGTTTACAATTTTTCACATAGTTGGAAAGCACATTATAGAAATGGGATGAATGTGGAGTTGAACTTACACGGTCCGCAGCTGCTTGTAGAGTAACATGATCTCCCCACTCTCCAGTTCTAGCACCATTTAAACATTTAAATCAGTAACAGAGAGACACTTGAGCTCTTTCAAATTTTACACGTACACCATAAGAAAATAAATAAATAAAAAGCATCAATGCAAATGTTTTACTTTTTCATCTTCTTCACATAGCTTCTGTACTTCATTGGGACATAACTTTCGTAAAACTTTTTGTGATGCTTTAGCTGAAAAAGAAAAGAAAATAAACACACAGAAGGATAGAAAGCAATGACAAAGTTCCATCTCTTATGAAATTCAAAAAGAAAACAACACACGCACACAGACAATCTCAAAACTGAGAGTAGGTAGCACAAACAGACCATAATATGTGCTCAAACGAGCTATTTCCAGAAACAATCAGGTTTTACTGTTTCTACTAATCCATGCTCACACTGCAACAACTAAAATAAGATATAAAGGTTGATATATCTGGAAAGATTCATCGCAATACCTGCTTTCCCACTTGCTTTCTCACATGCTTGTGGTAGTCTGAATTGCGAAATAATTGATCTGCTAATGCTCGAAACTGCCATTTGTCAAACAAATATTTCCTAATTATACTGGAAATGAGAAAAAAATAAAAAAAAAAGGTAAAACTTATAACCAAAGAAGTTTTAAAAATAAATAAAAGAATACGATAACTGTGTAAAGAGTGAGATGCAAACAAATGCAAGAACAAAATAAATGGATTGGTTTTTTTATTCTTTTAAGCCAAACCTGACAATTCCCATCACCCTCAATTTGCAGTTCAGCTAAATCATAGGTGGCCAATCTGAATAAAAGAAAATTTTAACTATGATCAAGTAATCATTGTCTAAATTATGCTAATACTAAAAATGTAATACCACATTATCAATATCATGCCTGCTACCACACTTAATGCAAGCATTTACACTCATCATAAACCCAATTACAAACACAGCAACAATTCTCTGTGAGCTAAATTTTGCAATTTCAAAAGGAACCATCATTATGTTTTAGTCAACCAAATGAATATTTCACCAAGAAAAAGAAAATGAAATTCATGAAAAAGAAAATGCAAAAGAAGAAATATTTGGTTTAAGTGCTTATCATAAAAGACAGTCATCATTAAAAGCTGTACAGATTAGGTAAAAACCAATTCAAAATGTTCAGTAAGCACTGAACAAGGATTAGGTAAGTAAACAAGTGGCTAAAGGATGAAAAATAAATCTCCTTCCAAAATCACAACCTATCACAACCTTTCTGACAGTCGCTCGTGATCTAAGGTAGCATCGTTTACATCAGGTATCTCCCCATTAACTCGAGGGGTGTGCTGCAAAAACAGTGAACCAGTTAGCACTTGGATAGCCAAATAACACCCAGAATTTACTTAATCTTCTCAGTAGATATTATTTCATCAAGAAGAAGTTAGTGAGTGCATCATTTCAGAAAGCCAGGGCATACTTAAGCAGTACTAAATTTAGAGGGACAGTTTTTTACCAGACAAATTAATAAATTTGATAATGAATTTAAAGGAAAATAAGTGGTGGTAAACAGACTTCATATGAAAACATTCACTAAGGCAATACAAACATACAAATTTCTACATGCAAACATTCACTAAGACATACATGTGAGTGTGTGTACATGTCCATACAGGCACATTTATATGAGAGTTCAAGATGGGAAAGAGACTTTCACATTTAGATAAGCAACAACAAATTAATGGATAAACAAGGAACATACTGGAATGGAATCTAAATGGGAAAGTCTCTTCCCCAGCTTGCCATCAGTTCTCAGCTTTTCGTCTTCTGCTAAGAGATTAGCAATGGTATAGTCATCCTCTGTATCTTGGTTGCTGCTATTCAAACTCGAGCTCGAGCTTGCACTTGCATTACTGTAGCTTTGATTCATTCTACCAGGACTAAATAGATAGCTTATACAACCCTACAAAACACATCAAAATAATAAAGTTAAGTAACTCATATCTTGAGTAATCCAAAAGCCACAACTTCTAAACAGAATAGCCCATTGGCAGATTATCCACAGGCAGGCAAACAAATTTGCTCAAACGCAGACCTTGTTGCATAAGATAAGAAATACCAGTTAGCCAAGAACCCCGATAGTTTCAATACAAAACGCGGATTCCTAAGACCAATTGCTTTCCTATTTCCATTAACCCTCTAGGAAAATAAAAGAAATCAAGGAAATAGCTAGCTGGGATTCCTCAATACAAACCCAAAAATGACTTGGCCTGCTAATTTACAAGAATGGATATTAATTGGGAATGGTAAAAAAATGATTCGCATCATGGTTGTTTATCTTTTCCGTTTCGTTTTCTTGTTAGCCAAACGGAACATATGCGTAATAGGAAAGGAAATCAACATAAAGGTTTTTTATTTTTTATTTTGTGAATTGAAAAGAAATCAAAGGATGAAAAAGTATGAAGTACATATGAAATAGTAAAATAGGCAGAAGAGGGAATAAGAATCTGCTTACCTTATAAGAGAAAACAGTAGAATTGTAGAAATGGGGAATTAACGATCTTTGAATCTGGTTCCTTTTTCAACTAGGCTTCAACAGAGGATACAGCTAAGGTTTAGTTGATTTTGTCCAACCTTCGAAACCAATCTACAAGCAACAAAGATTCAATATCCAGTTATACGTCGTCTACTTTTATCAACGACCAAACAGGTCAATAAACTATATAGAAGACAAGCAACTGAATCTAATAAAAGACCTCGAAGATAATTATAAATAATGGAAGTAACTCGGATGCTAAATGGAAGAAAACAAATAGTGGCAGGTTGAAAAGATATCATATTTTGGCCATTTGTTATCAATCAAACGGACCGCAAGCTTGGGCAATATTGAATAGATTTGCATAATAAAAAATAAATTAAAAAAAAAAAGTTACCTAGAAGTGAAATGGAGGGTAAGGCGAGAAAGGGGTTCGAAGCTTTTCTTGAATGGGTATTAATTTGGCTTGATTGGGTAGCTTTGAAGAAGTTGAAGCCTTGAATTCAACGTCATTCTGTGTGTCTCTGCAGCGTTTCTCTCTCAGACAATAAAACTTACACATGCAAATAACCTCAACAGTTGGACTTCTTCCACAACCCGTGCGATCTTTGACTTGGAATGTTCAATCAGAGCTTTGTCTCTGTCTCTGATTTTAATATGGTAATATCTTCCAGACCTTGTTAGCGCGTCGTAAACCGCGTTGCAAAGAGTTATAGATATAGATTAATAAAAGCAACATGATGGGAGTGGAGGTCAATTGCAACACGTACGTTAAAATGTGTCTCTGAGGTTTGCTTTAAATGTTATTTACGTATGTAACTTGTTTAAGCATGAACGACAAGATTTAGATGGTTTATTTTATGTCACCGTGATGCAATGCTGGTGTTGGGCAAATTAAGCTGCTAAAATCACACACGTTTCATCTAATGATTTTAGTGGACATTATTTGGAATTTTATATATAAAATTATATATCTGTGATATTATTTTAGGTCATGGCATTGGCAAGGTGTCATTCATTTTAAGTTTTTTAACCACTTTTATAAAAATTAAAATTTTAACAAGTTTTTTCTGTTATTTCTAAACTTCCCTTGGTTTCTTTATAGTGAATTAAAAGTTGTGGTCTGTATGTATTTTTGAACTATTACTTGGTTTTTGGTTGAAAAAAATCCAAACAAATGCACAAAAATAATAACAAAAAAAAATCTTGAGAAATCAATGAATTTTAAACTTCTGTCGAAATTTCGATGAAACTTCGATGGTAGTACATTATATATAATTTTTAAATAACTGGAACATCAGCATAAATTTTAGAATTTTAGATTTTATCACAAATATTTTTCTTTTATGTTTTAACATATTTTTATGAATTTTTTTCAATAAAAAACTAAAAAATTAGCTCAAAAATACATATAAAACCATAAATCTATGAAGCTGTAAAAGATTAAAAAAATAATAAATAAAAGGAGAAATCAAATTTTCATAACCGATGACAATTTTAAAAAGAATAAAAAAAAAACATTCTAAAATTTTGATTCAATAAAAATTTAGCTATTTAGCTAAATCTCTTTAAATGTTTAGATGCGATTGGGCAAAAAAAAAACTTATCTTTTAATAGTAGGAGTATAGTATTTAGGGTTTTTTTTATGTCATAACTAACTAATAGTGGGATCTCTTAAATATTTTTAGTTACTTTTTATAAGAATTAAAATTTTAACTATTTTTCCTTTTTTATGGTTAATCTTTTTACCTAATTACCCCTTCTTATATTAAATGCAAGTAATACATACAATATCCTTTAAATTAATTAAACACTTAAACATCTCTTATACCCATAAAAAAGAAATACGATTCAGAAAAACTATGTATGAAATCTGTAATTTTATCTAAAACATTTCCTTCTTCTTCTTCAACAAACTGAGTTATAACAACTATTTAAACTTTTGTAAGTTAATATAAGCATTTCAATTTAGGTTTTGGTTTCTTAGTTTCAATTAGGTTGATGATTTTTGAAGATTTTTCATATTTCAAATGGGATTTTTATGCAAAAATAAAAAACTGTGAAAATTCACCTATTCTAAAAAACTTTGCGCTCACGTTGGGAAGAAATTCGGTGAACAATACAGGTGGCTAGTGGTGCCCCGCCGATGATGGTGATCAGGCACCATCGCCCTAGTGATTGCCGTCAATGGCCACCATCAAACTATTTGTGCCCACCATCAAGCCGTTGGTGCCCCATTATTGTTAGGAATAAATTCAGTACACAGTAAAGGTTGCCTATGGTGCCCTACCATCAAACCATCGTTGGGGTACCACTGACAACCTTTATTGTATATTGAATTTATTCCTAACCAATGTAAAATTTTTCAACACTCACAATTTTTAATAGTTGATTTTTTTTTATAAAAAATCTCATATGAAACCCATAAATATGTTAAAAATATATACAAAAATCATCAACCTAATATAAATTAAAGAAAAAAAATTCAAAATGAATACATACATTAACCACCGCCCTGGTGGTGGGGCAAAGAAGGAAAAGAGGAGAAGATGAACATGGCAAGGGCAAGCTCCGCCAAAAAAGAAGGAAAGGAGTTCGTAGTGTTGTAAAGGTATGTATGGCTACCATTATATCGGCTAAAATTTTAATAATCTCTTCATTTACAATTTCAAAGGTATAAGAGTAATTTTAGTAGAGGTGTTCAAAAAAATAAAAAATCGCAGTAATCGACCAACTACATTGTAAAAATTCAAAATTTTCTAATAATCGCTGATGGATGGTCGGTTAACCAACAACCATCAACTATACATGGTCAGTTTCGATGCTGGATTTTCAAAACCGCCAATCACAGGAACCGACAACCTAATTTTTTATTTTTATTTATTATAAATAAATTAAGTTAATATAATATAAAATACATTTTATTTCATTAGTTTGACTATAATATATTTAAATTTTTATTTGAATTTAGACATTTGTCTCACTTATTTATATTTACTATATTTATTATAAGCTTTTTATATTATATTATATTTATTTTTTATAAATATATATTTATATAATAAAAAATCAAAAGCTAACCGGACCAACAAAAAAAATCTCCTGGTCAATTGCGGTTGATTTTTTTAATAAAAAAATTCAGTTACAAAATCGTTCGATCGCGATCACTAGTTAAAAATCGAAACCGCCCATAATCGACTAAAACCAACCATTGCATACCCTTAAATTTTAAAATAAAATTTTAATTTTATAAAAAAAATTAACTTTTTTATTATTACATGTTTCACATGGTTACGACATAAAAAACTCTAGTATTTACGTCAGGTCCACTAACGCTATAACTAGCCCAAGTTTAGGAGGATTTTTACATAAATAGCCCAATTTTATTAGGGTATTTTAAAAATATCAAATTTTAATAAATTATACAAAAATAGTCTAAAAGTTAAAATCTATCACTTAAAATTACTTTTTTGCCCTACTTTTAGTTTTTTTTCTTTCCGTTTTCTTTCCGTTCCATTCTTTTTTCTTCTTGTTCTATTTATTCTCCATCTTTATTTTTTGATAAAATTTTGTTCTCCATTTTCATCTTCTTTTAGTTCACCGTGGGTACCCATTGTAGATCTATAACATCATCTTTTCTTTTTTTTTTATATATTTTCTATGTTTTTTTTTATAAAGTTTCCATGATTTTTACTTTTTTTTATAGTTTTTTCAAGTTGCTCTATGTCTTCTATGATTTTTATAACTTCTCTATGATTTCTCTGTGGTTTTCTATGTTTCCACAATTTAATATTGTTCTCTATATTTTTTTATTATTTATTTATGATTTTTCTTGGATTTTTCTATAATTTTTCTATTGTTTTTCTATGATTTTCTATGATTTTTCTATGGTAATCTATGGTTTTTCTATAATGTCAGACGCAGTACCAGGTGCAGTACTAGGCGCTTAACATTCGTTCATCTTTTTCAAGAGCCTTAAATTCAACGTCGGTTTTTCTATGATTTTTTTTATGATTTTTCTATGATAATCTATGATTTTTTTATAATAGTCTATAGTACACTTCAATCACAATCCTCCAACTCAGCTCTCTGTCAGGTGTCAAGTTAGGCGTCTGACATAGCCCTGAGAGTTTATATTTTTTTTTCCTTCAATCAACATTGGATGCCTAATCAAAATTATCTATAATACTCTTGATGGAGTTTTCAAGTGTTACACACGAAAAGAAATTGTCAATGAACCATCAATGCAGTCCACACATCTGAGATGGACTCTCAAAGAGCAACAGTTTACTAAAATTAAATAAATGAAAAAGGATAACAAGCATCTTATAGAAACCAACATTTGAAATAACATTCTATAGCAACAAGATTTGAAATTAATCACTTGTGTAGATAATCAAACATACACCGTAAAAATTCTCATACACAAAAGCCAATCTAACTGCCTAAGTTTCTATTGATGTTAATGTATGCTATATTATCTCATGGGTTTATAATCAATTCTGAAACAACTCAGCAGCCTTGCTTGGCACCTACAATCATATCAAACTGAATCTCTAAACATTGCTAGTACACTAGAGCCATAAACCACCAATGTCATCTGTGATTCTTGAACTAACCAATTTTCTGCTAACAGTCTCTTTCAATTCAACCTCCTATGGAAACCTACCGATTTAATATTGTTCTCTATATTTTTTTATTATTTGTTTATGATTTTTCTATAATTTTTCTATGATTTTTCCTTAGTTTTCTATGTATGGTAATCTATGATTTTTCTATAATGTCAGGTGCAGTACCAGGCGCCTGACATTCGTCCGTCTTTGTCAAGAGCCTTAAGTTCAACGTCGGTTTTTTTATAATTTTTCTATGGTTTTTTTTATGATTTTCTATGATTTTTCTATGATAATCTATGGTTTTTCTATAATAGTCAGCTCTCTGTCAGGTGCCAAGTTAGACGCCTGGCATAGCCTTGGGAGTTTATATTTTTTTTTTCCTTCAATCAACATTGGATGCCTAATCAAAATTATCTATAATACTCTTGATGGAGTTTTCAAATGTTACACATGAAAAGCAATTGTCAATGAACCATCAATGTCGTCCACACATCTGAGATAGACTCCCAAAGAGCAACAGTTTACTAAAATTAAATAAATGGAAAAGGATAACAAGCATCCTATAGAAACCAACATTTGAAATAGCATTATATAGCAACAAGATTTGAAATTAATCACTTGTGTAGATAATCAAACATACACCGTAAAAATTCTTATACACAAAAGCCAATCTAACTGCCTAAATTTCTATCGATATTAATGTATGCTATATTATCACATGGGTTTACAATCAATTCTGAAACAACTCAGCAGCCTTGCTTGGCACCCGCAATCACATCAAACTGAATCTCTAAACACTGCTAGTAAACTAGAGCCATATACCACCAACGCCATATGTGAATCCTAAACTAGCCAATTTCCTGCTGACAATCTCTTTCAATTCAACCTCCCATGGAAACCTACCCTCCTTTTGTTTGGAGAAAACCTAAAATGTAGGAGGAGAAAAAGAAAGCCATGGTTATTTATGCAATAAAATATTAATTTGAAAAAACTAGACATAAATGTAGAAACAAATCTAAAAACTATATAGAAATGTAGAAATAATAGAAACTTTAGGAAAACATAGAAAAATCATAGAAAACTGTATAAAACCATATAAAATCCTAACCTAAAATATTATAGGAAACTGTATAAAACCATAGAAAAACCATAGCTAATTATAGAAAAATCATAGACAATCATAGAAAAATCATAGACAATTATAGAAAACCATAAAAAAACCATAGATAAATTATAGAAAACTATAGAAAAACCATGGACAAACTATAGACAAACAATCGAAAAACATAGAGAACAATATTAAATCGTGGAAACATAGAAAATCACAAAGAAATCATAGAGAAATTATAAAAAGATATATCATATAATATTTGATGAAGGAGAAGAAACTGACTTGTGCGACTTGATAGTGGGCTTCAACGAGATTGTGAACTTGGATAGAGATCGTGATGTGCGACGGCATCATGGACCAACAACGCAACACTTTCGCTTGGATCTGCAGTAATGGACGACAGAGATCTCCACAGACCAACGACAATGCTAACTGGATCTACGGCGATGTATGATGACTTCCTCCCTTCTTTTTCAAAATACAAGGGTAATATTGATGTAAAAGATTATAAAATTTGACTATTATTGACTTTTAGACTATTTTTATATAATTTATTAAAATATAATATTTTTAAAAAACCCTAATAAAATTAGGTTAATGGTGTAAAAAACCCGGCTTTCCACTTGCAAGAGGTCCAGATTTGTGCTTTCCAAATTATAAGCTTTTGGGCTTTTCTTCCTTGGGCTAACCTTAGATGGACAGGGACCAAAAAAAATTATTTGGCTACTTTTTAATTGAAATTCACGTTAATTGAACATTGGGTGCCACATTGCACAAATATTACAATTATAATTGCTATTGAAATTAGAATCTATAAATTAATATGATGAACAATGAAAATCATCAAACTGGACACTAAGGTGTTTGTTTGTTGACATCATCCAAGAAAGCTGTGAGATTAGACTCAACTTTCAAACTAGCTTCATCTCCCATGGTCCTCTCAGACAATTTCCTTAACCTAATGCTCATCTGGGTGTCCTCCATTGCCCTCCTTACACATTCCTCAACATCTTTAACCCCAAAACCATTCAATTTCACACCAATTTTCCACACTTTGACAATGTAGCTACAGTTCACAAACTGATCACCAGCAACAGGGTAGCAAAGAAGCCTCTTTTGGCACTGAATGGCCTCCATTGTTGAGTTCCACCCACAATGTGTAAGATAACACCCTACTGCCTTGTGTTTCAGAACCTCCATTTGCGGAGCCCAATACACCAGTTTCCCTCTAGCTTGCTTTGAAACCCTCTCCAAGTACCCAAGTGGCAACCCTGCACGCCATGAATCACCAAGCACCCAGAGGAATGGCTTTCCCAAAGCTTCAAGTGCCAAAGCCAAGCTCTTCACTTTCCCTTCTCCAATTGGACTAACCCAACTCCCAAACGAAATGTAAATCACTGATGAGACTGCCTGTTGCTTGTCTAGCCACTCTAAGCAACTCACATCTTCTTCCCAAAAGCTTGGGTTGTTAGTGTTATTTATTGCATACAGAGGACCAATTGGGAGTATAAGTGGATGATCATGGTCATGATCATCATCTTCATCTTTGGAGCTCTTAAGTGGTAACTGCTTTTGTTGTTCATGATCAATATCGATGTATTCCTCTGGGAAGGAGTTCACGAGGACCCATTTAAGACTTCTGCATCTAGACAAAGTTCTGGTCCAAAACTTGAATCTTCCTTTTCTTGAAGCAAGAGTGCCTATTAACCATGGAAGCTCTTCAGTGGATAGTTTGGGTTGGCTAGGCTGAATGGTTATTGCACCCACATGGTGTGGAAGTCCTGCCAATCATCATTAACAACATGGTCTTGACCAAAATTTTGAATACAATATAGAATTATTTTTACAATAGTTATTATTATTATAGTTATTGTTATATTGTGTATGTGTTGCTACTAGATCCTGTACACCTCGAGCAATCACATATATATTATTTGTGATTCCACCCTATATATATTACGCAGGAAACATGGGGTCCACCTTATACTTATATATATTCTTTGTTGGTTAATTAATTGGTCAACAAGTACTTGATAATACTAAATTATTTAAACATGTAATGTAAGATTATGTTCCGTCATAGTTGAGACTTCCCATGTGAGGGTTCTTCCCAACTTATTAATTACGTTCAGAGTCAGTTCTGGGGTAGTTAATTGACAATTAAAATCAAGAAGTACTGACTAAACATGAATTAATAAGTGACCACCAACGACACAGTCTGTTCTATCACAATTATCGTTGTATTTTATGATTAACATGTTTGAACATCAGCGTCTGACAAATAATTTGAAGTTTATATAATAATAACAATAATTTCTCTAGTTCTGAATTCGATAGGTAGGTATAAATTAACAGAGAAAGAAAAAAAAAATTGAATAGGCAATGGAGGTGTTATAGTGATATCATTCTTAGTAGTTGACCGAAGGCTCATAAAGATGAAACATGTTGTTTATGTGAAACAGACAAACTCATGATCTTGTTGCCTCCCATGGATAACCATTACAATTTATGCTTTCTAGAAATGGGTTTTGTATAATAATGGCCATTGACATGAAATATATATATACATATATATATATATATATATATATATGTTCACAAGCAAAGGTTTTGGATATTTGGCTTAGCTTAAAATGAATCTCACCAGTTGACCCAACAGCTTTGCTTCCTTACGAACGTGTGTGCAAATATATAATTTGTCTTTTTTTTTTTTTTTTGTTGAATATGTATGTGTGTGTGTGTATGATTTGTCTTAGTAATCAAAACATTGGGCGCCCTTGGTAATTAATTGATAAGCAACATGCAACATAATTTTGCGAAGTCAACAAATTTTAAAATTACATGTTTTTAATCCATGTAATATTCAGGAAATTAATAAATTCATCGTTAACTAGAGACGAAAAAAAAAAAAAAACATATCATGGTTTTAGTAAAAAATGAAAAACTAACCTGTGTCAGAAATGATGCCTGTGCGGACCATGCCTGGTATGGATGAGATAAGTCGGTAAGTAGCAAGCATGGCAGGCCAAAATCCTGCTGCCGGAATCCCACGCCGGTTGGCTACTCCGATGGCCCAAGAAGCCAGCAAATCGACGACCATACACACAACTTCACCTTCTTCCTCAACCTCACCCACAAGCCTCTCCAAATGGCCTGGCATGTTGTTCTCCATGGCTGCTTCAATGGCAAAGAAGTCTTGTGGTTTTTGCTCATCCGCACCGTCCGGTATCGGCATGCAGAGAATGTTGCAGTCCATCCTGGACATAACTTGTCGGTGGACGGCCTCCTGAGTGACCATCACCGGCTGAAATCCTCTAGTGAGGAAGGTGGTGGCAAGCTTTAGCATGGGAGTGACATGTCCTTGTGCCGGATATGGAACCAGGATGATAATCTTGGACCTCTTTTTGGAGTATTTCATGCTGTTTCCCTTTATCTCTCAAAGTTAGCTCACTGGGGTGTTTGATGCATATATTCAAGCTTGTCAAAGAGATTCAAGCTTGCCATAGAGTACCAAAATTTATAGGGAGAGACAAATTGAGTCAACACCAAGCATGTGCTTCATATACATATAAATAACTTCAACCTCACTAATAACTAATGAGTACTTTTTTTACACAGAAAAACAATAAAAAAAAGTAAAGTAAAACAAAATCTACAACAAAAATCTTTATAAGTAATACGTAACAGCCTATATTGATTAAAAATATAAAAAAGTTGTCACATAGATAATTACGTAATAGAGTAATATCGTATTTACACCCTCTGTTTTGTCATTCACTTCCAAAAAGATCAACCTTAATTTAACTTTTTCACTGGCAAATGAATGAATCACTCTTATTTATTGTTCCGATGTCCTACTCGTTTTCCACTGGAAATTTGTCTGTGAGTTAGGCTTGTTCTCACCCACATTAATTTATATATAAATGATTTGATAAAGATAAGGGCAGTATGACAACTGGCACGTGACTTTAATTGAAACGTTAAAAATTAGCACACGTTTTTGCCTTATTGCTACAGACTATTAACCAATCACTTAGTATTGACTGCGGGTTTGATATGAACCGAATTCACATGTTTGTCTCTATGACTTTTTACTTGTCCCATCTAATTTTAATTCGACATTTTAGTATTTTTTTTTTCATTTAAATTACATATCAAATTATAATCGAACAAATAAAAGAACATGAAGGGTGATTAATAATTCCACCTTTTTTTTTTTTGGTGAATGATTAATAATTCCACGTTGAACTAATATAAAGGTCAATTTGTATTTTCTAACTTGGAGCCTGAGTATAAAAAAGGATAAAAATATATCTTATAGCGGTCAAAAAACTACTTTCTCGGTACACATAAAAAGGATTAATGAGGTGTCAATATTTTTTTTTGAGATAAGAATAAATTCAGAGCCATTTAGATGAAATACCATGCTACAAGAGATGATTTGGTTTAACCCTTCTAACCCGTTTGATTGATTTTTACGGAGATTAAAAGGAAGAACAGAGAGATTTCATCACAAAATACCAACAAATTCACTTTACCACTAAAATCTCTGATTACCTGAGGACTGGGCCATCAATGCTGGGTCCTAACAAAAAATTGACCACAACAATGTGTATTCCATCAAACTAGCCAAGCTAATAGGTTTTTTTTTTTCTCCTTCCTTTTGCGCTTTCCACTTTTAATTCTGTTCATTGGATCGGTAGTTTAGATAATTAGATACCTGAAGCAATGGAAGTTTCTCCAACTTTTCTCTTTTTCTACATATATGTAACGCACTTATAGCCTATATATATAGCTAGCTTAAAGGTATGGAGATATGTAAGGATTTTAATCCATATAGTAATAGAAAAGTTTAATCATAAAAATTATCAAAGCATGCAATCCTATATGGAAGCACCAAGGCTAATTGATGTATATAGGCGACACGAGGATCCCATTGAAAAGAGACAGCTGAAATTATTTTTTAAAAATATATATATTTAATATCAAACCTACCATTTCATGGTGGTAAAATCAAAATAAATTTTCCAATTCAGTAAACAAAAAGGCCGAAATTAGAATCGCAGTATATATGTCAATGGGATTCCATTCACACATTGTATTTTCTTGTTGCCCAAAAAGCATATAATTGATGATCGTGACATTATAAAGAGAGGCACGCTCCAACCCCCACAATGGAATTAAAGCCCCAAAATTAGCGCCATATGCCGCGTTGCATATGATATATGCCCACTTGGAAAGTGAAATTGAAAGGGAGTGCATGGAACTTGAGCAAAAAATGCCAATTCATAGTGGCTCTCTCCGCCTAACCTTGTACCTTATTTTATTATTTTCATATGCCCTTTTTTTCTTTTTTTTTTTTCTTTTTGTATGGCCTTTTGTTATTTTTATATATAAGCATTAGCCTTAAGGAACAGCCACAGAACAAATCGATAATAGGAACCGCCCATGTCATATTCTTTGCTGTCATAAAGCAATGTAAACACAGATCGAAATCAATTAAGTACACGACACTTGCACACAATATCACTTCCAATAATGCCACGTGATTTTGACAAGTGATTGCAATTCTATGCAAAGCATTGCGTATTTTTGATCAACTAGAAGATAAGAAGAGTGTACCAGTACTAGTACAGGCTGCGCTAAGGGACGTCCTTTGTCACCAACCTCCCACCATTAATCAGATAGAGCCAGGTCGATTTTTTTTTTTTTGCAAAATAACAACTTGTTTGATGAAAAATATAATCGAGACCAAATATATACATATATATATATATATATATATATATATACAAATTTAAAAAGTCTTTTATTTTAAATTTTTTATATTTATTATTTTAATTTTTATCTTAACATAAAATAAATATTTTTGAAATAAATCTATTACGATATAAATATATTATATATATATATAATCGAGGTTACATATATATATATATTGTTATAGTGGTTTTAATAGGCCCAACTATTTGAGGCCCCTGTGAGATCATTATAAAAGGAAAAATGCTTATGTGATTCAATTTCTAAACTGCAATCCGACCTGTGACAACCACCCACAAGCAGGCGTACAGCTCAGCTCCCACGATCATAGGGCTTGACAAGAAAATTGCTCCTGTATTAACCAGTTGCACAATGACCGTTTATCTGCCGCAGTTACAAGACAACCAAAAGACCTTACGTCATATATGCACTTCTTATTTTACCCCAATTCTACTCATCTTTTTTTTTTTTTTTATCGATATCATACTGTATTTAAAATTATTTGACTCTTTTTGTTATTTCAAATTCCTAAAGACACCCCCATTAATTATTTGGACCAGTGTAAGATAGCTACTTTATTAAAACATATATGTACCATTCAAATTCAGCATGGAATAAAATTGTGGCCTTAAATTAAAGCACAATAATTTAATGACAAGTAGAGAATAATTTTGGATAGCGCATGTGCGTTAAAACTTTCTATTTATAAAGATATTTGCTTTGGTGTACATCATGTTCACTGTCAACAATGTCTATACCTTTCATTATTATTATTACTATTGAAATTATAGGTGTGTATCTAGAACTTTGGAAAAGAAGCAATGATGCATACATATATTTTTTTCTCCTAAAGATGTTGCAATATGTTCTTAACAAAAGAGAGAGAGGAATGTTAATTTGCTGCTCAAATCTTCAACATCTCTGTGTGCACTCATTATAAATATTCCTTAATATATTATCCCATATATTCTCCATGCTTAAAAATGTGTCTACACTTGAATAGTTGGTCTTCAGCCACACAGGATATACAGCACATATCAAGTACGTGTGAGATAATTCATGAAGCAACATTCCTTAATTTGTTGGACAGGACTACCCTCTCCGAGTACATATTCGATCAGAAACTTAGATTACATGTCCTCCGGTTGAAATTTGATAAATTATGATGAGCCACCATGCATGACATTAACTTGATAGTAAAATGAGGTCTTATATATGGACAACTGGCTTAGCCCCCAATTTTTTTTTATTTTTTTTATAAATTAAAAGAGATCTATTAGTGAAAGTCATTAATCTAAAAAATTATTAAGAATTAAGGTTTATTATTATCTAATTTTTATAATATTTTCAGAGTTTTAGATATTAAATTTAAACCTCCATCAGTTATTTATAATTGATAAATTAAATATATTGAGATATAAATAGAATTTATTAAGATTAAAATCTATAATTTTAAATCTGTAAGAGTTAAAATAGTTTTTTTCCTGCTGAACTACATCCTTGTGTGTAACTAACTTAGCCAGTAGCAAAAACAATGTGTATTTATATATAGTCAGTTTTGAGGAAAAGAACAAACCGATTGCAGAATTTGAGGTAGAGAAAGCGTATTGGAATTGCATAAAACTTCGGGAAAATGATAAACAATCAAATCTATCACGTACGTACCATAATGCGAGTTGTCTTTGTCGCTGTATCCTTAAAAAAGGCAACTAAGAAGAAACTCACGGAACACACACGTGATTTTCATTGAAGTATTTTTTATGGTGCAGGGCCTAAAACGCTTCTCTGTAAAGTGCCATGGAATCTCGTATAGTTTAAGTTTGTTAATAATACAATTATATGGCAACCAAAAAAGACAGAAAAAGAAAGAAAAAACAGCAGTTTTTGATACGAATTAGAGGGGACTTTGCATGAGTTTGCTTGGCACATGAAGTTGGAGTCGTTTCTTGTGGTGGATTTTTTGAGAGCCTTTTTATTTGTCGTTTTCCTCTACTTTTAAATATTATTGTTATTGGAAAATCAATCTATTATGTCCGTTATGTTTTTTCTTTGTGTATAGAAATAAATTAAAGCCCAAGAAAAATGAGATTCAGATTAAACATCGTGGGCTTGGTCATATAGACTCGAAGAGCTTGGGTATGGGTATACAGTTCCTTCTGCAGTGCAACCAGAACTTACATGGCCGCAACAAAATCCAAGCCCAATGTGAAATATACAAATTAGTAACAATTTACCAACAATATTAACTAAACGGATAAAGATTTATCAAACTTATTTCCTAAGTATCAATTTCTGCTCCATTGAGATTATATTATATAATATTTTATTAATATTTATACCTATATATGATATGATATTAACAGAGCAGAGTTGATATTCTGAAAATACCGTTTTTTCCAACCGGTGGAATACTACAAGTATAATAATACTAACTTCAGACTTAATCTGAGCCATTGACTCAAATTGAATAGTACCAATGATCGTTACTCTCCCTCAGCACCCTAGATTAAAACCTGAAAGCTGCCTTGATCCCTGTGCCACCCCCATCAATCTTGATTTACGGTTTATTTCCTCTTTGGCTCATCTCCTAGGTTTCTGTTTTTTTTTTTGTCTTGTTCTCACACCGAGAATGGTGATGTGGGTCTGAGAACTAATATATTTGTACGCGAGGGTATCAACTGTTATTTTTTCCTTGTTGTTTCTGTGTGGTTGCCTTGGTCATTGTCCTTTGTTCTCAGTGTTGATTTCTTCCTGGTTTTATTTGTGTGTTTGTGTTGGCTTAAGTTTCAACAATTTCTCATATGACTGTAAAACTATTCGATAAGCCTAACATTATTAATAATGCATCTATAATATAACTCACTCTCTTGGAATCTTGATTCTTTTTTCTTTTGTTTTCAAAAGAAAATGAAGGAGGTGAAGAAGAAGCTTCCTACTTGTTATAAAAGTGATGATTCCTCTAAGATCTAAACATCCATATATTGTTTTAAATTCTTTAGGAGGAGTTAGGAGTTCTGGTAATCCCCTAACCTCTAATTTAGGTCTTACGATTTTTCTCACCAACTTCCCGTTTTAGACGATAAAAGAATTCAACAAAGAATGCACAACTAATATCAGGCTAATTTAATACCATAGACAACGATTGAAATGGGAAAACCGAAAAAAAATGTAGAAGATAAACAATGCAGGCAGCAGCACAAGCCTTTTTTAAGCTGTTTCACACCAGATAATCAAATGCATGTCTTTTTTATATAGAAGACTTTGCTATGCCTTTATTAGGTGTTTGATTTGGTACAAACATAAACATCATGTTGACCCTCAACTACTTTCATTTTTAGCTCTTGTCTGAATCTGAAGAGCAAGTAATAACCAGTGCAGGTGCTTTTTGAGGAAACTTAATTGGACCCTATTTGGCTGCCTATTTTCATGTGTGAAAGCAAAGGAAAATTCAAGAATCAAAGGCCTTTCAGATCAGAATTCAACTTAAG
This sequence comes from Rhamnella rubrinervis, assembly GCA_007844105.2. NCBI lineage: Eukaryota > Viridiplantae > Streptophyta > Magnoliopsida > Rosales > Rhamnaceae > Rhamnella > Rhamnella rubrinervis. Next base: position 16,882,115 of record CM017582.2, on the reverse strand, counting down.
CACACCATTTGCAACGTCGTTATTTATGAGAAATAGACCTATACAAAATGTATACAGCCTTCAATTTCAATTCTTCAGACTTCAATGCAGCGTTTTTTCACATGCCTTCATGCTTTCTAATATTACCCCACCAGAATCCAAAAATGAAAAACTTTTTCCAGAAGTCCTAGAATATATGCAAAATAGCATATATTACAAAAGATAATTGCCATGCCAAGCGTGTTGTTTTATAAAGCATAATCAAGGGCAGTAACAAAGCATTTCTATAACTTAAGTACCACTTAAGTCCGACAAGAAAATGGCCTTATTAACAATATTGTTGACAATCTATCAATCTCCATCTACCTCTTTATTATAACTTAATATACATATTAAATTTACTTTTGAATAATTTAAACTTTTGAAAGCAATGATAATCTAATATAATATTAGAGTCTCGAAATTTTGAACATATAAATTCAAGTCTTACTATTTACATTTAGGTCTTATTACTGTCACATTACCATCCATTAAAAAAAATAACACCTGTAAAGACCAAAATAACTTATAAGTGAGGGGAATATTGAGAATCTTTCTATCTCCCCATATTAAAAAGAACTTGTAAGTGCCAAAATGGCTTACATTAAAGGGAAATCTATCTATCTCACTTTTATCTCTACATCAAGAGTTTAAACTTTTGAGAATATTGGTGATTTAATAAATATTTATAACCATTATGGCAGTATAATTCACATGCTTTACTACACATACAGAACCAACAAAATAATAATAATAATTTTTTTTTTAAAAAAAAGTCAATATTAAAAGCATCTCTAGAGTGGCAAAGGTGGTTAGCAATGTTAAATTTTGATATTGATATTCAGTTTTTACACTCTAATAAAAATGCTACAAAAATACATTGTTTGTGTCAAATTTGGCAAAAGAGTAAAAGATATTGTCATTTAAAAAATCCTTACAAATTAAAGAGATTCACTCTTTGAGCCCACCTCTTAAAGTATTTAAATACGCTTTTAAATCAAATATATATAATTAATTTTGAATTGATATTTTAACTAATATTAAAATCAATATACCAATATTAAAATTTAAATCGACAATACTATTATATCATTTTCACATGCTCTTACATTGTAAATTAGTAACTGAAAATACAGATTGGTGAAATAATTTTAGATGACCTTGAAAGGACCAAAGAGAAGAAGCCAAACCGCACCCACGAACGTTAACGAAATAGCTGTCATTGATTGATTTGGTTACATTTTAATAAATAAATAAATTCTGATAAACGAAATAATTCTTTGAGTACACGTTACAAACAAGAACAAGAAAATAATATAATTTTGAGATGATTTTGACGTCTTCTAAAAAAATAATAATAATAAAGATTTTTCTTTGAAAGACACTCCCTAACAACCAGGTTAAATTTTTTCTGAGGGGAGAAAAATCAAAAAGCTTGATAAAAGAATATTGCGTAAATTTTATTTTAAATAAACTTCAAGTTAGGAATCTTATTCCTTTACACTCTCTGGATTGATAGAATATGTGAAAAAAGAAAGAAAATAATTGATATTTTCTTATTTAGACTGTTAAAAAATTGTGAAAATTAAAGGAAAACTAAAAATTAAGGGGTGAGTTTTTTTTCCCATTTCATTTACATTCAAAATTAAGAGAAAAATATGAGAAAAGAAAAGAATTGAATGAAACTTTTTAATAGTATTAATATTATATGAAAAAAAGTTTATAGGAAGGTATTTTTTTAACTATATAAATTGTATTAATTAATTTTATTTTATTTTATTTTCTTTATATTAACTAATGGTTCAAATAATAATAATTATAAATATTTTTTTTTCTTTCTTTTTCTTTACTTTATTTTTCTTATCATATTTTCTTTTCTCTAATTCAATCCAAAAAATTTTCTTAACCGCACTAGAAATTTATGCCGGGCGAAACTGATGCTATTTGGACGAAGTATAACTCTGCACAGAATTTCATTTGATCAATCACATTCCAATTTCTTCTTCGAATATTTTCAGTTCTCCCCTATCACATCATTTTTTTTGCCACGTGTTCGATTGTAATTGAAGGATAAAATCCTCTCACACAGTTAAAATAAATTATGTATTTATATAAATGATTTGCGTGGAAAAATTTTGGTCTCTTATTAGTGACGACTTGGTCGGCATTAATAACAAAAATAAAAATTGCTTACATATAGCATTGTAAATATCAGATGATAGCGTTCTATGCACAAAGTTTTTTCTGACTAATAATCTTAATCATTAGATTGATTAATCCTAACAATTAATAGGAGCTCCTCCTTCATATATAGCATTTTTTTTTTTTTGGTAAATCATGTATGATGGCATGTGTCGAAATCAAGTAGGTTGACAATTGACTTCTCCAAAATTAAATACCACGCGTGTAGTTAGTATTTATGCTTTTTGCGATAATTTTATAAAACATCTTTATTAATATTTGAAGATAAAATGAAAAATTTATTTAAATCGTAGAATTATTGTTCTTCATTTTGATTTTTCCATGTATAAATAATAATAAAATATTATAAAATTAATTAATGTCCATAAAAATAAAAATATTATAAAATCAATTAATAGAGCATAGAAACTTGTATTAATTAAAATCTAAATAAAAGTGAGTTTTCTAGAAGATTTATTTTAGATATAAAGTTGACTCAATTTTCGAATAACTCTTTAAAATAATTTTAATAATATAATGGAGAGTATTTATGCGTTTGCAATTTTATAAAACACTTTATTATTTTCTCAAAATGAAAAATCGTGAATAATTATTTTATGTATAAATAATAATATCAATTATAAAGTTCATGTCCATATGAGGATGTGGCCTAGTAAAAGCTTTATCACATTCGCTAGTTAATCTTACTTAAAGTGGAATTTACAAACTCCGCAAAAAATCTTATCCACTAATTCCCAAAAAAATTATAATGTTCATGTCCAAATTTGTTTCACTGTTGGTTTAAAAAATGAATGTCAATTCTTGATTTTGTTAACCTAATAATTTTGGCATATATGCATTTAGGGATGTGCATCGGTTATGGTTGATTTCAGTCGGTATCCATTTTTTGACCGAAATTGGCAGCTAGTCGATTTTATAAACGAAACTTTTTTTTTCATCAGTATAACAAACCCTAACCGATCAGTTGGTTTTTCGATCGATATGGTTGATTTTTCAGTTTTGAGCTTAATTGTTGGGCCAGTTAAAATTTAATCTAAAATATAAATTTGGACTTAAAAAAAAAGTTAAAATGTGACCTAAATTATATTTCGAACTGCATTTCAACCTATATTTTAGGCCAAAAATCCATTTGATTTTAGACTATCCTAATTTAATTATAAGAATTCAATCCAAACCACTACTTTCCTACATACATATAATAATCCATTTCAAACTAAAATTCATGCATAAAATAAAATGCAATTGTATCTATTGTCTAAAGATAATCAGCTATAAAAAAAAAGCCAATGCCACTTAACTGCTTCTAATCTTGCAACCTCGCACGAACAATTTAAAAAAATAATAACAATAAAACACCTAAATATATGTATATTGTTATACACATATATTACATAATCTTTTTATTTTAAAAATTTATATATTGAAGAATAAAAGAGTTTTTTTACCTTGTTCTTGTTCAATTTGCTCATTCAAGTGTTATATTTAATCGGTGTCACTAATAATGTAAGATTCACTTATATTTAAAAAAGTAATAAAAGAAAAAAACACAAAATAAAATATTAAAATCACATATAATAAGATATTATATATATATATATATGTATATATATACTATAAGTATTTGATGTAAAAAAAATATAAACTAAATGATAAATTTAAAAAAAACTACCATTTTCAACATCTTGACATATATCAAAGCCCTCGTCATACACAAGGATATCCAATAAAATAGAATTTGATTCAATCCAATTTTGAAAACATACCAATGCTTCCATCATTTTTGGAGTTAAAGGCTTCTATATGGATCTAAAATTCACCCTCTGATGCTAAAAGTCGATACCGAAGCAATTATAGAGAATGGAATAGCAAAAATATCCCTAGCAATAAAAGATAAAGTCTTATATTTATTCTCATTTCATCTCCACCAATCCAACACATTAAAATATGAATTATTCAAATCATCATCTGACTCTAATAAATAACTATCAATCTCACTTTTATTATGAGAGCTACTTAAAATTTGCTTCCTCATAAAATTTCACATATAACCCTTTTAGCTTGCAATACCACCATGGTCACTAGAAGAAGTTAGTTGAACTTGAAGATTGGCTTGAGAGCTAGGAGAAGAAATTGAATTGCTATAGAACTCATGCAACTTATTTAGTGTATTCTTTCACTTCTCTCACAACTACTCTAGGGTGCTTTCACCATATAAGTCATTAATAACATGTTCAATGAAAGAAAATTTGAATTAGGAATTAAGAACTTGAGCAGCAAATAACAACACATTAATTTTCTCAATTGATTCCCAATATTTATTAAGCTTCATCTTCATACTCCAAGTCATATCATTTAACAACTTATTCTCATTCATTGTTCTCTCCATCAATGTCTCATCTATCTTTACAAATTCACTAAAAATAAGTCAAAAGACACATTCAATGAGGAACTAAATAAAAGTGTCACCTAATAAAAAATCTTCAAAAATTGAACAAATACACGAGCATTTTCTCAATTTTAATGATGAGTTGTAGAAGTATAATCTTTAAAAGAATCTACATAGTCTTCATTCTCCTCCTCCAATCTATTAAAAACATTTTGAAACTTGCAAGCGGACTCCAATATTTGGTAAGTGGAATTCAACCTTGTAGGTATATCCAAACACAAAAGTTTCTTGCACTCTATCTTCTCCTTTTCAATATAAGTTATAAACTTTTTTAACATAGAAAGAGAAGATCTCACATATTTCATTGCTCTCTGAATTAGTTAAGTTGAGTTATTTTGCTCATTCAATCCATCCATCACTATCAAATTAATAATATGACTACAACAACTCAATAAAAAAACTCACTATCTAAAACACATTCTTTTTTCCAACCTTTCAACCTCCTCTTCAATTGAGCCATCACATAATTTTTTTTTGTTACATTTTCTATAGTAATAGTAAAAACCTTCTCAATACATTATTCAATCAAACAACAATCGTCAATAAACCTTCCTATTGTATCCCCCTATGATTGACAATTTGACAAATATTCAATATGCTCTTTTGAAGCTTGCAATCATCATCAATAAAGTAAGTGGTGTCCATGTGTCCGTAGTAAGGCTAACCATAGTGCTATTTTTTATTATAAAATAACTCTTGAAGTTCTTCTTTTCCTCCAATTAGAGTTGATACATATCTTTTGCAATGATTCTTTGAGTTGGTGGATCAAACTTTGGACTTATTTCCCTTTACAAAAGTAAATGGTAACTCATCCTTAATTATCATTTTAGTAAGTGCGGCTCTACATGCTCCTTTACTAAATGTCTGCTAATAAAGATCGACACATCCATTATCCTTTTTACCTTTAAAACTAAAAACCTTTTGGTTATGATCCTCAAAATTTCTCATATATAATTTACATGTACTCAAGTGATGCAACCTATTAGTTCCATTCTTTTTTGTGTCACTTGTATAAGCCTTCCACAATAATTGCAACAAGATTTATGCTCCCCTTCTACTTCTATCTTTGTGAAATGCTCTTGAACCTCTGAAACTTGCCTAGGTCTCTTTTCCTTAATGTTTGTGGTGGTGGTGGTGGTAGTAAAATGTAGTATTTCAGATTCTTTAGGAAAAGAAAGAACCAATGGTAGTAGTGGTAGCAGTAGTCCACTAGATACACACGTAGTGGGGTAAGGTGGTAAGCCAAAATTTAATATGAGAGTCGAGGTAGAAGAAATAGAGGCAGATACATTTGGAGCATTTGAAGCATTTAATTAATCATTATCAATATTCATTTATAATGTCAAATTCAATCCAAAATAACAAAAAAATCAATCAAACTATCAACCATTTCATATCAAGTAAGCAATATTACTACATCAACATATACATATATGTAGTACGTAATTAAGAAATTTATTAGTAAATTAATTAACTTAGAGAATTCAAATAATTTAAATCTTTAGAGAAGAAACACACATAGTAACATAAACTTAGAGAAGCAAATAAATAGAGAATAAGTCATGATATAGTTAATATAATTATTAGTACTTAGAAACAAGATCATATCAATGTACAATGACTTATCTAAGTTATATACGTAGCTATCATTAACATAAATGGATAACTATTATAATTATACAAAATGTTATCAAAGACTATTTTTTATGCTAACAATTGTCAAAACCTTTCATTTTATTGAAGGAATTGATATTGATGTTGCTATTAAAAGTGGAACCATAATGGCTAGAATTCCCAATGGTGCGATTGGAAATGCAGCTTCATGTGCTGAAATGGCTATATTTTTTACATTAGGCCTTCTCTAAAAGCAAGTGTGTTTATTTTGGTATTTTTTTATTTCTAAGATGGTAGTACCATTATGATTTTATATTTTTAAAGGTGTTGTATTACAAAAATCAGCTTTCATGTGAACTAGTGAATTATACAACCAATTCATAGGCAATTTTACAATCTTTCAACATTGTTCTTATTGTACCATTTCCTACAATTTTTTACTTTTTCTCCATTCAAAATGTGAGACAAACTCATCCCTTTCCCAGGTAAATAGTTTGACCTGCTGAGCCAAGGCGAAGGATTTCTCCAACATTTTTTCTTTTTCCTTTATATGAAGGCACATTTCATCTAGGCTTACCTTATACATGCAAATATGTATGTTCTTGGATTATGTTTTCACCACATTATAAGTTACATGCACTAGGTTATCATTATTGTTCAGTCACAGTGACTAAGTGATGTAAGATTTTCTTTCATGAAGATCTTAGGAATAAGGCATCCTATAGTATTTCAAAATATGGATCTGCCCAATATAGAATCAGACTATTTAATACTTCAATTGTATAATAAATTGTATTTCCCTAAATAGAATCACTAAATCAGACTATTTTTTCATCGAAAAAAAATCTAAAATTTCCTAAAATCAGCCTTAATTCAATAAATTAACTAAATTTATAGATAATTCTATTAATTAATTAAACTTGTATATATGAAATGGAAAAAGAAGGCATTAGAGTGGCTAACCTTAAAAGAGCGGTGGGTGAGAGTGACAAAAAGCTTGCAACTGGTGAAAATGGAGAGCCAATGACTGCAAAATCGACAATGGGGGATAGTAAACCAGGTTGATTGGTGAGGATGACAGCGATATTTCATCAAGATGCAAAGAAGAGGGTGATAGCATGAGACAGAGAGGAGTGGAGAGGAAGATCGATCTTTACACAATTCAGACATTGTTAGTAAGTTTTATTTAAATTTTAACTTTATTTATTTTATTTTAATAAATTTGATAATTTATTTTATTATTTATTTAAATTATAATTTAAAAATTATAAATAAAATAATTAAAAATATATTAAATTTATTACTTGGTCAGTTTCGATTACAATTGATTTTGAAAATTCATCATTAAAACCTACCGAGTTTTTATCCTCGATGTTTGTTGACCAGCTGACTAATAGACAATCACTAAAAATGTCAGTTCCACATCGATCAATTGGTTGGTTTTCATGGTTACACGTTAACCTGCACACCCCATATACATGACTAAAATAAGTAAATTTTATTAAATCTAAAAAATCATTAAATGAGTGACCATCGATTCTTGATTTCATTAACCTAATAATTTTGGCTTATGTACATGATCAAAATAAGTAAATTTTATTGAAACTAAAAAATCATTAGTTTTTAGGGTTATTGGTAACAATGCCCTGAACTTTGTATAAAGTAGTTAATTGCTCTTTAAATTCTGAAATTGGAATCAATACCCCTAAATTTTAAAAACAGTTACAAATTACCCCTTAACTCGTAAATGCAATGTATTTTTATCTTAAATACAATATTTTAAAAATATTCAAAAATATTTTTTTTACATGAATAATTTAAACTAATTTATTTTTCATATATTATCATCTACCTCAACTCTTAATATAAATAAAAAGTTCATCTAACTAACTAAAAATATATTATATTTATCAATAAAAGATCAATTCTCAACTATTTTGAAAATTCATGGAGTATTGATATCAATTTCAAAATTTGATAACTCACTATTTTATGCAAAGTTAGGGGATTTTGATACCAATAATACTAAATTTTATTTAAAAACTTATTTTTATAAAAAATATTATATACATAAAGTTAAAATTTACAGCTCAGCAATTTACACATATTAAATCATAATATAAAACATTGTAATATATTGAAGACACGTGTTGAGATTTGAGTGGAGCATCATGCCATGTGAACATATACAAGCCCTCACTTAATTAGAATGTGTTAAAGGTTTAATGCCAATAAATTCTTAGACTATGTGATGTTAAAAGAGGCTTTAATTAATTAATTTTACCAAAAACAATTATAATAAATACGTTTAGTATAGAATCTCATAAGAAAAAAAATATATGTATTGGAAATATAATTGGAAGCTACCTGTGGCAGCTGAATGGTGATAAGAAACTTGAAGTGGAAACAAAAGAAAGATTAGTACAGACAAGGAATAAGATTAACAAAGTGGAAACAAAAGAAAGATTAGTACAGACAAGGAATAAGATTAACAAAGTGGAAACAAAAGAAAAAAATTATCGCAGCCGCAAGAGTTTCATTCAGTTGGTAAGGGGAGGTGCTCTGTATCTTAGTCCAGCAATATTCAATTTCTATGGAGAGCATTTTAGGAATTTAATAACTTTTAAATGCACAAGATCAATTTGGGATGTACATAAAATTGTCCGTGAATGAACTAATTAAGGAGCATATTAATAGATCCATACACTATAACTGTTATAAAAGGAGAAAAGAAAATAGTACAGGAAAGGAATAAGAGTAAGATAGCTTAAAGGTGTCAAACCAATCTCGTTATTTGATTTGGAAAATGCTATTATTTTGCTATGGCTGACCCAATTAAGATTGACACTTATATAACTGACTCAGCTATAAAATCAATTTCAAGAACAGATTCATGGAGATAGGAATGCAATATTTTTTACTATAGTTGACCCAGTTATTATTGACACGTATAATTGAGTTAACCAAACGATTAACATCGAAAACATATTATTCACCAAAAAAAAAACATCGAGAACATATTCAATGGAGATATGAATTAGTACTTATGTGCTATTTTTTTCTTCTTTTTTTTTGTTGATAAAATGCTATTTAAGTGGAATGGAAGTTTGAAAGACTTCATATCATGTGGCATGGAATCTCCTCAATTGACAATGAGATCAAAAAATAATTTCCTTAATTTATGTTTTATTACAAATTTAATTATTTTTATAAACAAAAAAAAAAAAGTCTACTATATAAGAATTATTAAGTTAGAAAATATAATCTATTTATTATTTTATTTGTATAGTACGTTGGAGTTCAAAATAGCATCAGACCCTTTCATAGTTTTCCCTTTTCGAATTTTACTCTTCGCAACTCTTATGTTCGAAGCAAAATATTATCTAATTAAATCATAAATTACAAATGCCTAGAAAAGCTGTATTGCTAGTTCCCAGGACAATCCACATCAATGTAATGAAAGTCAAGGATATGCGACAATGACATAACACCCCAAATAATCAACACGTTTATCAAGCAGAGTCTCATGAAATCATCTTTCTTTGCCTTCAATTACATATGAAAATGACTTATAAACCCTAGTATGATCGTCCCTCATTGGTTGTCCACATATTCCATTATCAAGAAGTCCACAGCTTCTTATATCAATTTCTCTTGAAATATTGCTAATTTGTCTGACATAGATCTATATATTGTTAATAGATTATTGATATTTAATAAAATTAAATATATTTAAAGTATTATATAGAATTTTTTATAACTCAAAGTTTAACTCACATATTGGCGTGAGTTCTAAAAATAAAGAGGTTCATCAATTAACAACATAAAAACATTTTAAAAAAAAAATCTAAATATGAATAATATTTAATTAAAAAAATAAATAAAGAAACAGTAGATGTCACCTTTATGACTATCACTTTATTTTTTGTAAATAAAAAACATTAATATAGATTTTTCTCCTTACAACTACATAGAATCTAAAGCAATGGACTTATATTTTTAATAGATTTTTTATTTAATATTTTAAATAAAATTAAGTATATATAAAATAATAATAAAATTTATTAAAATTTAAATTATAATTTTTATAAATAAAATATAATGAAACGGTCTAATTTTTTTTATCAGATTACATCCAAATATTTTTTTTAATAAATAAAAAAAAATTTTATCAATTTAATATTTTATTAATAGAAATATGTTTATTTTATTAATAGGGGTATGCTTATGCATGTCTTTTTTATTTAAAATAAGAATTTTAATACGCGTTGTCTCCAATTTCAAAAAAAAAAAAAAAAATGAAACGCGTGTTGCAGACCTGCCTTAAAAGCCACCTGAAACCAGTCGATGCCTTCCAAGAAACAACCACTACACCCAGACCGTCATACCTTCTTCTTTATATATCTCCGAATTCCTTATTCTTCCATATATCATTACCATCTCCTTCTTTTTCTTCTTCAGCCAGCTTTGAGTTTTCCTGTATCACCCTTACGTCCCTGTGCTTGACTGTAATTTTTCTGAATAGCTTTGTATATCAAAGATGAGTTCAAGTCAGCCTTCAGGTAATTAAACCCATCTGATCCAATCTTCAGCTTTTCTTTTTCTTTTTGTTTTACGAGGAGATAAGTTAATGGATTGTTTTGTTTTTGTATTATACGGGATCAAATCGTTCTTGGGTTGTCGTCGTTTTTGGAGAATTAATTTTAGTCCCACCATATTTCATCTGAATATTTTCTTAGTTAGTCTCCATGTTCCTCATATTGTTCTCAACTTTTAGAAATTAATTCAGCATGTATCTAGGTAGTAGGTTTATGAGTATGAATAGAAAGTAGATGGGGGAACTAGGAGTCCTCGGATGTGTTCTTTAGCTCTGTAATTTGGTGCTAAAGATTCCAATTTTTTATCAGCTTTAATAATTCTTTTTTAAGAAAAAAAACCAAGATCATATATAGGAAATAATGATAATTAGAATAATAGTAGTAGAATATATAATTCTGTTAAGAAAACATGGATCTTATGCGTTGCTTAAGGTTCAGGGGATGATTTTAATATAGAATTGGAAGTGACGTGCATAAAGTTTCTAGCAAAAACGTACCAAGAAATGTAATTTGGGTAATAGACTAATAGGGTTGGTGAACTAATTAAAACTAGCTGGTGGTAGGAGAAGATATTGATTATTTGTTATAATAGCTTTAATATTTTTTTCGAAAATTAATTAAAGTAGTTTGATTTTTGTTGCCTGTTTGGCTGATGGAATTTGAAAATCATTGCAGCAGCATACCCTCCACCTTCCACCGCACCGACAGGTCCATATGTGGTTCCACCGCCGGCAGGCTACCCCACAAGAGACTCGTCTCAAAACCCTCAATCTGTCCCTATTGAAACCAAGTCCAAGGGTGATGGCTTCTGGAAAGGATGGTAATTTATTAACCTAATTATTTAATTAATTTCCATATGTCTCTCTTAATAATTCTTCTTCATCAATTTTTAATTTAATTTAATTTATGATCATTATGATCAATGACTTTATTTATTTCTTAATATTATTTCCTTTTTTTAATTGCTTGTCTTGTTTACTCTGCAGCTGTGCGGCTCTGTGTTGCTGTTGCATGTTGGATGCCTGCTTTTGAGGAATCCAGATTAATCCATTATTCAGCTTTTTTTTTTTGGTTGGGTTTATTAATCTTATTTGATTGAATTTCTTTGTATTAATGTGAATAAGGGACGGAGGGTGTTTATTGAAACACCGACTGTGTTTTTAGTAGTGGTTGATTGGATAGTATGAGTGTTATGTATATGCATGATCTTTTTGATTCATGCTTTTATAGGATTTTCATTATTATTTTTGTATTACCTTTTAATAATCGAATATAGTTCTCTTCCTCACAAATATAGACAATGTCTTTGTTATTTCTTTGTCTTCATAAGGTCGTTTTACTATTCCCTTTATGGGGCTTTTAAAAAATAAAAAATAAAACTTGTTTTAGAAACGGGAAACTTTATTATAATTGAATTTAATATTCTAATAAAGAAAATAAATAAATATTTATTGGACAACGTACGTTGGGGAATAAAAATATAGTTGAGTTGAATGTATATATACAAAAGGTTTTTCGACCCTATTTTCCAACATTGATATGACATTAGTCTTCTAGTTGATAAAATAATATACCTAATAAATGATTTATTAGTAAACTCTAAATGAAAGTTGGTAGTTAATTGCAAATTAATTGGAAAACTTCTTAATATCATTGTAAACAAACTAAATTCCAAACGAATAGTTTTAAAAACAAACATACTTTTATTGAATTTTTAAAACAAACAAACCAAAAAAAAGAAGCATTGACAAAGGGCTTGGGTTATCATCCATTTATTCATCCATGTGAAAATAAATAAAAATATCTTGAATCAGAATTGTTCTTTACTTAATTAATGAACATAATTAAAATAGATTTTTAGGCGGATCTAAGTTTCATTGTTATTATTTTTATAAGTAAGAAATTGTTGTAATCACTTTGACATAATTTGTGGGTTTAGGAGAATATGAAGCTGTAAATAAAGAAGCAAAAGAATAGTGGACCCATTTTTAGGATGTGATTCCAAGTTATATATATATAAATGGATAAGGATAAGAGTAGACACGTTTTAAAGCTACCTCTTTATTGGAAATTGGAATATGTCCACCACCCACTGTGGCCTATTTTGTGATTCAAACCGTCTTTGAATTTATTTTTATGTTGTGTTTGACTATGTCTTGTATTTAAGATTTATTTATATTATTTAATAATATTGGAAAATTATTATGATATTAATAAATAAAATACTAAAAGAAGAAGTACGTCACCTAAAATATCTACATACAACCAATAGTATAATAAAATATGGATATGCAATCAATAATATATATGGACAATTAGCCAGGTGCTATTATTTCGACGTGTATTAAAATTGTCCAATTGTTATGATATTATTAGATACGTGTTCAAGTGATATGATACTAATAGTTGTGTATAGTCAATGTTGTACATATGGTCAGGGCAGAGTTGATATTTATTTTTATTTTTTTTATTATTTAAAATTGAGAATATCTTTAATCGCCTATGATTGACAGAACAAATCAATAGTAGTGCATTTTTTAAAATTTTATTAGAAGATATGGTTATGTTAGTCCTCTAACTTTATAATTTTTTTATAATTATATAAAAGTTAAAAGAGTAAATTTACTTCTTTAATAATTCTCCTCCGCTTGACGTTTAATAATTCTCCATCCATATGATATTTAGAGCCCGTTTGGAACTGTTTTTTTTTTAATGAAAAAGTATTTTTTTCATAAAAAAAGCAGTTTGAAACATATTTGATAAAAAAATTATAAAGCACTTTTTTTTTTTATATATAAAGCACTTTAAGTGCACTTTTTTAGAAACACATGATAGGTACTTTTTTAAAAAAGTGTTTTTTTCAAAAACTGAAATATTTTTAAAGCACTTTTTTATAGTTTTCCACCAAATACAAACTGTTTTATTATTAAAATACTTTTTAACTAAAGTGCTTAAAAAAACATTATTTACATGCGTGTAAGTAAGATTAAGACATCCGAAGTTTTAATAGAGGCTTATTAAAACTTAAATTGTCACTCTTATAAGCTAGTATAAAAGCTCGACTGGCATTCTTATTGTTAGGCCACACCCGGGTGCTCAATAGAAAGGTGGTTATTTACTAGGAAGGGTGAAAAATCTATTATAATACCTCCAAATCAATTTGTTCAATATTAAAAATATATATATATAAGAGAGAGTTTTAATAATTACAAATAAATTTATAATTATATTCAAAAAATTTTATTTTCTTCTTAACATACAAAACAACACACGAGATTTCTGATTAAAAAAAAAATAACATGTGAAAATATAATTCATCTATTTTTTCACCTCCCCAACTCCTTCCCATCCTCGTCTATCCTTCCTATCAAAAATAGTCTAATATAAACCAAATCAAGGGACAGAAATCATTTGCAAAATTGTAGCAAAACAAAAATAAATGAAAAAGGGTCAAAAAGTTCATTTAGGTTGTGTTTGATAACACAACTATTTTTTATTTTTATTTTTATTTTTTTTTTCTTGAGTCATGTATAATTTGATTAGTTTAGATGTTGGTTTAAGTTTGTTAAATATTAATTAGATTACTTAATTAAATAAAAATATAAAAATAAAAACAGAAAATGAAAACACTTTTTCATTTTTAGTTTTGTATTTTTCATTTTCCTTTACATTTTAGTCTAATCAATATTTAACAAACTCTAACCAATCTCTAAACTAATAAAATTACATATAATATAAGAGAAAAAAATTTAAAATAAAAATAAAAAATAGCTGTGTTATCAAATTAGCCTTTAATTTAGGAATTTTAATTTAATTACAAAACGGACAAAATATTTCAAAAGGCTCGGGCTCATGTTTTTTATTATAAGACCCAGTCCAAAACTCAACTTGTGGGCTTGACCCAACGTTTAACAATGCTGTTCTTAAGGAAATAAGAATGTACTTATATAGACATTTCGGTGCCTATAATTGATCTTAATTATTCAACTCATTGATTATTTCTCTGTTTCCGAGGGCGTTAATTTTACATTTAATTTAAAAATAAAACTTGCAAAACGAAACTGAATATGTTCGATAATTGAATACAAATTAAAAAAACTACCACGAAGAGTTTTACGAACATTCATATTTTTTTTATGTATAAAACCCAATAAATAAATACGTATATACTAAATATTTGTTTGACCCAACGTTTAACAATGCTGTGCCTAATAATCGGCCCTGTGGCTTAAAGAGAGCCCATAACAATAGGCCCACAGGCCACAACTCCAACATCAGACAGAGCTAGGGTTTCCGCTTTCCACCCCTATATAAAAACCATCACTAGGAATTGGGGTTCTACTCTGGAAAGACGGGAGGGACTTGGGAGAGCAACGCACTCAGAAATCAACAACAATGGTGAAGTTCCTGAAGCAGAACAAGGCCGTTATTGTGCTTCAAGGCCGCTACGCCGGTCGCAAGGCGGTTATCGTCCGCACCTTCGACGATGGTACCCGTGATCGTCCCTACGGCCACTGTTTGGTCGCAGGGATAAGCAAGTACCCCAGCAAGGTCATCCGCAAGGACTCGGCGAAGAAGACGGCTAAGAAATCCAGGGTGAAGGCCTTCGTCAAACTCGTCAACTACCAGCACATCATGCCCACGAGGTACACCCTCGATGTGGATCTCAAGGATGTCGTCTCCCTCGATGTTCTTCAATCCAAGGACAAGAAGGTCACCGCTTTGAAGGAGGCCAAGAAGCGCTTGGAGGAGCGGTTTAAGACCGGCAAGAACAGGTGGTTCTTCACCAAGCTCAGGTTCTGAGGCGCCGGAAAAAAGATTGAATCTTTTATCGTTTTTGAGTCGCTAAGAAATGTGTTATGTCTTTGATTTCTTTTTTCAAAAAGATTTTGATTGAAATACTTTAGTGTGTTATGGAATTTAGACGCTATAATTCTGTTATCTTTAATTAGATTTGCCATTTTTATCGATGGGTTTATGTTAGATTAATCGTCTATGGGCTAAATATTCTTATTTATTCATTACATTTGCTGGTTACTTTTATGAGTTTAACATATCTATCAATTTAGCTTTCTAATATGTATTTACTTGTGACCTCTGCTTAGTTGTTGGGTTATTAATTTTTTTCAATATATGGTCTTTTGTGGTTTGAAGAAATCGCATTTCTGTGATGTAGTGATGTGATTAGTGGTCTCTGAGTAAAATGTTTGCTATTTTTTTCCCTATTGTCTCTGACTTTAGACGATACATGACATGATAAATTGGTTATTAATCTTAGTTGGTGCTTCTTTCATACCATGCATTTATCTATAAAACAAACGGGAAATTTTTCAATGCGAGTTATCGGAATTTCAACTTCATGAAGGGTTATATAGATGTCAGTGTTTTGTTTTCTCTTTTTGGGTTCAGTTACTTGTGCTGTCGGTATGATCATTTTGTGAGCTTCTTTATATCAACTAGTACTATTATAATAGATTATAAAGTTTGTGTCTTTATGCAGCTATTTTGTTTTTCCTTTAATGTAAAATTTACTCTTTTAGTGGTTTATTATTCCATTGCACTTACTAATATTTAGTGGTTCAATTATTTGCTTAGATATGTTCATCCATTGGTTGATTTATATGACTGTTTATGGAATTTAGTGTGCTAGATGCTAATTGTTTTCCCATTTTCTTTTCTGACATTGTTTTCGTTCTCTGTGTGCAACGGTGAATATGAATGGAGGTCTTGTTTTTTGTGAAGTCCTAGGAGTATTAGATGAAAGAGCTCTTAAAGAGTCTTAAGTTATTATTAGGTTAAGGAAATGCGGGAAATGCTTTTTTGTGTTAAATTGTACATTTTCAGTTGCTTACATATGCCACATTTAATATAGGCTTTTGTAGGAGTTTGCACTGTATTTTCTTTAAAACCCAACTTCACCTGAAAGATCGCTGTATTTTCTTTAAGAAAAACCCAACTTTAATACAAAGATCTTCATCCTATGCTCTTATTATAATTGAGTTCATTTGGTAAATTGCTCTTATTAATTGAGTTCATTTGTTAAAATATTTTACATTGTAAAGATGTTCTGTACTTTGAAAATTCAGTTTTTTTTTTGTCGATTTTGTTGGTTAGATTTTGTTATTGGGTTGTTTACATGTGTTTTTATTTGTCTTGTGAAATCAATACCTTGTTTATTTAGGTGGTACATGTTTTTGTTCTTATGCCTCCTTGTCTCTCCTCATGCATGTCTAGCAGATTGTGTTGCTCCTGATCCTGATGTCCGATGGCTCATTGTTTGTGTTGGTTGAACTTCCTAAGGCATTTAGTTATTAGCTGTTAGTGTGCTTTTCTGTGGTCTTAATTGGTTGGTGATTTGTGAAATTTTTGTTTAGCACGATTAATCACTTTTGCGATCTTAAGCAAAATGCTTGATGGTTTATAAATTGAGCGAGTTAGAGTGATACTTGGGCAATTTTCAGTTTTATTATAGTTCCAACAGAACCAAGTTTAACCGAAAACCTTAAAGAAAAGGGGAAATAGAGATTTGAGAGTAAGAATAGTAACCTGATTTTAAATAGCTTCTCACTCAGACCTTTTCAAGAATCTTTTGGTGGATATACCTTGAAACAAGTTGGTATTGAGGTAATGCATGTATCTTTTGCTTGGATTCACTTTTTTCTTGCAATTTGCATCCGTCTTTAGGCCACGGTTTTATGGCCTTCTTGAGATGTACATTGCTTCTCTCAAGCTACCAAAACCTGTTAGGTTTTTCTGTCCCAAAAAAGGAAAAAAAGTTTGTGCTTTTCTATATATATATATATATATATATATAAGGAAAAAAAAAGCCAAAAAAAGAAATCCTCTAAGGATTTGATAGAAATCCTATATGAAATAGGCAAATATGAAGCAAGACCATATATTAGAAAAGTAGCAACAATAATGCAAAGCTTATCAATGAAGTTCTACCAAAATTGCTTACTAATTTATGCAGCTTTAATAGGATTTATTCATCTTTTACTAGGGAATATTAAATTGTCAGAAAAACACATCATCTTATCAATTAGTTGATAAATAATTGTCATTGATTTCTTTTTAGGGTTCATTTATTAATATATATTAATTTGTAAATAATAAAATGATGCCACGTCGTCATCGGGAAATAAAATTGGGAAACATTTTAGTACGTGTAGCATTTTCCTGTGAATTAATGATGCAAATTTCATATTTATAATATTTGTATTTATGTATTTTGTTTCACATTTGATAGTCCAATACTAGAGGCCCCAATTAGATTTTCATGTGGAGGGTTTGGCTTTTTATTTCTTTTCTTTTTCTTTTTTTTTCAATTCTTTTTAATGTATTTCTAATTTTAATAATGAAAACGAAAGTGGAATGAAAATGTTATTGCATCTACTCCTTCGTCTTTTTATTATTTCTATTAGAATTTTTTACAACTATGTATAAAGTTGTGAATTATTCTCTAAATTATGACATTAATATTTTTAAATTTTAAAAACAATTGTATACTTTATAAACACAATATATTCTCTTTTTTTGTAATGTTAAAAGCCGATGTAGATGGCAATAAATGAAAATAAACTAATTTGAATCATTAATATGAAAAATAATATTGAATGGTTAAAAATTATTTATTTAAAGTTCGCAATAGATAATTTTTAAAATTAAAAATATTGATGTGAATTTCATAGTTTATATAGATCATCAACTTTGTGCATAATTAAAGGGTATTAATGCAAGGCAACAAACCTTTTTATTATCATATCATTTTTAAATTTGGAAAAGTACCGATTACACTTAGGAATAAATCAGCACATCTCTAGTGGGTAACCTAACATCAAACCATATTTCTCACTTTCTTTGAAAGATATCACAGCAACTAAACAAAGACATGAATATTGTTATTGATTTTCCTTCAAATCTATTTCATTATTACTATTATTATTTGATTTCTCACTTCTTTTCTTCTATTTTAGTCTCATATTTGAATTTTCTTACACGTTTTGTTTTTTTTGATGAAGTTCTTACTTGTTTTGTTTTGTGAGTATATTTTGGATAACAAATAGACAAAAATAGAAACACACATTCTAGACAATATGTTCCATATTTCTCGAAACTCCCTTCAATTCATTAACAATAAGAACATAAACTCATTTTTGTTAATATTTGTCAAAGCTGTACGACAAAATATATAGCAAATGCGACAATATTATATATATATATATATATATATATTGTACCTAATACCAAAAAAATAATAATAATAAACATTATGATGATGAAGCCAATGATGAAAGGAGTAGATGAGAAGAAGCGAAGGAGCAATAACATAATCATCATTTTCAACATGATAAAATATTTGAAATTATTGACTTGAAAGACTTAGACATCTCATTTTTTAAATATCCCCAAACACCAAGAGGTTCCAACACATAGTGTCAAACCCACACTCCTCCTAAATTTTCTCAGGGCTGCATCCCAAGCATCCAAAGATATGATGTAATTCCCACATGTATTTATTTAAATCATTATCTGATTAAATTTAATTAATTTTAATCCTCCTTTAATCATTATCTAATCAAATTTAATTAATTTTAATCCTCCTTTTCCCCCTTAATTCCCATGAAACGGGCTTAAACGGAAACGGGGAAGGCGAAAGAAGTACAAATTAGCTTTTATTAGATTCTCATAATGTTTTATTTATTTATTGAGAAAATACAAAAGAAAATATTTAACGGTTTCTAATCTTGAAAGTTAACAATTTCTTCATAGATTGAATGTCGCCGTTAAAAATGAGACGGAGAGGATACGATCTCCTATCATATCGTTTTCTCTACAGGTCTACTAGAAAGTTTGATAACTTTCTGTCTCCTACTTTCTCTCTCCTGTAATTTTCTTCCTTGTTTTTCTCTCTCTCCAAACAGTCCCACTCTTCTCTTCTGACACACATCTCTGCAACTCACTGAACAACCTGTGCTTGTCTTTCTCTATCGTATTTTGTCCATTTTCCCGCAAAAGCTTCCCCACTTTCGATTCTCTCTAATCGATCATGCTTCAGAGCTGTGTCGCACAATCTCCATTGAATTGTAGTGCCAAACCTATCCCTAACTCTCCTCTTCTTCCATGAAGACAAAGCGCGCTGACCGAGAGCTTGGCGGTGGTGAATCGTCATCCGGTGAAGATCCCTCCAATAAGAGGTCCAACTCCGGTCGGAATTTCCCGGGCGAAGCCACAGTGTCCGGTGAGAAGACGATGGAAGATCAAGATCATGACGATGAGCTGGTCGTTGAGGGCGAGTCGACTGGTCTGAGACTGCTGGGACTTCTGCTGCAATGCGCCGAGTCCGTAGCCATGGACAATCTGGACAACGCCAGCGACCTCCTCCCGGAGATCGCCGAACTATCGTCTCCGTTTGGCTCGTCGCCGGAGAGAGTTGGCGCGTACTTTGCACACGCGCTGCAGGCGCGCGTGATCAGCTCGTGCTTGGGCACATACTCACCTTTAACCATGAAAACCCTAACCGTCTGTGTGTCGCAGCGGATCTTCAACGCTTTGCAAGCATACAATTCGATCAGTCCGTTGGTCAAGTTCTCTCACTTCACAGCCAACCAAGCGATTTTCCAAGCTTTGGACGGTGAGGAGTGCATCCACGTCATCGACTTGGACATAATGCAAGGCCTTCAATGGCCGGGATTGTTCCACATCCTCGCTTCCAGGTCCAAGAAAATTCGCTCCATGAGGGTGACCGGATTCGGATCATCGTCGGAGCTGTTGGAGTCGACCGGACGGAGACTCGCCGACTTCGCGAGTTCACTCGGCCTCCCATTCGAGTTCCACCCGCTGGAGGGCAAAATCGGAAGCATAACCGACCTGAGTCAACTCGGTGTGAGAGCGGGCGAGGCTACGGTGGTGCACTGGATGCACCATTGTTTGTACGACGTGACAGGGAGCGATTTAGGGACGCTGAAACTGTTGACCATGTTGAGACCTAAGCTGATCACGATCGTCGAACAGGATTTGAGCCATGGAGGCAACTTTTTGGGTCGGTTCGTGGAGGCCTTGCATTACTACAGCGCGTTGTTTGACGCGCTGGGGGATGGCTTGGGTATTGACAGCCCAGAGAGGCATATGGTGGAGCAGCAGTTGTTCGGGTGCGAGATTAGAAACATCGTGGCCGTTGGTGGACCCAAGAGGACAGGTGAAGTCAAGGTGGAGAGGTGGGGCGATGAGTTGAAGCGGTTCGGGTTCCAACCCGTTTCTCTTGGCGGTAACCCGGCAGCCCAGGCCAGCTTGTTGCTTGGGATGTTTCCTTGGAAAGGGTACACTTTGGTGGAGGAAAATGGGTGCTTGAAATTGGGTTGGAAGGATCTTTCTTTGCTCACGGCATCGGCTTGGCAGCCGTCCGATTAAGATTCTTTTTTCATTTTATTATTATTAATTTTTAATTCGATATTCTCAATAGTTTTATAATTTTAGTCGATAAAATCGATCCATTGAAATTTGTTCATGGGATGGATCATCCGGCTGGGACTCAGTATCAAGGGCAGGGTGAGGCAATAGGTCCCACAAGAAACAAAGGGCTCAAAAGAAAAATAAAAATTTGTAGAACATTCTCGTTTCTTAATTTTCTTTTTTTCAAGATTTTTTATTTTTAGAATAGTTTGCTTTGTTATGTTGATAATTCTTTCAAGCAAAAATATGTTGTTTTTGGTATTTTATATATATATATATATATTTTGTAAGAGAAAATGAAAATTGTAAAAAAGACCCTCTATTTTTTGAAGTGGCTCATTGGATCTATAAAATATTGCTGAAATCAAGTGAGAATCATTGGATTTTTTTAATGTGTTTCACTCGTTTGCTTCAAATATAATTATTCAATGTGTTTTTTGCTTCAAATATAATTATTCAATGTGTTTCTTTTATCTTAGTAGGTACCCTGAAGCTTGAGTAATTTTAAGGCGACACAATCAATCAATCACAAAAAAAAAAAAAAAAGAAGAGGAACTTTGGTAAACCAGAATCTGAAATCTGAAAAAAAAAAAAAAAAAGTGCCCTTTTCTAAAAATTATGGTTTTCCTTTTAAACTTGGTTATATATTTCCCATGGAAATTTGATTTAATCTATATATATATATATATATATATATTATATGTATTGATGTGTGTATTTCAATTCAAGATAAAACTTCAATTCATTAATTATATTTTGAGTATATACACAAACATATATGAGTGGGTAATGTTCTTAATCACTGTTGGAATTACAGAGACAGCTAAAGCTGTGAAATGAGAGATTAGGATGATAAATTGATAAAATAAAAAAGTCAACGTAAAAGGCATTTTCAGTGCCTTTTAAATAAAAAATAATTTTATTATAGTAATTATTAATTTAGAAATTAAACTTTTTTTTATTTGAGATGGCATAAATATTTTAATTTTAATTCGGATTTATAAAATTTGAATTCTAATTTTTATAGGTAAGTGTAAAAGTATTACAATTAATTTTTGCATGAGATAATATGTGTTAATTTTATATGTAACTATCATTATATCTTCCTTCTTATTCATAACGACTAATAAGTGATAAAACTAGAAACTTGGCAACTTTAGCAAATATAATATATTTTAGGTTAGCAACTCGGCATTAAAGATTTTTCTTCAGCGCTTTTTTTTTTTCTTTCTTTTTCCTCTTATCCAAACACATCGCTTAACGAAAAATGGGGCCTTAATTCTACTTTTGATTATGAAGAATTTATTTGTCCTCCTGTTATTGCCTCGCTTTCAAAGATAATAAAGTTGTTGTTCACTCTAGACCTAGAATTTTTTACCTAGTTTTTATCTTTTGTAGTCTTTTATCCCCAGTTTTACCAAAAGTAAAGATATATATTGATGCCATAGCCCATGGTGGCGTTCATTACGTTTTTTTAACCATATTTTGTAGAAATTAAAATTTTAACTTATATTTTATTTAATATTTAATATTTTTATCAAAATATCTCTTATCATATTAAATACAACCAACTCATTTAATGAGGTCTTTCAGCCACTTTAAAGGCAATTTAATTACTGAAACACAAATACATACCATAAAAAAAGAAAAAAAACATGATTCATCAAGCTGTGAATGCAATCAATGATCTCTTGATCTACAACATTTACGTTTTCTTCAACAAAGTTATCAAAAAGCTTTTGTAAGTTAATTGATATTGGGTTTTTTTTTTTTTTTTTTTTTGTAGATTTTGGGGTTTCATGCATTGTCCCAGGTGGTGGTGGCCCCACCACCACCTGTATATTATATTTTTGTGTTTATAGTAATTTTTTGTTTTACTTCTTTATTTAAATTTATCATTTTATTTTATATTACTTATTTTAATCTCAGGTAGGTTCAATAGAATCCAATCAAAAAGTTGACAGAAATAATTTATAGTGAAAGAAAGTTGAATTGAAGAGAAAAAAATATATTCACAAAAGAAAATAAATTGAATTAATTTGAAAAAAATATTAATTAACAAAAAACGATTGAAAAATAAATAGAGAAAAGGGTAAAAAAATTTTAAAAAGTTTTTTTTAAATTGAAACTGAAACAATATGGCCAGAAAATGGGTGCGTGCGCCCCTTCCCCGGCGGCGTGTCCCCCCTCCCCCTCCCCACCCCGGCTAGCCCAACCCCAACCTCCCCACATCCCCCTCCGATTTCCCCGCCCCACGCCAATGCCCTCCAACCGCCCATCAGGCGCCTTGATCCCCAGGACCCCGATCCCAGACCACGCACCCACCCCACCCCCAATGCCCATCAAAGCAGCCCCACCCGACCCCCTCCCCCCCTACCCCAGCCCCAGATTGAGTGTGCACCCCACTACCCAGAACCCATCATTCCTCCCCCTTTGAGCGCCTCCCTTCCCCGACTCCTTAGTCCCCACGACAAACCCAGCCCCATGGCACCAAGAACCCCAACCCGACAAAGAACCCCACTTTGTCCCACACCATTTCCCATGTGCACTTTTTTTCTTAATCACCGACCCCCCCCCCCCGCCCCCACCCCAGATTGGTGTGCCCACCCACTACCCGAACCCATCATTCCTCATCCCCACCTTTGAGGCGTCTCCCTCCCCGACTCCCTTAGTCCCCACCCTGACAAACCCAGCCCCACCATGGCACCAAGAACACCCCCAACCCGACAAATGAACCCCACTTTGTCCCACACCATTTCCCATGTGCACTTTTTTCTTAATCAGCGCCTTGTTCCCCACCCATCCCAGCCACCCCGCACCCCTCACCCCCCCCATCAAGCACCCCTCCCCCCTCCCTCCCGCCCACACCCCGACTACCCCCGAACCCATCATTCCTCACCCCTCCGACCTTTGAGAGCGTCTCCCCTCCCCCGACTCCCTTAGTCCCCACCCTGACAAACCCATCCCCACCACGGCACCAAGAACACCCCCCCAACCCTACAAACGAACCCCACTTTGTCCCACATCATTTCCATGTGCACTTTTTTTCTTAAATTATAAAAATAAATAAGTCAAAATACACACAATTACCAAAAAACATTCTTTAAATCATTTCTTCCAACAAAACTCATTAGAAATTCAAAATCCACATTTATTCAATCCACTTAAACATTTCTTCAAACACCTACATTATGTTCTAACATAAAAACTCTATAAACTATACAAGGATTCCAAGTCATTTTCCCATATTCACAACCAATTGCATTCTTTAAGAAAAAGTTTACAAATTAATTAATAATAACCCAATCAACAAATTACAAATTAATAAGAAAATGAACTTATCTCAAAATGAAGGCTTCAATAACAACCAAGAAGAAGAAAAAGAAGTACAAGAACAATCAAGAAGAAGAAAAAGAAGTACAAGAACAATCAAGAAGAAGAAGAACAGTAACAAGGTGCTTGTCGGTGTTGGTGTGGTCGGTGTTGGAGGGGATCAGTGCAAGTTGGAGAGGAATGTGGCTAGTGGCCACCAATGGTCAAAACCTCAATTTTCTTCAATTCAAATTTTGAGGGTATTAAGGTAATTTTGTGCTATAATTTTAATTCCTAGCAAAGTGCTTCTTCTTATTAATTGATGTTGGGCTTGCTATGCAATAAAAAAATCCATATATATTTTTTGTTAGATGGGAAAATACAACAATATTTACTATTGGGATATGCCAAGAAGAAGAGTCATGCTTGTTTTTTTTTTTGTTAAATGAAGAGTCATGCTTGTTGAAAAGCAGATTTTGTTAATAGAAATAATTATGAAACATTGTTATGTGAACTTTGAGTCAACCCAACTGAGTTAACTCGCCTCATGCATTAGTGATACATGGTTGTAGTTTGTAGAAGATAGAAATTATTGGAGTGAGGCCAGAAACTAAGCCAACAGTTCAATGTTCCATGTTCACCTACTCTTTTTATTTATTTTTTGTGTTAATTAATTAATTTAAATCATTATTTGTTCTGATGGGAACCTACCATTTTATTAAAATGCAGTGGTCCAAAATTGTTAACATTTTATTTAATTTTTTTCCCCAACAGAAAGAAAACTTCCAAAATGGTGGCCCAAACTCAAAAAAATTAGGTGCATCGCTAAATAGAGGCAGGCAGGGAAAAGCTTCTATTATTATTATTATTATTATTATTATTGAGCTGTTGCTTTAATTACAACTTTATTCTTACCGCATGGGATTGGATAATTGAATTAACATTTCCATATTCCATAGTTTTTAAGCAATTATATTTTAGAAGCTATCCTTCTATTGCTGTCTATGAGCAAGATTATGGTAGTTTTGTTCTTGTTTTTTCTTTTGTAAATTTACAGGGTTTTTTTGAGGTTAATACAACCCTCTCTATTTACTAGCAGAAACTCTTTCTATTGATCATCATATTAACCAAACAAAAAAAAAAAAACCAACTATAAAAAGTATTATTTTTATTTATTTGTTTACTTAATGACGTAAATATATTATTGCATTAATATTTGTATAAAACCCTTACATGGGTATAGTTTTTATTTTATAATTTATAAAAAGTTTAAACTTTTAATTTTTAATTGGATATTTTAACTTATTTTAATTTTTATGTAATAATTATTTAAACTTTATAAAGGCAAACAAAACTACTAATTTTGTTGACGTATCATTTCGTTTCCAATAAATAAAATGTATTAAGAAAGTTTCATATAAAATAAAATTCATGATTTAAATTTAAGTTGTATTAATTATAGTTATTTATTATAATTTTGGGAGATTATAAATTGCTTACATGGTAGTCTAGTTGTATCTTAACCATTCATTGAATTATATACGCCTGTAAATAGTTGGGACTTTTTTTTATTAAATCAACCAAATCTGAATAACAAGTTCCAATATTGTTCATAATTTATTAAATAATTTTTTTTTGTTATTGTTAAGTACAAAAATAAATTTCAAATTATTTATAAATAATATTTATTAATGGTGTATCTCAATTTCCTTAGATCTAGCTCATATAAACTTACTTCTATTTGAAAATTATGCCTTTATCACTATTGGGCAGAGTTAATTACAATTTACATTGTTTCAGACACTGTGTAATGGAGGGATATAAGCTTCAGCATATAATCATAATAAAAATTTTAAATTTTAAGTTTTTTTATGGTTATGGAAATGGAAATATAAGAGTTGTTTTGATTATGCTAGTTTCAACAGTAAAATTTTATAATTATAATATAATTTTTAAATTTTAAGTTTTTTTTATGGTTATGGAAATGGAAATATGAGAGTTGTTTTGATTATGGCTCGACTTTAAAATTTTGTATTAAATGCATAAGTAAATTTTGCATTAAATGCAAAAGTTATTAGTATAAAAAAAACCATAAACCATACATAAAGTAATAAGTCGTCTTTTAAATTTTGAAATTGATATTAGTATCCTATGAACTTTAAAAATAGTTAATAATTGCCCCTTATTGATGAAAATAATATATTTTTAGCTATTCAGATATATTTTTCTTCATGTTAAAGGATTAATATTATTTAATATCATTTATGTAAAATAAATTATTTTGAGTCATTTAAAAGAAATAAAAATAGTTTTTAAGATTTCATTAAAATAGGCTCATATATCATAGTTAATATATAAAATAATATAATATATATCATATAAAAAATTATTTTGAGTCATCATGTTTATATAAAAAATATATTCTTTGATCTTAAAATTAATTTGTGTATAAAAAACTGCGTTTCTGTATTAGATGGCAATTTGCATTTGCTTTTAAAATTTAAGAGTATTTGTATTAATTTCAAAATTTAAAGGTTAATTTACTATTTTATAAAAAATTTACAGAGCATTATTACCAATAACCCTTATATTTAGACTCGTTTCATTAGATTATAGTTAGACCTTTCTAAAGTTGGGCTTCAATTTCTAATTTTTTAGCAATCTAAACCATTTAAAAAGAAATTGATGAATTTTGACTAATTTCCTTTTTTGTGGATAAAGGTAACACCATAAGATTATTCAAAATTTTAAGAAATATTAGCTACATTATTACTTATACTATACATAGCCGTGCTTTGGTCCTTGCAATTTTTATTTTGGCACTTTAGTCCATAAACTTTAATTTTTGGTGCATGGTTGGTCCTTAAAGAATTTTTAATCTAATTTTAAACTGTTTTGAGGCATGTAATGAAGTTAGGCTACGGATACGACTAAACAATATTATTATTACAACCAAAACTGAATTAGTCTAATATGATTTATATTGGATAAATATTAATATTGTCACGATCTTCTTCAATGGATCCCTCTTGTTCCTGTTTAGTCCCCTTCGTTTCTAAAGTTGTTTCTATTTCTACTTCTATTTCTTCCTCATTTCCCCCCTTTCTTCCATTTCTGAGTTTTTTTTTTTTCAGTTTCTTAGTATCAATTGGTAACGGTATTCTGCCTAAATAGTATACACAAGTAATAAATAAGAGAATACTAAAGATTCGAGCCATAAAATTTCTCAATTCTGACACAAGGTACTTATTAGATCTAATAGACTTGCTTTGCTGTATCCAGACTAATACCAATCTAACCCATTTCATGAATAAAATGTGACCATTTAACCAACCAACAAAACTACTTATTACAAATAACATCTTATTATTGAATCGAAACATATAAATGTTGACTAGTCTAACTAATATTGAACTTGGTAAAATGAAATGGTTGAATAATTGGAAAATGAAATTATTCAAGAATACACATTGACTGCTAAGATTATGCATTGAATTTTTGTTAGTATATCCATTATAAAAAAAGTGTTTGTGATTGTTCCAGAAGAAATGAAACCAAAGATACGGTAGAGCTAGGACAATAATTCTATACTAAATAATTGACTAGTTATAATATATATATATATATATATATATATATAATCATAGATGAAAAATTTTGTAGATATTTTTATTTTTTCAAGATATGGATATTATCTATCTATTGAAATTAAAAATAGTTATAATTTCTATAATTTTCGTTTTATATTTCTTCGATTTTTTGCAATATTTTTGTTAAAATTTTCATGCTAATTCCTTCACAATTTGGTCAAAATTTCCATGACATTTTTTCATAATTTGCATTGAAATTTCTAAAATATTCATATTAACTATTAAGTACAATATTAGTAATTTTTTTCTCAAATTGTAATTATTATACTTATATACTTACAACTTTTCACATATTGTGTCTGTTTACTGGTGAAGAATATTATATTCATGCAATGCAAGATGAAGATCATGGAGCCAAAGATGCTGGACAAGGAATTAATGTGGTAGGAAAAAATTATACACATAGAGAAAGGGGTACGACACCAATTAGACATCATGAGGATGAATCTTTTTTCTATAAATTTTGAATCAATGAGGGTTGGAGGTGAATATAACCTTATTCAATGAACGGTTATGAAATGTTAGCAAGTAATAATTCATGGATACATTCTCAAACTCAAACATCAAGGAGCAGCAGTTATGCATAGAGCCAATCAATATCATATCTATATCACGATTATAAGTAACAATCACATATAATATCAGATTCATATGGTTGATATATTAATAATTACATACAAAACTATCAAGGAGATGTATTCTTTGATCAATATTTCTCTCAATATACTATTGAAAATGAAAGTACAGAAGAGAGTGAACATTTTCAACCACCAAGAAATTCTATATGATATTGAGTTATATTTAAGTAATTATGTATTTGTATTATTATTCTAATTAATGAATAATTCATCATAAAAAATAGTAACATTTTTGCTACTGTCAATGAGTGCTGTAAGTTTTTTAATTATAAAAAATATAAATTGTGCTAAATAATTTTTTAATTTTTATAGTTAAATTGATAAAGTAATTAATAAATAAAAATATTTTAAAATTTCATTGAAAATTTCCATATTTTGTTATTAATTTTTATAATTTCTTTTAAAGTTTTATTGATATTTCCATCGATATTTTTATATTTTTGACTTTCGATATTTCTGTCGATACCAATATTTTCATCCATGTATTTAATATTATATATTATATCAGTGTATGAGAAAGGAGAACATAATTCAATCAGAGTTTGAACAAATCAAAATAGTATGCTGAATCTCATTTTAAAACTTAAACAATTTTAATCCAATCCAATATGTTGAATCAAATGCGGACCAAAGACTAAATGCAATATAATACTGTCCAATTCAAAACAACAATAAAAAAATAAAATAACAAACCAAATAACCCCACAAGACCTTGCATTTTACAAGTGTATTGCATCCTCCAAAATTGTTAAAAAAAATTATACCAAAAATAGTTTAAGGATCTACATTGCATGAAAAATTAAAGTTTAAAGAACAAATGCAAAAAGCAAAATTTAATAATCAAAGTGCAATTATGTTTATCATTTAGGGACCAACTGGACTAATATCGCATCTGGAGGTATGGCCTAACGAAGTCGATCGAGCCCTCATACTTACTTGTGAGAGTTGTAGTTTGAATTTTGAAAAACTCCTACAACATTACAAAACTGGATCGGCAATAAAGCCCTAACAAAATCTTTTTGGACTAATAATTCTCATATTAAAACACTTTTATTCAAAAATAAATAAAGAAAATTGGACTAATATCCCAAATCTTAATAAAATCAATCAAATTAATACAATACATTTGCTTTAAATTGGATCCAGCTTTTTAAAAAAGAGAAAGTTATTGGTTTTATATTTTTTAAAAGGTCAAACCAAATAAATAAAATTATTATTATATACATAAAAAAAATTTAAATTTTAAATATTAAAAATTATTATATTATTTATTTTGTATTTATTATTATTATTTTATATAAAAATTCAAGTTAAAAACACAGCCAAAGGTCTTCTAATTGATGTGATTCTATATTCAAAACATTTGTACAAAGATTTTTTCAATATATAATTTAGACTAATTTAATAAATTTAAATCCAACTTAATTAGTTTGTAATTATTCTAGTTTATAATGAATTATAAATCTTAAAAACCGAATACTTTTTGGATTTGCCATCGCATTCACACGTACAAAAGTTTTTTTTTTTTTGAAGGAAATTTGACACAAGCTTTTTTTTTTTTTTTTTTTTTTTAAGAACACCCAAGTTTAAAAAAGAAAGAAAAAGAGGACAAAACAAAACTAGTGACTGCCTTAAACGACGCCTCTCCGTGCAGGGGATTCAAAGAGCCAGTCACCCCAGAACAAAATTGCAGAGAAAAAGTAAGAACCTTTTCCTCTTTTCTAATGCTTTTCCGTTGTGTATTAAATTGATATCTAATATTATAGAAATTACGTATATGGGTTATGTGCTGCATGCAAAATTTTCTGGATAGTGAGTAGTGATTGACTGTAATTCTGAAAAAGATTGTGACTTTGTGATAATGGCGTCGTCTGTGGGTTTGGAACCCATATCTGTTTCCCCATGTAAACAAGACCCAGCTTGGAAATACTGTCAGGTTTTTGTTAAAAATGGGGAACAAACAAATGGGGTTAAGGTAGAGTTGAAGAAGTGTATATATTGTGGTAAGATGTTTCAGGGTGGAGGAATTCATAGGCTTAAAGAGCACCTTGCCGGTAGAAAGGGCAATGGTCCGATTTGCGACCAAGCTCCACCTGATGTTCAGCTTCAAATGCAGCAAAGTTTAGATAGTGGAATTGTGGTGAATAGGCGGAGAAAAAATCGTAATATTGTTAACCCGTGTCATAGTCTTTGTGAAATTGAGCACTCATTAGCCAATCAAGAGCAATGCAAATTGACTGGAGTACCAAGTTCAGATTTTTCGGTGAATCGAGAAGCTGATGGGATGAGCAGTTTGAGTGTTGATAGAGGAATGAGGGGAAGAGTTGGAGATTGTTTTGCAGTAGCTAGTCTTGACTCGAGTGGTAATCCAGCTTCTGTTCCTGGTGAGGTAGATGATAAACTTGTCGATAATGGCCAATTGAAACCAATGGGAGTATTTGATTCGAAGTTGGTGGTAACATGTGGAGAGAGAAATTCACTTGTGGCTGATTCTGCTAAGAATGTTACTGAATCAAGTGATAACCCAGCTCCTAAACTTGGTGAAACAGACAATTCCTTTGCTGAACACACTCCACGCGGAATTACAGGTTTTCCCATTTCAAATTTTTTAGTAAATCAAGAGGAAGAAGTTGGGGTAGACAATACAAGTGCCAGTAAAAGAAAGAGGGGAATTCAAGAAATTTGTTCAGCTTCCACAGATGATGGTATGATTAGTTATGATTATGAATTGGAAAGGGTAAACACTAAACAAATTCATATGGCAATAGGGCGGTTTTTGTATGAAATTGGGGCACCTTTAGATGTGGTGAAGGATTCAGTTTATTTCCAACCAATGGTTGACACAATTGCATCTGGGGGATCAGGGATTTTGGCACCTTCATATCATGATCTTCGGGGATGGATATTAAAGAATGCAGTTGAAGAAGTGAAGAATGAAATTGATCATTGCTCAAAAATATGGGCAAAGACTGGCTGTTCTATTCTCGCCAGCCAATGGGACTGTGGAAAGGGTAGAACCTTACTGAACTTTGCAGTACATTGCCCTGAAGGAACAACTTTCTTTAAATCTCTGGATGCTTCCAACATTCTATATTCAGCAGATGCTTTATATGAGTTGCTCAAGCAAGTGGTGGAAGAAGTTGGTGTTGGACATGTGTTACAAGTGATTACTAATAGCGAAGACACATACAATATTGCTGGGAGGAGATTGATGGATACTTTCCCTACCCTTT
Source organism: Rhamnella rubrinervis (assembly GCA_007844105.2). Classification (NCBI taxonomy): domain Eukaryota; kingdom Viridiplantae; phylum Streptophyta; class Magnoliopsida; order Rosales; family Rhamnaceae; genus Rhamnella; species Rhamnella rubrinervis. Next base: position 16,849,952 of record CM017582.2, on the reverse strand, counting down.
ATTGGTCTCCTTGTGCAGCGCATTGCATTGAACTGGTGCTCGAGGATTTTGGAAGACTTGAATGGATAAATTCTGCAATTGAACAGGCGAAATATGTTACAAGATATATCTACAAGCATGCTGCTATTTTGAATATGATGAGAAGGTATACTTTTGGCATTGACATTGTGTGGCCAGGAACCAACCTCTTTGCTACGAACTTCATGACACTGAAGCAAATGGCTGATCTTAAACTTAATTTGCAGTCTATGGTTACCTCACAAGAGTGGATTGGATCCTCATATTCTAAGACAGAAGAAGGATTGAAATTGCTTGATACATTAACTAGTCGGTCATTTTGGTCTTTGTGCTTTTGATCACCAGTTTAACAAATCCAATCTTAGCATTTTAAGAATTGCTTGCAGCCAGAAGAGGGCTGCAATGGGATACGCTTTTGCAGGAATTTATCACAAAAGAAATAATTAAGAGAGAACTTGTGAAGAAAGAAGATTATATGATCTATTGGAATATTATTGATCAGAGGTGGAAAAAATTGTGGCATCTTCCTCTTCATGCTGCAGGTTTCTACCTTAACCCCAAATTCTTTTATAGTATTGGAGGAGAAGTACCCAACAGCATCATGTCTGGGATGTTTGACTGCATAGAAAGATTGGTTCCTGATATAAAAGTCCAAGATACAATTATCAAAGAGATAAACTTGTACAAAAATGCCGTTGGAGATATGGGGAGGAAGTTGGCAATTAGAGCAAGAGACACTCTCCTCCCAGGTAAGTACATTTTATTAGATTTTAGTTATTCATAATAACGTGGCTTTTCCTTTCCATTTGTAAGGTAATTATTTGAAAAGTTACAGTTTCATGTAGGAGAAGCTAAAGAAATTGCCCATGTGTTTTTGCTATGCATGGTAGACATTTCAACTTAGAAAATATGGAGAATGTGTATTCTTACTGCCGGTGATGAATAATACGTCATTCAACCTTTTGAACTGTTACCAATATTTTCTTGTATTATAATATAGTTTGTATTTAAATCCTTTGGCTTGTGGGTGTTGCTAAGTGGTGGGTCAAAAGTTCCTTTTTCGGGCAGATGTCTTGCATTTGTTTTGGAGATAATTTTACGCTTCAGCTGACTTATTTAAGTTTTTGCTTCTTTAAGCTGAATGGTGGTCTACATATGGAGGTGGTTGCCCAAACTTGTCACGTTTGGCCATCCGCATTCTCAGTCAAACTTGTTGTTCGGTTCAGTGTAAACAAAATATATCTTCTTTGGAACAATTGCACAAGACGAGGAACTGCCTAGAGCGTCAAAGGCTCAGTGATCTCATCTTTGTACGGTACAACATGCAACTAAGACAGAGGTAAGCATAAATCCAGACGCCCTAATTATACTTCAAAATGATATTTGACAAAAAAAAAGGGAAAGGAAATGCAGTTCCTATGCTAACAGATTTTCTTTTAGGGTTCACAAGAACAAGGAGCATGAAAGCAAGGATCCTATCTCATTTGACAGCACTACTATCGTTGAAGACTGGGTTGCAGAGAAGGAAATGGACATAGAAAACAATGAGTACCCAGATTGGACGTCACTTGACCCACCCTCTGTTAACTTGAAGCTTCTAGAACTCTCAGTTGATGAAGCTGAAGACTTGAGAACAGGTAACTAGGTTCTACAATTTTTAAATGTCTTAATAATAAGTTATTTTCCTAAATAAATTTGAGTTTTTGGTCAATGTACAGGTTTCGATGACTCTGAGATTTATTGCGGACTGAAGAATGTCAAAGAGGAGATGAACATAATGTAGTAAATCAGCATCCAAAGGACATGCAACTCGAAGTTGGGGTCCACTTAAGTACCCAGTTTCCTTTTTTTCTTTAGCGAGTTACACGGAGAAAAAGTATTGGCTTTGAGTTTGATGCCATAGACAATGCAGTGTCCTGATGTAACTCTTTTTTTCATGGCAACAAGAGTAAAAGTAGAAGAGAACTTGTGGTTTAGCCTCAGCAATGTGATATGTCCTTGGTGCTCCCATAGAAGGTAGATTAGCTCCTTTTATTTTCAAAGTTCTTGGCAATCAGACTGGTTTCAATTTAGACTGCGATGTAATTCAGTTTATGAGTTTTCACATTAGATTAATATAATTTTTAAGATAAAGCACTAATGATTCAAGTACCTGTAGATAACTATATAACTATCGTTTACCAACCGGATTCCATCTGAATGCTAATTTCTATGCTAAATATAAATCGCTTATGGGAGGTCTCACGGGTCCGGGGCTGGGGCCGCATGCCCTTCCTATGTGCCATTTCTAATCCAGAGGTATGAGTCTATCTGGTCTTTGTAAAGCAGTTCTCGCACTTTGTTGCCAAGTTCATTCTCCCTGTAAAACGCTTCATCACTTTGCTGAAGTGCCAACAAACATTAAGACAGCATCAGGAAGTGTCAATGTGTGAATGATAACATTTGAATCCATCTTACAAAAAGCTCTGTATGTGTCAACAATACCGCGACACTAACTAATTAACCGCCCACTAGTTTATTCAAAGTATTTTAAGCCATTGTAAGAGTAGCTTCAGATCAGTTCAGTCCACACATTTAACTAATTAAGATAGTGATACACAAGTCTAATTGCCACTGCCAATCATTCTGACACACTTTCTTGCAGAGCAAGTCACACAAATGTATCAATCGTATTTAATGCATAAATAATTTGGATATATATATATATATATATATTCTAGTGGTTCCCTTCCAAAATTAACTTTTGTTTCATTTTTATGTAGCAGCTGAAATTTTTTGCAAGCTCTACTTAAATGGGACTGCAAGAATGATATATGAAATGAGAGATCTACGAAAAGAAGAAGAGTGGAACTTCATTGTAGAATTAAATTAAAGGTCAAAACTCAAAGATAAAAAGTATCTATAAATGTAATATAAAATATCATGATCATGAATCTGCATGCATGCATGGCTAGAGTACTATTATCTTAATGTGCCATCACATTGCACAATAAATTTCAGTCCTCCTTTTTCTGTTTCAAATTGACATTTTTGGAAATGTTACAAACTTACGAATGTGGGATTCACAGCACCGTGTAGAAAGAAAGATCAGAGCCAGAAGATATGCTACATAGCAGATTGGGGAGCTTCATCTTCGTTTAAGCATTCATGTCTTAAATCGATCAAGTACGTATCTGATTCAGAAACAAAAGCAAGCAATCAATAACGTGATATTAAATACCGTGTAGTTAATTTTATGATATTTATATGTCAAAACCCAAATTGCAAAATTAAAACATCTCCATTAATTCCGGGGAAAAAGAAAAAAAAAACCAAGAACCCAGAAAATAAAATTATAAATCCAACCTGGCCAACGTTTATGGACAAGTGCCTGAACATGAACTTGGACTTAATTGGGTTGCCCATTGGGAATTGAATTCTAGGCCGCCATGTTTAGGAAAATTTACCCTTTGTTAAATTTATTAATTAATTATTTCCTTCATTATTTTCAATTCTTGCAGGTCATGCAATCCAATCTCAGCAATGACGCCAAAGCATATGCAGGGATTCTTCCTCGATTACTGAAGGTTGTTGAAGTGCTGGTTTTCTTAACAGTGGAGATGACCAAAGAGCTAGCCATATTATTACAAGGTATTTGCTCTTTTACAAAGACCATAATTAGTATCTATTTCTCCACTTACTTGAACAAATAGTTTAAAGTTGATATTTTCATATCAACTAGATTTTTTCTATTTCATAATAAAGGTTTTTTTTTTTCAACATCAAAATTGATTTTTTCATCTTAAATACATATTTTTCACCATAAATTTGATTTCTTTCGCACTAAAGTTGATTTTTTCATCTTAAAATCAAAATTCTTTATTTTTATCTCAAAGTCGATTTTTCCATATTAAATTTTTTTTTCCACATTAAAGCTTATTTCTTACTTCAAAATCAATTTATCCACATCAAAGTCACTCAACCTTGAAGTCAATTTCTCATTTCTCACCATAAAATCTATTTTTCCACATGAAAGTGAATTTTTTTACTAAAAAATATGACTTTCTCTAGTTGAAGTTGATTTTTTTTTTTTTTTCAATTCAAAGTAGATTTTTCATATTAAAATTATTTTTCCATATGAAGTCAATTTTTACAAGGTAAAATTAAGTTTGTTCACTCAGTTTATTCTTTGAGACATGGTACTCAACAGTAGAAGAATTGATAATTGGCATTGTATTTTGGTAATTGCACTTGATGTTTTTGACATAGACACAAAATAACTTGGTCTTCGTCTAAATCCATGCTTGAGCACTATTAAAGACAGCGTGAAACTCTAGCTATATTATTACAAGGTATTTGCTCCAGCACTATTGAAGTGCTGGTTTTTTAACAGCGGAGATGACCAAAGAGCTAGCCATATTATTACAAGGTATTTACTCTTTGACAAAGACCATAATTAGTATCTATTACTCCACTCACTTGAACACATAGTTTAAAGTTGATATTTTTCATATCAACTATATTTTTTTATTTCATAATAAAGTTTTTTTTCAACATCAAAATTGATTTTTCATCTTAAATTCATATTTTCATCATAAATTTGATTTCTTTCGCACCAAAGTTAATTTTTTCATATCTAAGTCGATTTTTTCATCTTAAAATAAGAATTCTTCATTTTTATCTTAAAGTCAATTTTTCCATATTAAAGTTTTTTATTCCATATTAAAGCTTATTTCTTACTTCAAAATCAATTTATTTACATCAAAGTCACTTAACCTTGAAGTCAATTTCTCATTTCTCACCATAAAATTTATTTTTCCACGTCAAAATGAATTTTTTACTCTGAGTTTGATTTTTTACATTAAAGTTATTTTTCCATATAAAGTTAATTTTACAAGGGAAAATTAAGTTTGTTTACTCAGTTTGTTCTTTGAGACATAGTACTCAACAGTAGAAGAATTGGTAATTGACATTATATTAATTTGTTTTTCAACATCAAAATCGATTTTTTCATCTTAAATATATATTTTTCACCATAAATTTGATTTCTTTCACACCAAAATTGATTTTTCATCCCAAAATTGATTTTTTCATCTTAAAATCAAATTTATTTATTTTATCTTAAAGTCGATTTTTCCATATTAAAGTTTTTCATTCCACATTAAAGCTTATTTCTTACTTCAAAT